>CM021108.1:234640063-235057837 GCA_007115665.2 Sequoiadendron giganteum | reverse complement strand
GAATGAGGTATAGAGGGATAGGCTGGTAGAGAGAAATAGAGAGGTAAGGAGAGTTGGAGGGAGAGGTAGGGATGGAGAGAGAGAGGTAGGTAGAGAGTAAAGGGAGATATAGAGAAGTGGAGAGGGAAGGAGAGACAGAAGGAGAGGTAGGGACTGAGGGAGAGATAAGTATTTAGAGAGAGGTGAGAGAGTTAAATAGAGAGAGAGAGAGGTAGGTAAGGAGAGGGAGGGGAGATAAAGGGAAGTAGAGAATGGAGGAGAGAGGGAAGAAGAGGTAGGGAGGGAGAGATAGGTGAGATAGAGAGAGAGGAGGGAGGGATGGATATTTAAGGAGAGAGAGGTGAGATAGAGAGAAAGAAAATAAAGAGGGAAGGGGGAGAGATAGAGGTGATAGAGAGAAGTAGATGCGTAATGAGAAAGGTAGATAGATTAAGAGAGGGAAAGAGAGAGGGAGAGAAAATGAGGTATATAGGGGTAGGCTAGACAGAGAGATGTAGAGTGAATTTTGGTGGAAGAGAGAGAGGAGGGAGGGATAGGTAAAGATGGATAGTTGAGATAGATAGAAGGAGAGAGATATAGGTAGAGAGAGGGCAAAGAGAGATAGAAAGAGGGGGAGGAGAGAGGAGATAGAAAGAGGGGGAGGGAGGGAGAGATAGAGAGAGTAGAGAGGAAGGAGAGAGATAGAGAGAGGTGATAGAGAGAGAATTAGAGAGGGAAAGAAGGTGGAGATATTGAGAGAGAGGAGGCAAGGAGGGAGAGAGAAATAGGTATAGAGGGACAACTAGGTAGAGAGAAGTAGATATGAAAGGAGAGATATAGGGAGAGGTAGGGATGGAGAGAGAGGTGAGACAAAAATAGAGAGAGGTCTAGGTGGATGGAGGGAGGAGGAGATAAAGAGAAGTATAGAGGCAAGGAGAGAGGGAGGAAGAGGTAGGGATGGAGAGAGAGAGAGGAGGGAGGAATAGGTAGGGAGAGAGGGGTGAGATAGAGAGAAAGAGAGTAGAGAGGGAAGGGGAAGGAGATAAGTAAGATAGTTGATAGAGATGTGTGGTGGATCTTAAAATTAGAGAGGTAAGGAGGAAGGTGGAGAGATTGATATGGAAGGAGGGGGGAGAGAGAGATGTATAGAGGGATAGGTTAGATAGAGAGAAGTAGAGAGCAAAGGTGGGGGAAAGGAAGAGAGAGAGAGAGAGAGGGAGGGGGAGAAAGAGAGGTGAGATAAAGAGAAGTAGAAAGGGAAGGAGAGAGAGAGGGAGATAGAGAAAATTAGAGAGGGAGGGAGGGAAGGAGAGAGAAGTGAGATAGAGAGAACTAGAGAGGGAAGGAGAGAGAGAATGACAAGATAGAGAGTAGAAAGGGGAGGAGAGAGCGAGGGAAGCAAAGAGAGAGAGCAAGAGAGGAGAGGGAGGGAGGGAGGGAGGGATAAGTAGGTATAGATAGTAGAGAGAGATTTATAGAGATAAAAGGAGAGGGATGAGAGATAGAAAAATGTAGAGAGGGAAGGAGTGAGGGAGATAGATATTAGAGAGGGAAGGAGAGAGAGATGGACATGTAGAGACATAGTTCTTGAGCTCAAGGAAGATATTGTTAGGTAAAGGGATGTAGATAGTGAGAGAGAGAGGTCTAGAGAATAAGAGATGAAAATGAGTGAGATAGAGAGAGAAAGATGAAATTTGACCTCCTGAGTACTAGAATTTAACCTCCTGATTACTGAAATTTTGTTGAGAAATTATGTCTCAACTTTCAGCTTGAAGTCCTCATTTTCATGCCTTGGTGATTTTGTGTTCTTTGGAAAGTTCTGGCAGAGGCGGAACTAGGATGAAACTTGGCATTGTTCTGTTTGCTTAAGTTTTGGGTCTTTGGCGGAGGCAGAACCTGGATGGAACTTGGCATTGTTCTGTTTGCCTAAGTTCTGGGTTTCAGTTCTTGTTCTTGCTCTGACTCCGCTTCCTACCATCTGTTGTTTCTCACTTCATAGGTTCTGGTGGAGGCGGAACCAGTTTTGGAAGTTGGCAATGTCCGTTTGCTAGGTTCCTATTTCTGTTTCAGTTCTAACTCCGGGTCTGACTCCTACTTTTACGATCTAGTTCCTCTGGATGTTTGGATTCTCCTCAGGGTGTTTGCCTCCACCTTGTCCTGGTTCTGGATTGTTGTTTCTTGTAGTTGGCAGAGGCAGAACCGGAACAGGATTGGTTCTTGATCTTGGACTTTTGGTAAAGTCCTGTTTCTGTTCCTGTTCCGTCTCTGACTCTGACTCCGGTCTTTTGTGTTCCCATCTTGGTTTGACCCCAGGTTGACTTTACCCGATCAGAACTGTTTCTGATGAGTTCCTCTTTACCGTGGGCGGACACGGAACCAAATTGGTTCCTAAACCTAAAATTTTGGTAGGGTCATGTTTCGACTCCAGTTCCATCTCCGACTCTGACTCTGAATCTGGCATTATGTATTTTTGGTGGAGTCATTTTTCAACTCCTGTTCCGACTCCGGCTTCGACAGTGTTAGAAATGACTTGAAGTCTTGGTCGCGCCCGATGTCTGTTTGACCATTTTGGTTGCTCTGTCAGCTGCGATTGCTGATGGGTCTTGGACATATGGTACATGGTTCAATAGTGATTGGATGGATACCAAGATAGTTATTGTAGCAGTTGCATTTATCAATGAAGGGTGGCAAGTTCAATCGTTTTGACTAATGGCTTTGAATGCAAAGTCGGCTTATTGCAGGAAATCTATCAAATCTGACCAGTTGTGTGATTTGAGGATGGACTTCATTACTCTTTTGAGTCGGTTACATATGGATGAGAGATGTGTCATTTCTTATATAGGTTAGACAAGTCAAGAGTTGAGTCGGTGGTTACAGAGCAATTTTGAAGTTGCGAACTGAAGAATAGAAGGACGTGAGTTCTTGAGGAGGGTTTTGAACTGTATGTTGTAAAAACATTGTAACAGTGAATCTGAAACTCTCTGAGTGATTGTGAGCTAAACAAAGAAGTCTGGATATTGTATGTAATCGATTCATTACTGTAATACAATAGATTTAATTTTGTGTGGTGGGTTTTTTACCTGAAAGGGTTTTCCCACGTAAATACTGTCATATTTGTTTGCTTATCTTTTTGGTTTCTCATTGCCATGGTTGTATGCATCTCTATAAGTTTAAGAAACTGTTAGTTTTTCATTTTTGCTTCTCTCCCCTGTAGTAAACGTGTTAAGGGAATGTATTTCGCACTGTTGGGTTAGTAGATCTGCATTCTTTTACCTTCAAAGTGGTATCAGAGCTTGGCCAGTTCGTGTTATCCTTGCTAGGGTGAATTAGTTTTTTGCACTAATACTGTTTCAGTGGGAGACTTGCATTGTTAAACTTGTTTCTGTTGCAAGATGGCGAGTACATCTGGTAGAATAGATATTGAGAATTTTAATGGCAGCAAATTTGAGTTATGGAAACTCAAGATAGAAGACTTGCTTGTGGATAGAGACCTCTGGATTGTAGTGTCTGGAACTAAGCCACAAACTACAACCCAAGAAGCTTGGGATCTTGCTGATAGAAAAGCAAGAGGATTGATAAGAGTGAGTCTAGCCGATTCTGTGCTCCTGAATGTTCATGAGGAAATGTCTGCAACTTCTTTGTGGAAGAAACTTGGTGACATTTATCAAGGAAATTCCCTGGTAAATAAGTTGTTCTTGAGAAAGAAGTTCTACTCCTTGAAGATGGACGAAGGTGCATCTATTGCAGACCATTTGAACTCATTTAATATGAGTGTTACTCAGCTGGTATCTGTAGGTGTATAGATTGACGAGGAGGATAATTGCATGCTCCTATTGTGTTCATTACCTGACAGTCGGGATCATCTTATGATGGCTATTGGAAGCACAACCATTGCTTTCAAGACTGATGATGTGGTTGCTTCACTTCTGTCTAAAGAAATGTGAAGGAAATCTTCTGAGATGGCCAAAGATGCTCTTTCTGTTCGAGGTAGAACAAAGGAGAAAGGCAAGAAGAAAGACAACAAGTCGAAATCCAAGTCTAAAGGGAGATCAAAGTCTCCTGGTAAAAATTTCAAGGTAAAGTGCTGGAACTGTGAGTAACCTGGTCATATCAGGAAGGACTGCAAGGAGAAGAAGAAGAAGAATGCTTCTGACAACGAATCTTGTCAAAGTCATGTAGATGCCTTCATTGCAACAGCCTTGACAACTCAAGCGTCAGATGATGTTTGGTTAGTTGATTCAGGTGCCTCTTTTTACATGACATCCAATAGAGATTGGTTCTCAAAGTATGAGAAGTATGATGGTGTAAATGTATACTTGGAAAGTGATTCAATGCTGGAGATTGTTGGTAGAGGAAGGGTCAGAATTTAGTTTCCTGACGGGAGTCAAAGGAATTGGTGGTGTTCTTCACATCCCAGGTTTGGCTCGAAATCTTCTTTCTGTTAGTAAGTTAAATGATGTTGGTGTAGAAGTTTCTTTTTCTAGTAAGGGATGTAAAATGGCTAGAGGTGCAATGGTGTTAGCTAAGGGTGTTCGTACTGGCACTCTGTACAAGCTAGATGCATGACCTGTTCTTTGTAACAGTGCCTCTGTAAAGTCATGCAATTATGCACCTATAGAGAAAGATGAAGACTCTTCACTATCTGCAAATGCTTTGGAGGTAAAAATCCCAGCAGAGAAGACTATGTTATGGCATTATAGACTTGGTCACATAGGTGAGAAAGGTTTAAAAACCTTGAAAAATAAAAACCTTGTAGAAGGGCTTGATGATTGTAACCTTGAGTTTGATTTCTGTGAACATTGTATCTATGGAAAGCAACACCGTGTTTCTTTCTCCTCCAGTCCTCACAAATCTTCTGGTATACTAGATTATGTTCATTCTGATGTGTTTGGTTCAGTTAATGTTCCTTCATTATCAAACTCTAGATATTATGTTTCTTTTATTGATGAATATTCGAGAAGGGCATTTGTATACTTTCTTAAAAGTAAATCAGAAGTGTTTAGTTGGTTTAAAGAGTTCAAACCTTTGGTTGAAAATCAGACTAGAAGGAAAATAAAGTGTTTAAGGACAGACAATGGAGGTGAGTTTTGTTCTGCAGATTTTGAAAGGTACTGCACTGATCATGGAATTAAAAGGAATAAGACAACCCCCTACACTCCATAGAAAAATGGAGTTGCTGAGAGGTTGAACAGGACACCGATCGAAAAGATAAGGAGTATGCTGAGTGGTGCTGGTCTAGAGCAGAAGTTCTGGGTTGAGGCTGTTGCTATAGCATGTTATTTGATTAATAGATCTCCTTGTTCAACTCTTGTTGAAATGACTCCTTTGGAAGCATGGTCAAGTAAGAAACCCTCATTAAGGCATGTTCGGGTATTTGGCTGTGAGGCATATGTTCATGTGCCAAATGAAAAGAGATCAAAGTTGGATAACAAGGCTGTGAAATGTATTCTCATCGGCTATGGAGTCGGTGTGAAAGGATACAAGCTTTGGAACCCTATTACTGAGAAGGTTTTGTATAGCAGAAGCGTGATATTTCATGAGCTGAAACCTCTAGTTAGTGATCAACAGCTTGAGACAAATCAGAGTGACAAGAAGAAGGATGCAGTTGAGATTCCCCAAACTCTATAAAGGGAAGAGCTGCATGGTGTACCTGAGATTGAGGAGAGCTCAAGTAGCTCTGGAAGTTCTGATGATGAAGAACAACCTCAGCCTCTAAGGAGATCTACATGAGAAAGAAGGCAACCAGAAAGGTATGGTTTTTCTATGTTAGATTCAAATTGTGCTTATGCCTTAATTACCAGCCCTGATGAGCCTAGGACTGTGAAAGAAGCAATCAACATGGCTGATTCAAAGTCTTGGCTAGAAGCCATGAATGAGGAGATGGATTCCTTGAAAAAGAATGATACCTGGAAGTTGGTACCACTGCCTAAAGGGCGAAAGCCTGTTGGCTACAAGTGGATATTCAAAAGGAAGACAGGCCTTGATGGAAGTATGGAGAAGTATAAGGCACGACTGGTTGCAAAGGGTTTTTCCCAAGTTGAGGGAATTGATTATGGAGAGATCTTTTTCCCTGTAGCAAAGCTGACATCCATTAGATTTTTGTTGTCATTGGCAACTGTGTATGATTATGAAATTGAGCAGATGGATGTGAAGACAACATTTCTCCATGGTGAGCTAGAAGAAGAAATCTTCATGACCCAGCCTAAGCATTTTGTTGAAAGAGGTAAACAAAATCTGGTTTGCAAGTTAAATAAATCTCTCTATGGTCTAAAGCAATCTCCTAGAATGTGGTACCAGAAATTTGACACATTTGTGTTGTCAATTGAGTTTGTTAGATCAAAATATGATCATTGCATTTATTATAAATGTGAGAATGATCGTGTGCTTGTTATTACTCTGTATGTGGATGACATGTTATTCATTGGTAATAGCAAGGCAATGATTTCTGATCTTAAAACTCAGTTGTCTGCTAAGTTGGAAATGAAAGATCTTGGAGCAGCAAGGTACATTCTTGGGATGGAGATAACCAGGGATAGAACAAGCAGAAAGCTTTGGCTCAGTTAGAGTAAGTATGTGAAAACCATTCTAGAGAGGTTCAGCATGACTGATTGCAAGCAGCTAGTTGTTCCAATCATGCAAGGATTGAAACTATCTACTGAAGACTGTCCAAAGTCTGCTACTGAGATGGAGGACATGACCAGTGTGCCTTATGCAAGTGCTATAGGTAGTTTAATGTATGCTATGGTTTGTACAAGACCAAACATTACCCAAGCAGTGGGAGTTCTAAGCCATTTTATGGAAAATCCAGGGAAATCACATTGGGATGCTGTAAAAAGAGTGTTCAGGTATTTGAAGGGTACTTCAAATTATGCTTTGTGTTACCATGACAATATGGTTGCATCACAAAGGGCTCTTTGCATTCAGGGATATGTTGACTCTGATTGGGCAGGGGACATTGACAATAGAAGATCCACCAGTGCATACACTTTCATGCTTAATGGTGGAGCAATCAGTTGGATGAGCAAGCGACAAGCTGTAGCTGCTTTATCCACGACAGAGGCTGAGTACATGGCAGCAACTCATGCTTGCAAGGAGGCAGTGTGGCTGAGGCATTTGTGTTCAGACATTGGATTTAATGCTGAGCAGATTTCAATCTGCTATGACAGTCAAAGTGCCATTTGTTTGGCAAAGAATAGGACCTTCCATGCTAGGACCAAGCACATAGATGTGCAATATCACTTCGTGAGGGATATGGTTGAAGATGGAAAGGTTAGTATGGATAAGGTTGTCACCTTGAAGAATGTTGCAGATGCCTTGACAAAGCCGGTTAGCACAGACAAGTTTAGATGGTGCACAGAATCAATGGGCCTTGGGGCCTATGATAGATAGTAAGGTTTGATGTTTTGAGGAAGCTGGAAGTGTTCACCAAGTGGGAGATTGTTGAGAAATTATGTCTCAACTTCTAGCTTGAAGTCCTCATTTTCATGCCTTGGTGATTTTGTGTTGTTTGCAAAGTTCTGGCAGAGGCGGAACCAGGATAGAACTTGGCATTGTTTTGTTTGCCTAAGTTTTGGGTCTCTGGCGGAGGCGGAACTGGGATGGAACTTGGCATTGTTCTGTTTACCTAAGTTTTGGGTTTCGATTCTTGTTCCTGCTCCGACTCCGCTTCCTACCGTGTGTTGTTTCTCGCTTCGCAGGTTTTGGTGGAGGCGGAACCAGTTTTGGAAGTTGGCAATGTCCGTTTGCCAGGTTCCTATTTCTGTTTCTATTTCGACTCCGGGTCTGACTCCGGCTTTTATGATCTAGTTCCTCTAGATGTTTGGATTCTCCTCAGGGTGTTTTCCTTCACCTTGTCCTGGTTCTAGATTGTTGTTTCTTGCAGTTGGCGAAGGCAGAACCGGAACATGATTGGTTCCTAATCTTGGACTTTTGGTAAAGTCCTGTTTCTATTCATGTTCCGTCTCCGACTCCGACTCCGGTATTTTGTGTTCCCATCTTGGTTTGACTTCAAGTTGACTTTACTTGGTCAAAATTTTTTCCGATGAGTTCCTCTTTGCCGTGGGTGGACGTGGAACCGAATTGGTTCCTGAACCTGAAATTTTATTAGGGTCATGTTTCGACTCTAGTTCCATCTCCGAATCTGACTCCGACTCCGGCATTATGTATTTTCGGTGGAGTCATGTTTCAACTCCTATTCTGACTCTGGCTCTGGTAGTGTTAGAAATGACTTGAAGTCTTGGTCGTGCCCGATGTCTGTTTGACCGTTTTGGTTGCTCTATCAGCTGCGATTGCTGATGGGTCTTGGATGCATGGCACCTGGTTCAATAGTGATTAGACGAATACCAAGATAGTTATTGTGGTAGTTTCATTTATCAACGAAGGGTGGCGAGCTCAACCATTTTGAGTAATGGCTTTGAATGCAAAGTCGGCTCGTTGCAGGAAATCTGTCAGATTCGACCAGTTGCGTGATTTGAGGATGGACTTCATTACTCTTCTAAGTCAGTTACATATGGATGAGAGATGTGTCATTTCTTATATAGGTTAGACAAGTCAAGAGTTGAGTCGGTGGTTGCAGAGCAAGTTTGAAGTTGCAAGCTGAAGAACAGAAGGACGTGAGTTCTTGAGGAGGGTTTTGAACTGTATGTTGTAAAAACATTGTAACAATGAATCTGAAACTCTCTGAGTGATTGTGAGCTAAACAAAGAAGTCTGGATATTGTATGTAACCGATTCATTACTATAATACAATAGATTTGACTTTGTGTGGTGGGTTTTTTACCTGAAAAGGTTTTCCCACATAAATACTGTGTCATCTTTGTTTGCTTATCTTTCTGGTTTCTCATTGCCATGGTTGTATGCATCTCTATAAGTTTAAGAAATTGTTAGTTTTTCATTTTTGCTTCTCTCCCCTGTAGTAAAGGTGTTAAGGGAATGTATTTCGCACTATTGGGTCAGTAGATCCGTATTCTTTTCCCTTCAAATTTGACATGCTGATTACTGAAATTTGACTAAGTCTAAAATTTTTAAGATCTTCCAAAAACTAGAATTTGCATTATAACTCTTAGAGATCTGAAACCACTCTCAAACATCCTGCCTATATATACATGAAATATAACTTAAATTATAATAAAGTAAATGTCCATATGTAAATGTCAACTTATACTTAAATATTTATTTCATGTATATAGTTTCCCTGGCAGAGAAAGCAAAAATCTAGTTATGTGCAAAGGAAGCCATTTGGTGCTCGCCAAATGACTCATCACATTTGGCGCATGCCAAATGACTCATCATATTTGGCACACACCAAATGTGATGAGTCATTTGGCACTCGCCAAAAATCCTACTTTAGACGTGTTAATTAACAGGATTTGCTAAATTTTTGCATATTTTTGTCTGTGCTCCCCATCTTATTTGCACGTCTTTCAATGCAAGTTTATAAAAAAAACCATGATAGTGTTATCCTCTATCTCAGCTATCTAAATATATAATTCTTTTTTTCATTTTGATTTAGTTAAGGTTTTGATCCATGGCTTCTATTGTAAATGCTTTCGTTTTTGGTCAAAAACCAACATGTGCTAGGTTTAGGATAGATTTTTACACGTTCATTAGAATGTGAAACAAATTACATTTTTTGAAACTAGACTCGATTCTACACATGATGAAAAAAAAAATCAATTTTCGATTAGTTTGCAAAAAAATTGGGGGTGAGCATGCTCAAATTTCAGCTTTTTAGGATGTGTCCACTTTGAAAATTCATAAAATATTATATATTCATTAAAAAAATTATCCAAAAGAAGGAGGATAAACTACATGGTGTTAGATAATTTCTCACTATTGGGATTTTTGAAATTCTAAAAAAAAGTTAACCAAAAAGGGGGGAGCCCTCAGGCGCTATGCTATTTTTTTTGATAAAAACAAGACTTGTTTTGGGCCCCCCCATTTTTGAGACCCTTAATCTTCATTAATTTAAAAAAAAAAATAGTAGCTTAGAAACTAGACTCGGAGCACTTCAACTTTTGTTCTTGCCACATCTTGAAATTTTATGTGTAACTATCTTCATTTTCTTGTGCAAATCAGATTTTCCTAATTTCAGAAAAAAAAGTGGCATCTTAAGAGCCAAAATTGTGTCACAGATTGGTGCACTTACCCTAACCGGAATTGTAATCAAGCATTAGTAGATGATACTTTCTCAATTCAATATCTTGAGATGGATTTAATCTCAATGTTTCTGTAAGATAGTGTTCCCTTGTATTTGAGCAATGTGTCTAAATGCACGTGCATTCCCATTTATTCTTCTGATATTTTTAACATAGTATAAACTTGTGGATTAATCTTCACCATGGTTTTTCCCCTAACAGAGTTTCCACACAAAAATCTTGGTGTTATGTGTCTTTCTGATGTGTTGTTGATTTATGCTTTCATGGTTTATAATCAGATCTAAGAATAAGGGTTACTAAAGTTAATAAGTTTGAAATTTTGTGACAACTGATTCACCCCCCCTCTTAGTTGTCTGCCCTTGTGTTTCCAACAAGATATACAACCATACATTAGCTTTGTAGTTTTAAGAAGGTCAATGGTAAGGCATTTAAATACTTCATTTCAGTTTAGGGGATGCAATGATTTAAACTTGCTTATTCTATGGATGGAGACATACACTAAGTGTAGGTACCTAGATTACACCAATAACCATAGTTACTACTGCATCCTACACACATTAGGAGAAAAGAATAATATATCAACTTTGTTTTTGCAACAGTGAGTGTGAGATACAGGAAACACAAAATAATGCTCAATCTGGTATCTTTCCTTGATAAATTGCTTCAGATAAGAGGAAATATAAATATCAATTCTTACAGAACATGGTATCCTTTTTTGTTTTAAATGCAAAAAAAAATATTGCACAGTAATTTACATCATTCCTTTCCTTCTTGGCGACAACAATTATTAGAAAATAATACATATATATGCCATTTCTTTTCCTAACTGAATAAGGAAGACCTCATCTCAAAATTTATTTACTTTTTTCCATAACTTTATTTAGGAGTAAAGGTACGATTATGTAGAATGATGAAATACCTCTTTTCTTTACATTATCTAGTTACAAAATTTTTGTTTTCTTCTTCCAAAAACATATATAAAGAGCTTTCATTCTTGTAAGACCAACATAAACAATAGTAATTATCTTTTATTCTATAATGCATCTAAAACCTTTCGAAACAAAGTTTTCCTTTAGTCAACACTTTAGCATATAATACATTCATGGAAAGGGAAAAATAAATAATTCATTCTCTCAAAGCTATTATAGCAACTAAATACACATCAAAGAGTAGAATGGTATGAGGGGTGTTCCCATGCAACAACACTTTCTTTCACATAGTGAAGATCATTAAAAAATAATAGTTCTTCCTTCAAATACTTTTATACTCTTTACATTTTAAAATTTATATCAAGAAAATACAATATGATTGACATTCAAGGCTCTTTTTTTTTAAAATCCTTTTACACAGCTGCAAAGGTGATCTCTAAATCTACAAGTTATGCATAAAACAACTTCTTTTCATGTCCATTGGGGTGTGCTCACCTCCCAACCTTGGCTTGGAAAACCAACCAACCCACAATCTAGGAGGTAACCAAGCTACTGGGTACACACAACAATAGAGCAATAAGCCATTCCCAACCACAACACTAAAAAAAAATACTCCAAACCAATATTCACACATTTACATAGGGATTCTTCAAGAATCCAAGGATGGGGATAGAGGTGGAAATCAATTCTATATGAGGAGGCTTATTAGCAAGTAGAAATAACCAACCAACACAATTTTGTTTTTCTTTTCCAATCCACCCATTCATCAAACTCTTCATACCATACACCTTCATACAACAATCTCCCAATACACCATATCAACATGAAACAAATTTGGACACTCATACCCTTTATTTTTTTGCCTCTCCTTCTCAAAGGAGGAACAATCTCCCCATAGAGGTTCCTACTCATTCCTATCCCCCACAAGAATACTCTTCCCACATTGGGTGACTTTATCCTATACAACCCCAACCCAACACATAGAAATGCAAAGACACATAAAATGAACAAACAATCCACATAAACCATATTCTCACACTTCCACACAAATATATAAAAGAAAAGAGAAACATGCATAAGGGTAGAATAAAACCTACCTCAAATACAAGCCAACAATGATGGAGGGTTGAAGATGAATTTAAAATCTGTAATCCTCCAAGCCCATGCCAAATTTTCCTTCCCCCAAAGCAATCCAAGCATAAGCCAAAAAAAATCACCCATTCTTTTAGTTTCCAAAGAATTCAAATAAGAGTCAAGGGTTGGAAACCCTTGGAGGAGAGAGTGACATATGCCAATCTCCTATTCACTCCTATGGACATACCTCCCCACATGTGTGAGAACTCTTGGGGAAGTGAAAGGCCAAAGAGTGTTCAACAATCAACAAGGCCTTCAAAACTCATAAATGAGATTTTGGAGCCAACACTCCAATCTCATCCCCAAAATCCGTCACCCTTTTTAATGGCTAATTAAGAAGGGTCGCATCTTCGAATTTTCAAAAGTTATGGGCTTGATTTGACCCCTAACCCATAGGTAACCATCCTAGGGGTTAAATTAGGGTCAATTAACTCATTCCAAGGACTAATTCAACATTTCTAAACTTTCAAAAAGAAATTTAAATTCAAACATAATAAAAGAATTGATCTATTATGGAGACATGCAAATATTGATTAGTAATAGTTATAGACTAATACAATAAAGTATAACACTCCAAAAACACAAATTTTATACAATAATTTTATAAAATTAATATATTTGTAATGGTAAAAATTGCATCTACACATGTTCTTTTACCTTATATTTTGGGTATTCTTTGATTAGGGTGACATAAGCAAATAATTAGCTTACAAATGAAATAATTGTGTTGAAATTTAGATCATATTCCAACCCCTCTCATCACTTATCTCTAATTTTAATTCCTAATCCTTAGATTTATCTTTTTTCCATGCTAGATTAGAATTTTAGCTGTGATCTTAACATAGTCAATTCCATACTCATGGATTTAATTCTAGAGCTTTTAAAAATCAAATTCAAATTCTTGCCTTCTCAATGACTTTACTAGCTATTGTGAATTCACTTAGCAAGTTTTTATTAAGTTATAAGGTTGGGGAGATATTATTTAAGAAAATAACTCACTCATCTAAAATTATTCTTACAAGAAAAAATAATATCTAAAATTTAGAGCTAAAGGAGAAGTTGTTCTACAATTGTCTATTTGTAGCATTATCACAAGTTTGTTGTACCCTTACTTGTATTTGAACCTTCATTAAAATTCATAAGGCTATTATAGTAGGTGTCTATCCTAAGAAAATATGAACCTTGCAAGCTGAAAAAATTCCTAAAGGTGTTTATAAAAATTACCAATCTCAACACATTACTAGATATCAAAAATTAGGGTGAGAAAAGCTTAGTTGTCTAAGACTAGTGACCATAGATATTATAATACTAATACAATTTGAACAAATAATCCATTGTTACCATTTGTAATGGCTCCTTTTTTACCATATCAACATGGAATTAATATCTATCCATTTCTTATTTCAAGTGGGTAAATTTATGAAAAAATTAAGAAATATTATTTTCTATGTTCACCTATGAAGTTGTCGAAACTTTGTAAAAAATTGAAGTGTAGAAAATAGTGAAGATGTGAAAAAGGAGTTTTTAAAATATCTAAGGTTCATAAACCTAAGAAAAGTGTTATAAGAAAAGGAAGAAGTAATTGAATTCAATATTTGGGTAAGTGAAAAAAGATGGGGGGCCAAAGAGGAGGCTTAAGTGGCCACTTTTTCTTTCTGAAATCAGGAAATACTCACCTTGGACAAGAAATTGAGGATAGTTGCACTCAAAATTTTGAGATGCAAAAAAAACAAGGATCAAAGTGCTTCAAGTCTACTTTCTAAACTAATAATTTATTTTGAAAACAATTGAGATTAAGGGGTTCAAAATATGGACATACAAAAATTGGTGCAATTTTTGTTTGAAAAACATAATATAGCAACTTTTGTACGTCCCTAGCATGGTGAACTTTTTTTTAGTATTTTTAAAATCGCTTTGGTGAGAAATTAGCTAACACTATGTAGTTGATGCATGATTTTTCTGATAATTGTTTAATGAATATTTGATTTCTTACTATTTTCTAAGTGGACACTTCCTAAAAAACAGAATTTTGGCTATGCTACCCCTACAAATTTTGGAAACTAATTGATTTTTTTTATTTTTTTTTAAATATTTTAGAATGGAGTCTAGTTTCTAAAAATGTAATTTATTTGAAATTTTGATGAACGGTTAATTCATAATGAAAAACCACCAAACACTTTTTTTTGCCAAAAAAGAGACATGCAAACAAAAAAAATTATAGATGAAAGGATTAACATTGTCAAAAAGTGAAAAAAATTACATCATTGGATTGCTAAGAAAGAGCTTAACATTACCTAGGTGTTCAATTTTTTTGACATTGAAACACGTGCAATCCTGACGATGAGCATAAACCCGATTATGTGAAATATTGTAGAAATTGAAAAAACACGTCTCTGGTCATTAGGAAGGCCCTCCAAGCCTTTGGGTTGGTATTCCAAGGAAAATACCAAGCCTAAGACTTGGGGATTCCCAAAGAAAGATATAACGTGCTTGTGTTATATCTTAGTTTTGAAATGAATTTTTTGTGTTTGTGCGAGACATGTCTAGCAAGACATAACACGAGCATGGTATAATGCACTCATGTTATGTCTTCCTTTATGTTAAATTCTACTCTATTGAATGTATGTTTATATATTTATATGTTTGTATGTACATATATGCTTGTATGCCATGTATGTATATGTATGCATGTATGCTTGTATGTATGTATGTATGTATGTATGTATCAATGCATGTATGTTGTATATATGCCTATATATGTAATATTGTATCTAAATATGTAGATGTACGCTTGTATGTATGTAGGATCATATGTGTATATGTATTTAAAGGGAGGGATAATTTTGGGAGAGAGAGAGAGGGAGTTGTCTAGTTAGGTTGGGAGGGAGAGAGGTAGATAGGGAGAGGGGGTGGAAGTGAGAATCTAAGAGAGAGGGAATGGGAGAGAAGAGGTTGGAGTGAGAGGGACTTAGCTAGGTAGGGTGGGAGGGATAAAATAAGAGAGAGAGAGAGAGATAGGGGTGGGAGAGAGAGAATTGAGAGAGAGGGGGAGAGAGAGAGAGGGAGAGAAAGAGCGATTTATGTAGGTAGGATGACAAAGGGAGAGACTTGAGAGTGTAAGGGAGGTGAGAGGAAGAGACTTGAGAGGTAGGTCGTGAGAGGGAGTGTGAGGGAGAGGGAGTGGGAGAGAGAGGGAGTGTGAGAGTGAGAGACCTAAGAGAGGGAGAGTGTTGGCCTCCTACAATGATTCAACAACTAAGCCTTTACAAATGTGATTTAGAGATTGGAAATCTAACCTAAATAACCATTTCAACCATCATGAAGGTGGATTTAAATTGTCAACCCAAGGATGTCAACTTGAAATGGGTCAGCACTATATGTGCACTAGGAATCCAAAGTAGCCATATCTATCCTATAGCTAAGAAAAACACAATGCTAAAAGTAAATTGGTTGGAAGGAAATAACATAAATGTTGAACATCACCCAACAATTAGATTAAACTAAAATTCATGATAGAAATGAAGATCTGAATGAACAAATAAGAAACTAATCAATCTTCTTTGGCTGTAGGAACAATCGCAAAATGGAATTCTAGTGGGTCTAGGAACAATCAGCGTCAAATTCTTAACTAATTACTTAATAGAAAATAAAAACTAAACTAAACTAAGGTATGGGATGAAATACTCACCAAGTGGCCCCCCTTGGATAAGTATCCCCTAAAACTAAGATAGACTCAAATGTACGAACTTATAACCATTTTATTCAAAAGAGAAACATGAGTACAATCATCATAACTGTATTTCTGAAAAACTCAAGAGTACGATTACATCAATTAATAAATCATCTAACCAAGCTTAGAAAGAACACCAGAGCCCATATTTATTCAGCCACCTAGCAAGGTGGAAAACTCCAACAAATGTGGATGATGCCACATTAGGGAAAGTGTGGAAAAGAGCAGGGGTGGCTACACATGCACAAAACCTGTCAGGCATGATTTCCTTAACTCAAATATGGCACAATAGTAATTCCCATGCATGCTCAACAACATTTAATATCACAATGGGGCGGTTACAATTTGATGCATGATGAATCTCTAGCTGCCAAGATTCTTCAATGACCACCTTGTTGACCGATATAGCACACATCCAACTGGTGGGGTCTTCTTGAATTGTAGGTCTTAAATCATCTTTATGACAATGTTAGTGTTGGCCTTGTCGATGCACCAAAATATCGACCTGTCAATGCCTGATACAAGCATTAGTTAAGATCCACGGGAGGCAGTTAAACCATGTCACGAACCCAAAGGGAGATGTTGGTGGTTAGTCCAACAATCCCCTCCTCAGCATCACCCAAGGGGTTCAAACCCGTGACTGGCTCTGATACCAATTGTTGGCCTTGTCGTTGCACCAAAAGATCGATCTGTCAATGCCCAATACACGCGTCAGTTAAGATCCATGGGAGACAGTTAAACCATGTTGTGAACCTAAAGGGAGATGATGGCAATTAGTCCAATAGTTAGAATGCACAACAACTGCATATCAGTAATCATCTTAAAGCAACATTCATTAATCATATACAAAGTTAGCACAAACAATCCACATAGCATATCAATATCATTTGAAAGCTTATGAAAATAAATCCATGTTGAAGGTTTATGGTTTCAAAGAAATATTATGAAAGATCATCTTTCAAGCATCAAAGTCTCATGTAACTATAGGAAATATACATCAATCCTATCAATATTTAAGCCATAGACTAGCCTCATCATTCCCCCCCCAACCTAATGTCTTGTTGGTCCTTAAGCAAAGGATGAATTAAGCTTTTGTTTGGTCAAGGCCCTGAAGTTGGCCACTGCGAGTTGTCCCACATAAGTTTCTGATGTATTTGAGTTACGATCCCAATAGAATCCTTGTTGCCATTCTTTCCTGCTCCACCTCTATCTTTCATCAACAATGTCATACCTGTAAAACCTATAGTTTGGCACTGGCCATAATAGAATAGGAGGCTGGAAAATGAGTGGGAGCTAGAATTGTCCTTTTGTTCTTCCAAACTAAATATACTTATCAATTCTTTTGAGTGATACAACATTGTTGTGGGTGGAATGAGGCTCTTCCATCTTTGAGATAGGTACCCCATCATAGAGTCTCTTGTGGTCCTTTCCATTTCTTCATACTCTTTGTAAACTACCTCTCTTTTAGGCAGGATCCTATAGCTATAGCTTGGTTAGTATAAAATTCGGTGCTAGTCATTTTAAATTTCTCCTGGATGCCTAGACTCAACCCTAATGGGTAGGGGAATACAAGATTCAACTTGCCTGTAAGTCTTGTACTGCTTTCCCCAACTTACTTCATTTTGTATCCACGACATGAATGATCTTAGTTGGACATATTCAACATATAACAATGGATTCTAGTCTTGGTCTTTAATTATAGGAAAATTATGTAAATAAAATTCACACAAAAAAATTTCATCTCATGGGAAGCAATTCGAAAAGCATTGAAAAATTCAACGGGGGTTTCAATTAAGGGGCTCAATCCCGAAACAATCTTTGCAAACTTGAAAGAAAGATGATTTTCTTTTAAATATAGGGCATATACCCTTGGAGGAGCTCTTCATTCCAATATCTGTGGCACTAAAGTTTCCATGTCATCCACCTTCTTCTTCAAAACAACAATTTTTGCATTCTTATCTTCAATTTTCTCATCTTTTTGTTCAATTTCCTTTTTCAGCATACATTTTCTTGTTTTCCATTCTTCCTCTCTTCTTTGTATTTCTTTCCAAAGATTCAAATTTACCATGTTCATGGAAAAATCAGAAGGCCTATGTATTCCTACCATTATCTTACCTGGCATTTGTTCTTGCCCTTGGTAGAGTACCATCTAAATGGATTCTTCTTGCTCAGCCAATTCTGGCTATTGGGGCTCTAGGCCTTCTATTCTCATTTCCATCTATAGGGCCTCTTGTTGTTGTTCTTGCTCATGCTATAGGAACTCATGTTGTAGGAGTTCTTGATTTCCTTCGCATTCCTTCCTTTCAACTTGCTCAATAATATCCGCAAGATCAACCAAGGTTAAATTTGTTGCCTCTTCGAACACATCCTTTTCCTCAACATTTACATGTTCCATTGGAAAGGTTGTTTCCTCCCTAGGGATTTCCTTGAGAGGTACCCTAATGGCTGGAACATCTGACTTTGATTTTCTGGGATGGTTTCTTCATTTTTCCTTTGTTGTAGGAGGAACAATGTCAGCTTTCTGTTTCCTGGAGCTTGGCATTTCTTTCATTTTATTCTCAACTTTTCCTTCCTTCAACTTTGCCTTTCTCTTTTGTGCCCTGGTTTTCATCTAGGTGCCAATAGGGACATCATCCTCAGAATTAGGAGAGGATCTCTCTTTATCATAATGCTCTACTTTAGAGGAACTAATCTCAATAGCTTGTGTAGCTACAAGAGGGTTTTCACTAGGGTCTGCGTTAGAAGATGACGTACCAATAGTGGTTCCAATATTTCTCCTTCTCCTCCCAACCCTACGAAATTGAGGAAAAACCCTAGCTCGCAAATGTTCTGGTCTGATTTGATAAATTCTCAAAAATTATTCCCAAGAAATATTGGACACATCATGCAAATATTTTTCAACTAACAATTTAATTAGGCAATGGTGAGAAACACAGTTGTCCCTTCCTTTTTGAGTTTCTAATGCCATGATCGAAAGAAGGTGATACAACACATTGGGCACATTCATTCTCCTTCCACACCTTATGTGGTTCAGAAGCTGAAAGTGCACAAAATGCAAATTCGGCTAGCGGCCTTCGCAAGTGATATACTTGACAACATAGATAGCAACATGCCTCCATAGGTCAGGCAAAGAGGTCCTCTTTTCTCCTTGTTTATCTATGCTCAACATAGGATAATTGGGTTCTATAAATTTGGCCCTAGCCAACCTGACATCTCTAGCTACAGGGTACTGCTCACCATCAATAGGAAACCTTGTGACTTCTACAATTCTTTCCTTTGTAGATATAACTTCTAATCCTCTTACTGTGGCCTTTCCCTCAGACAATGTCTGAGCAAATTCTAATGCAATACTTTCATCAAAACCATTGAGCTTTAAGAAATAGTCTATCCAACCACAGTTTGTAAATTCAACTAGGAAAGGCACATCCTGCTATAAAATATCATGAACTGTGGGTTCATTTTGAATCAACCCACCTCCCATTGTCGGTAATCAAACAATTATTCTATAAAGATATTCTTCTTGCAATTCTTATCTGTAAACCAAACTCTTCCTTCTTGCAACTCTGCTGAATTTCCAATGCTAGTGTCACTTGAATTTTTCCTTTTGGTTTAGGATTGTGATAAGAACAATTAAGACAAAAAGTGAGTAATAAATGCAGACTATGATTAAGGAAAATGGCGGTGGAGGATTTTTCATTTTGCACATACAAGCCATCATTTGAGAATTCAAATTGGCTTAATCACTTAAATCTTGCTGACATGAATCAATACAGACAAACAAATAGACACGGCATTGACACGTTCCCCCTAACCTAAATTTTCACATGTGTCCTCACATGTGAGGTAAAAGGATGATTTGACAGGGGCAGGAAATGATGACATGCTATGGTGAACGTTCACATTAACTTACAATAATTAAACAAATGCACTAGAAGACAATTAAGATATAATAATTAATGCGCACATACCTGAATTCATGGGAGATCATGGAGAAAGTAGCAGTCATTTTCAATAATTTTTTTGAGCAATTAATGAAAGAGAAGTGGAATGAGGTGGAGTGAAATGAAGTGAAGTGAAATGATGGTGGTGAGGTTGAAGAGAGAGAAAGGTAGAATGAATGGGCGGATGGGTGAAGAAGTGGACCCCCACAAAGTGGGAATATTTATTATGAGAGGTGACATACCTTAATTATTTGGAAGAAGGGACACTAGGTCCACTTCCTTCGGCTGCAAGAAGTTTGGGTGTTGCACGTTGAGTGAATTGCTACAAGAACTCTTCCTTATAAGTTGGCCATTCACCAGTAGCTTAAACCTGACAGGGTCAATGGTAGTAAGTTGAACAACTCCATTTGAAAATACTTCAGCCACCTCATAAGCTCTAAGCCATCTTGTCTGTATTTTTCCTCTGTTCTCCTGATATCTTGAGTCATAGAGCAGTGCCAAATCTCCAGGTTGAAAACTCTTATCCTTGATGAACTTATCATGCCATCTTATTCGCTGATTTTGTACTATCTCTGTGTGATGCAAGAGTTCCTTCCTCATCTCATCCAAAGCATTCAGCTGCATGATTCTATCTCTTTGTGCTTCAGAAATATCCATTCCCAATTCTACTATAGTTTTGAGAGTCTTATGTTCAAATTCAATGAGCATCATGGCTGACATTCCATACAACAACTCAAATGGAGTGAATCCTGTAGTTGTTTTCCAGGTGGTTCTATAATCCCAAAAAGCTTCTGGTAGCCTATTTGCCCAATCTTTTTTATGGATAGCCACTGTTTTGGTCCAAATGGCTTCAATTTCTCTATTAGTCACATCAACTTGGCCATTGGCTTGGGGATGATAAGGAGTAGAATTCTAGTGCCTAATTTTTTACTCATTGACCAGTGTTGAAACAAGGGTGGAAGTGAATTGAGTCCCTTAATTAGTCACTATTTCTCTTGGAACCCCATATAGTGTGAAAATATCCTCATAAATAAATTTTGCAATCTTACTATCTCTTGCATGCTTCATTGCTTTAACTTCTACCCATTTAGTTACATAATCAGTGCATTCTAAAATATAGGATTTACCTTTTGATGGAGGATCAATGGGTCCTACAAAATCTAGTCCCCACTTATCAAATGGACTGATTACTATTTGGGGACAAAATGGCATGTCATCAGATTTTGTTGGCCAACCCATTCTTTAGCATTTTTCACACTTCCTTGTATATCTTCCCGCATCTTTTTGAAGTGTGGGCTAGTAATATTCTATGTTCAAAATCTTCATTGTTGTCCTCTTGGCTGAAAAATATCCTCCACAGGTTATGACATGCATGCAAAATATCAAATGTCTCATCTTCCCTCACACATCTCCTCATAACCTAGTTAGGTCTAGTGTAGAAGAAACATCCAACAATCCATGAGAAAGGGAAATATTTCTCAATGAGTAATCTCTTCTCCTTTGGAGAGAAGTGAGGAGGGACTCTCCCTGTGACCAAACAATTAGCTATGTCAGCATACCAGGGTGTCTACACACTAATGGAAAATAAGTGCTCATCAAGGAAAGAATCATCTATGACTTGGTTGTTTTCTTATGTGGTCAGCCTTGAAAGATAATCTGCAACATTGGCTTTCCCTAGTTTATCCGCAATGGTTATGTCAAACTCTTGCATCAACAATAACCATCTTTCTAGCCTTCTTGAAATGAGAGGTTTATTTGTAAGGTATCTAATGGCTGCATGATCAGTGTGCATAAAAATTTGGTAGCCAGTTATGTAATGTCTGAATTTTTTTAAGGCATAGATCACTACTAACATTTCTTTTTTTGTCATTGTATACTTGAATTCAGCTCCTTTCAGATTTTTGTTGACAAAGTAAATGGAATTTTCAATAGCTTCTTCTTTCTTTCTTAGGACTGATCCTATAGCATAGTTTGATGCATCTGTATGAATGTGAAAAGGAATCTCCCAATTAGGTCCTTTAAGCACAAGATCATGAGTTAAGACTACTTTCAAGTCATAAAATGCCTTGTCACGGCCTTCTGTCCATTGAAACTCGACATCTTTAGTGAGGAGGGTATACAATGGTGTTGCCATTTTGTTGAAGTCTTTGATGAACTACTTGTAATAACTTGAATGTCCTAAGAAACTCCTGACATCTTTTTGTTTCGCAGGAATAGGAAGATTGGTAATTACCTCAATCTTTGCATGATCTACTTGAATTCCTTTGCGAGAGATGTAGTGGCCAAGGAATACACCTTCTTGCATCATCATGAAGCATTTCTCACTATTTAAAGATATATTGTGGTCTTCAAATATTTGTAGGACTCTCTTAAGATTCTCCAATGCTTCATTGAAATTAGCACCATAAGTAGTGAAATCGTCCATATAAATCTCCATGCGATCATGAGAAATTTCTGAAAAATATGCTAATGGATGCCCTCTGAAAAGTTGCTGGTGCATTGCATAAGAAAAATGGAAGTATAGAGTAGGCATATGTTCTCCATGGATAGGTAAAGGTTGTCTTATCCTTGTCCTCTACTGCAATTTGGATCTGGTTATAGCCACTAAATCCATCAAGAAAAGAAAACTACTGCTTTCCTACCTGTGAGTCCAGAACTTGATCTATGAATGGCAAGGGAAAATGGTATTTTTTGGTGGCAGAGTTAAGTTTCTTGTAATCAATACAAACTCAACACTTCCCTCCTTTTCCTGGCACAATCACAAATGGGGACATCCACTAACTATCTACAATGGGGTAGATAAATCCAACATCAATCAATTTTTGCAATTCTCCTTTTACTATTTCTCTTATTGTAGTGTTAATTCTTCTTTGGGGTTGTCTTATTGGTGTACAATCATCTCTGATATATATCCTATGAGTGCATAGTTTAGGATCCAATCCTTTCATATCATGATAATCTCATGCAAATTCATTTTGGTGGGCCTTCAGTAAGTTTTCCAATGACAATTATTGTTCTTCACTCAATTTACTGTTGATATGCAAATATTTCCCTTCTAACACTTGCACTTGTGTAGTTAACTCAACCATATATAATCCACTAATGCTTGGTACTTTAAGTTCATGTGGAAGTCATGTGTGGAACATACCCATTGTTCCAGGAAATGCATCTATAGGACAAGCGGTTGCAAGAAGAGTGGTTGTAGGAAGAGCAGGCAAGAGTGTTTTACTGTATCAATAGAATGAGAGGATGATGCTTCCTCTACCACATAATGGTTCTGAAGTATGTTAGATAATACTTCATCTTCATCTTGAATCTGCAGGAAAGGACTTCTACAAAACATCATCAGTTGTGCCATAGAATTAACTTCCTCGACCTCTTCACCAACATGGGGCCATACTGAATCATCCTTAACATGGGATGGCTGAGCAGGTGTGTAGAGAACAAGATTCTTGGTGCTTTTCCCATCTGAAATGGTCATGTCTCCTATTTGGCATCCAATATAAGCATCTGTTATTGCTAACCATGGGCTTCCAAGAATGATGGGGTACTTGCCTAATGTGGCTTTGGGAGAAAGAATCATAAAATCTCATGGGTACTCCCAAGAGTCTAGAGTTACTACTAGATCTTTGACTATACCATCAGGGGTAACAATAGAAGTGTCAAAAAGTTGTAGGATAGTAGGGGTAGGTCTCATGCTTACAATATTTAGTTGCTATAGGATGTCCTTGGTCATAACATCTATTGTTGCTCCCAAATAAATCAAAGCATTCTTTATTTGCATCCCATTTGTAACAACTCCTACCATAGGACTCCCTGGTTCATTGTACTTGGGGATGGTCACTTTCCCAAACATGATATCAGCAAGTTGTCCCACCACATGAATTGTAGTGGGATCTTTCTTCTTCCTGCCTAGCTTCTTAAGGCATGCTTCCCTGATTGCTTTGCCATATATGGGATCATATTTGATGGCATGAAATAAAGGTATCTCGACACATATATGCTTCAACTGATCTAGAACGTCAAATTTTTTTTCCTCCTTTTCTTCTTTTTGCTTCACAGTTTCCAATCTTTGAGGAAATGGTGGTTAATGATCAATTTTCTTGACTGGGATTGGTTCAGGATTTGTAGGTGCAATTGGTTGAACATGGACATTCAAAGGCTCCTCTTCTTCCATAGGAAGCTTAGTGATAATAGGTGTGGAAGGAGCTAGAAAAGTGGTTCCTAAATGCAAACAAATGTCACTTACACTCACAACATATGCAAAGAATTGGTGTGGATCAACAAAGTATACTGACTATTGTTATGGTTTATTATTTGGGTTAGGTGTGGGCTAGGCTGGTAGCTAAGTAGGTTTAGGCATATTTGAACTTGGATTAGTAGGAGGAGGCATTATAGCAAGTTGATGGGGCTGAGAATGTGGTTTCATGTAATTGGTTATCTAGCTTGGCCATTGATGTCCTCCCCTCCATTGAGATGTTTGCTTCTAGTTTCCCAGAGGTGGCTGCCAATTTCCTTGAGACTACTACCAATTCCAGTGAGGTTTCTACCATTGGGGTGGAGAGTTTTAGTGACTGGCCCAAGGATGTGGTGGATATCCTCCATAATTGGATGGATATGGGGGTTGCCTTTGATTACTAGATGAATAAGAATTGAAATATGGCCCAACAAAAGATAGTGGGTTTAGTTGCATACCCTGTCTTGGAGCCCATGGCCTCTTTTTTGCAACATAGTAGACTTGATCTTCTTCTCCCTAGATTGGCTTGAACTCGGGTTTCATCTGCTTGCTATCAATATTGGCTATCATCTTGCATCTACAGTCCTTATTTTGTTTTCAATAAGGGAAATATTCTGCCAACATTGCCTTTGCCTCCTCTTGTTTCTTCTTGGTTTGAAGTGAATCTAGCTGAGTAGCTAGATTGTTTATGATGTCTTACTTGAAATCTTCCTGTAAGTGACTAATCTCCATATTTGAAGCTCCACTAGAGGATAACTAACCCATAGAAGATTGGTAAGCTCTCACCTTCTTTGAGGCTTCCCAAGAATAATTCTAACATATTTTCTTGATATCCTCCCAAGGAACTTGGGTGATATCTCCTCCTATTAGGTCCAAGGCATCAGTACAACCATCATTAATTCCTCTCAAGGAAATAAACTTTTGTGATTCTTCATTGAGTGTATGGTGTAAATATTTCTATAGGAAAAACATAAACCTTGAAAT
Source organism: Sequoiadendron giganteum (assembly GCA_007115665.2). Lineage (NCBI taxonomy): Eukaryota > Viridiplantae > Streptophyta > Pinopsida > Cupressales > Cupressaceae > Sequoiadendron > Sequoiadendron giganteum. Next base: position 235,032,747 of record CM021108.1, on the reverse strand, counting down.
GAAATCTTCCAAGCTTTCATCTTCCTTTTGTTGCATCCTAAAAATGTCATCTCCTCTCATGTCACTACCCTTGCAATACTCTTTGTATTTCTCAAGGATTTTTGTCTTCATGTCCTCCCAAGTCTCCATAGTATCTCTTCCTAGGCTCATGAACCATCTTAATGCAACTTCTTTCAAGGTGGTGTTGGGTCTCAAAAACGCTAGTTTGGACCACGAGAGGTTGCCAAGCTCTCACAACGCTTTTGGCCATTTAACAAGGCCAATTGATGCAATTGTACCTTCTTCTCTTCATGCTCTGCAAAACCTAGGCAGGTGCACCTATCTATATGTTGCAGATTTAAGATGTATTTCCTGGTGAAACAATCTATCCACAATGGAAAAGGGAAGTGGACAGATAAATTACTACAACTACTCCTATGCTTACTGCACAAATGAAAGGTTTATTGAAAAAATTGTTTGATATGGATTTGTATCTCTGGGTTGTGGTAGATTAGTGCCTTCTATCCACATGGGCAATGGAGTCAAAATGATATGTGTTTCCTCTTATTGGCTTAACTCTAGTTGTTAGGCACTCTGAAAATTCTATGGCTAGCATGAAAATTCACTAAGTCTATGACTTGCATAAACAGTGTAGGAATGTTTCTCTATCAGGTTCTTCTTTAACTATCCAAAAGAAAACTTAAAATCACTATGACTTACTTGAAGGAATTTAATTTTGACTTGTAGACACCAACTAGTTAAATCACACAAAATGAAAGTGCACTTTGATAAATAAGAAATATACTTGATATACCGATTTAAATGAAAGTAAGATCTCAAGTTGGAGACAACCAAAAATAAAGAAATTAAATTATTTTATCACAACAACTGAACACCGAAAAGAAGTTCACCATTTTAAAACATCAATCTTCATTGTTTCTGTTTCAAGAAAATTTTATACATTATTTCCATCCCAATACCTTCTCGGGAAAAAATCTCCCTCCTATAGTCTAACTATTGCTTTATATCTATCCTATGACTACTATCCTTCAGATCTTTACCAATATTTATACATTACAGATCAAGGGTCATGACCCTTCTTTCTACTCGTTACAATTGTTCACATTCCATAGCAGAATTTAAAACATTTAATTATATTGCCTTATCGGAAAATTAAATGTTTTTTACATAGTCTCGCTTTTGATTTTAATTTAATACTTTGGAAGCCTTTGATTTTTTCAATTTCGTAGCTTTAAATCATTCTTGTCATTCAACAGTGGTCTACTTTGACCGGGCCCACCTCTGACTGTCACGGCTTCCATCTGCTCTTACCACCGCCACCGCGGTCTATCTAACTACTCCTCGCGGTTCTACGATAATTGCTAACCATTATCCTTCGTTGCCATCCCCACTCACCATGATGGTTATCTTCGTGTGTACCACGCTACTGCGGTCACTAGCTTGACTACCAGCGGTACCGTGGTAGCCGCTCTGCAAATGGCTAGCCACTCATCGCTTCACCACCAACTATTTTTGCTGAATTTCTACCACGTTACCGCAGTCCTCTTTGGAGCCCCCCATGGTATCGTGGTGAATGTATTTTACACTTCCTCCATCGTGCCTTAACCGTTAGCTTGTCACCTCATCACTTGTCATCTAACCGCTAACTATTACCATAGTCACCGCGGTCTCCGCTTGAACCCCCTGCAGTACTGTGGTGAGCCTCCTATTTGCCTGCTTCGCTGACCACCGACTACTAATGGTTTACTGCGCTACCGCGGTCAATGAATTGACTGCACACGGTAGCGTAGTAAACACTTCATGCCTGCTCCCTTAGCCGCTACCGCCATACCGCAAGCCCATTGTGGGAGGCCATGGTAGAAATATATGAGTCACAATGGTTTTTTTAAACGGCGGTAAAGGTTTTTGAATATTAAGGATGGAAAAAATGAATTTTAAGGAGAAGATAGTGAAAATGTTAAGCTCAAATGAGAATAAAACCTTAAGTTTATATGGATTTTTATGGAAATTTGTGGGAAAACCTTAGGGTTTTAGATGGAAATTTTCAGTTCTAACAGTGGCTCTTGTTGGGGATGAGTGATTGTTCAATCACTGCAAGAATCCATAATATCTCTGGGAGAGCAGACCAAGACAAAAATAAAGGAAAATGGAGGGAATGAAAAGGATCCTAAACTACTGTACATGGAAAAATTGTTTTTTCAACAAGGGAACCTCTGAGAATGTCCATGTACTGGAAAACTTAGATCCTCAAAAAATATTGTGCATGGAAGTGAATGATTAAAGAGGTTTGTTAGGAATTGTCCATGCACTGGCAATCCCTAATCCTCTGTACCTGCCATGGTTCCAAAATTTAAACCATGAAGGATGGCCCTAGGCCACTCAAAAGCAAAACTTGCATTTTCCTCTATCATAGACCTTTTTTTTTTTGAGCTCACCAGACCTTTCTTGAAACTGTCCATCCCACTTGTCCTACAACATGCATTATCATTAAAAGCCTTCAAAAAAAGAATTGTATTCAGCCTGATTCATGTTCCTTTCACCACTCTGCATTTCATCATTCTCATTATCACATGGAAAATATTTATCACCCTCAACATACAAAGTGTATTCACATTCAACAAAACATTCATAGGCATGCTCACTGTCATATGTTATTGAATGATCAGGCAGCTGTACTGGGCCCTGAAAATCTGAATATTCCTTATGGCAACCAAGAAATTCTATCTCATCAATATTTTTTGAAACAATCAAATCACATTCCATTTCTTTCCTATCACCAGTTGGCACTGACACACACTTTTGATTCATACAGTCATCCTCATATATACTTGAATCAACAAATGTTGGGCACTCATCATCAATTACATGTAAACCAATATCTTCCTTTTGCAAGAAAAAATTATTTAAATCACATACCTCCTTTTGGACACAAATAGATCTTTGATCAGCTTCAAAGAATTCCTCATCACCGTGAGAGATGCACATGGGGTCATATGAATTGTTACACATAATACCTTCACTGTCAAAGAAGATATAAGTTGGAGCCAGAACTCTGGAATCATCTTTATGTGCATACTTCTGGTATTCAAGAGTTAGCAAATCTGAAACTTGCTCATTGCTAAGTGAACATGTTTCTGCTTCCACATCTTCTACCATGTCTCCAACTTCCTCTTGATCTTCATATTAACTACAACAATCAACCTGTTGAAGATCAACACCCACTATTTGATCTTCACAATTTGACTCACAACCTGTTATGCAAGAGAAACTCTCCATATGTTCATTGTTGGATAGCACAATATCTTCTTCTAATTCATCTTCTAAAGAATTGTTGATGTACTCCCTAGATGATGTGTCCCCACCAATATCAGTAATGCTGCAATCACCTTCAAAATCTGAAAAATTGTCATTAGAAATCCCAGTGATAGATTTATCCTCCATTGGCTACATTATTTGATCATTGATGATATCACTATTAGATTCATCATTTCCAATATCCATGTGTTTTATCCTAAGCACGAAATCAAGAAATTTATTTACTATATCCAAGACATGTTGTGTTGATGACTCTGACCCATAAACTGATTTAGGCTCCCATGCTCTTGCAAAATGTGTAACAAATGTAGGCCTATGATGAGGAGGTAATTGCATACAGATGTCTACCATCCTATTGTATAGAGAATTTTCATCCTCTCCATATTTCCTTATGTCAAAAAATGTATCTAAGGGGGAAATTCCACATTCCGATTCTATAATGAAGTCTTGGTTTTGAGTATGCACATAATCATCCTCTTCTTGATCATCATCTTTTTCCCCATACTGGCTCAAGAATATTTCTTTCAGATCCTCCCATGAAGATATACTTTGCAGAGGAAATTTTTTAAACCATTCCCTTGCACTATCCCTCATAGATCTTGAAAAACATTTCATAATGACATCCTCTGGATAAACTTGAAAGCTGACAATGACATTCCAGAATTGTTCCATATGCTCATAAGCTGATTCATTCCATTCTCCATGAAATTTAGGGGTCTGCATAAACAATTATGTCTCATTGTAGGGGTAAGGATTTGGGTAACCTTGGATATTACTAAAGTTAAATGGTTTATCAATAATTGAGACAAATTTTGGAGGGCCATATGGGTTTTGGTAGATCATTGATCTTTTTTCAGGAAATGGAAGATGATTCATATGAGGTAATGGTTGTGGTGTATAAGTGTTTTGTTGTGAATAGCACATACTACCTTCATTGTCGAATTCAAGTCCCAATTGCAGCATTTTTTATTTCAATTGTAGGTTTTTTTATTCCCAGTATAACACTTGTTGTTTCATTTCTTCTAATTATTTCCTTGTCTGGTGTCTTCTTTGTTTTTTTGCCATCTTGACAAAATGTTACTGTTCCATAATATCTATGCATTATATATCAAATCAAAATAGAGTCACCACCTAATTTTTCAAAAGTAGGAAAATGAAATAGATTATGATATTGCTTTGGTTTTCCCCCAACAGAATCTCCAAACAAAATGTAAAATCTTGTTGACTCTATAAATGGAAAGGCTAAAAATCTTCCTGAGTAATCCCCAGCAGAGTCACCAATTTGTTGGGTCTCAAAAATGCTGGTTTGAACCATGAGAGATTGTCAAGCTCTCACAATGCTTTTGGCCAACTAACAAGGCCAATTGATGCAATTGTACCTTCTTCTCTTCAAGCTCTACAAAAGCTAGGCAGGTGCACCTATCTGTATGTTGCAGATTTAAGATGTATTTCCTGGTGAAACAATCTATCCACAATGGCAAAGGGAAGTGGACAAATAAAATTACTACTCCTACTCCTACTGCACAAATGAAAAGTTTATTGAAAAAATTGTTTGATATGGATTTGTATCTCTGGGTTGTGGTAGATCAGTGCCTTCTATCCACATGGGCAATGGAGTCAAAATGATATGTGTTTCCTCTTATTGGCTTAACTCTAGTTGTTAGGCACTTTGAAAATTCTATGGATGGCATGAAAATTCACTAAGTCTATGACTTACATAAACAGTGCTGGAATGTTTCTCTATCAGGTTCTTCTTTAACTATCCAAAAGAAAACTTAAAATCACTGTGACTTACTTGAAGAAATTTAATTCTGACTTGCAGACACCAACTAGTTAAATCACACAAAATGAGAGTGTAGTTTGATAAATCAGAAATATACTTGATATACCGATTTAAATGACAGTAAGATCTCAAGTTGGAGACAACCAAAAATAAAGAAATTAAATTATTTTATCACAACAACTGAACACCAAAAATAAATTCACCATTTTAAAACATCAGTCTTCATTGTTTCTACTTCAAGAAAATTTTGTACATTATTTCCATCCCAGTCCTTCTTAGGAAAAAATCCCCCTCCTACAGTCTAACTACTACTTTCTATCTATCCTCTGACTACTATCCTTTAGATCTTTGCCAATATTTATACATTACAGATCAAATATCATGACCCTTCTTTCTACCCATTACAACTATTCACATTCCATAGCAAAAAATAAAACATTTAATTATATTGCCTTATCAGCAAATTAAATGTATTTTACATAGTCTCGCTTTTGATTTTAATTTAATACTTTGGAAGCATTTATTTTTTTCAATTTCATAGCTTTAAATTATTCCTATCATTCAATAGTGGTCAACTTTGACCGGGCCCACCTCTGACTGTCATGACTTCCATCTCCTCTTACCGCCACCACCACGGTCTATCCGACTACTCCTCGTGGTACTATGGTAACTGCTAACCGTTATCCTTTGTTTCCATCCCCGCTCACCATGATGATTATCTCTATGTCTACCATTCTACCATGGTCACTGGCCTGACTACCAGCGGTACCGCAGTAGTGACTCTGCAAACGGCTAGCTGCTCATGACTTCACCACCAACTTTTTTTGCTCACTGTCTACTGCGTTACTGCAGTCCTCTTTGGAGCCCTCCATGGTATCACGGTGAATGTCTTTTACACTTCCTCCACCATGCCTTAACCATCATATTTTCACCTCATCACTTGTCATCTAACTGCTAACTATTACCGCAGTCACCGTGGTCTCCGCTTGAACCCCCTATGGTACCACGGTGAGTCTCTTGTCTGCCTGCTTCGTTGACCACCGACTGCTAATGGTTTACTGTGCTACCGCGGTCAATGAATTGACCATGCGCGGTAGCATGGTAAACACTTCATGCCCGCTCCCTTAGCCACTACCACCATACCGCGAGCCCATTGTGGGAGGCCGCGATAAGGCGGTAAAGACCATGAATATAGCTATGGTAGAAATATATGAGTCACATTGGATTTTTTAAATGATGATAAAGGTATTTGAATATTAAGGAGAAGATAGTGAAAATGTTAGGCTCAAATGAGAATAAAACCTTAGGTTTATATGGATTTTTATGAAAATTTGTGCGAAAACCTTAGGGTTTTAGATGGAAATTTTTAGTTCTAACAGGTGGTAGGGAATAGATTAAGCCTATGGGTGTCGGTGGTATAGTCATAAATTCTGTGGAGGATATCAAACTCAAACACGAATGTATTAGGATCTTCTATGACAAGTCCATAGAACTTAGGAAGAACTAAAGCTAGGATATTCTTGAGGTTTTCTACTTCATTCTGATGAGTAATAGGGAAAGGAAAAGCTGGTTGGTTAGCTCTGATAGGTCTATTTCCATTTGCATCGGCCATGCCTACTTGATGAAATTCCAAAGCAAAGAGTTCTTCAACCGGATTTTGATCTTCAAGGGAAACTTCAAAACTTTTTAGATCATGAAATGTATCACCTAAGGGGTATGGCTCTTCTTCTTCTCAGTTTCTTGGTAGGTTCTCAACTATCTGGAATAGATCAGGATTGTTAGGAAGGAATCTCCCATGAGAATCTCTTCTTCTTTCTCTATGCATACTGTATCAACTCACTATCAGCCAACTCACACAAAGAATTGGTAAAAGAATAATGGGGTCATAATTATTCTAACAAGGGGTATACTGAGAACAATTCCAGAAATACTACAATGAGAAGAAATATCAATGAGTCCAAAGAACTACATAGTTTGACACCACCCTCAGCAAAAACAACAAAAATGTTGGCCTCCTACAATGATTCAAGAACTAAGCCTTTATAGTTGTGATTCATATATTGTACATCTAACTTGAATAGCTATCTCAACCATCATGAAGGTGCATTTAAATTTTCAACCCAGGGACATAAACTTGAAATGGGTCAGCACTTTATGTGCACTAGGAATCCAAAGTAGCCATATATATCCTAGAGGAAAGAAAAACATAATGCTGAAAGTAAATTGCTTGGAAGGAAATAACATAAATGCTAAACATCACCCAAAAACTAGATTAAATTAAAATTCATGACATAAATGAAGATCTGAACGAACAAACAAGAAACTAATTTGAATGCTTTGGTTGCAGGAAAAGTCACAAAATGGAATTCTAGTGGCTGCAGGAACAGTCAGCTCCAAATTATTAACTAATTACTAAACAAAAAATAACAACTAAAATAAACTAAGATATGGGATGGAATACTCACCAAGTGGGCCCCCTTGGATAAGTATCCCCTAAAACTAAGATAGACTCAAATGCACAAAGTTATAAATTCATTTTATTCAGAAGAGAAACATGAGTAAAATCATCATAATTGTATTGCTAAAAAACTCAAAGCAAACAAGAGTTAAGTTTCCAACAAAGGATTATTGAAACACAAAACCATTGAAAATTGTTCATACTGATCTATGTGGTCCCACAAGGACAAGAGGACTTCAAGGTGAGAGGCATTTCATGCTACTAATTGATGATTACACTAGAATGGCATGGGTAACCTTTCTAAAGGAGAAGGATGAGGTATTTAAGAAGTTTAAGATATTCAACAAGCTTGTTAAGAAGGAAACTTGTAGTAGTATCAGGTTCCTAAAATCAGATAGAGGAGGACAATTCACATCAAGTGAATTCAGTAGGTATTGTGAAGACCATGGGATCAAGAGGCAATCTTCTGCACCAGGAACTCCACAACAAAATAGAGTTGTAGAAAGAAGAAACATAATAGTTAAAGAAATGGCTAGAGAAATGTTGAGTGAGGCCAAGTTGATAGATACCTTTTGGAAAGAATCAATCCACAATGCAATATATATTCTAAGAACAAAGAGTGGCAAGACTCCATCTGAATTGTGGTATGGTAAACCTACATCTATTAAGTATTTCAAAGTATTTGGGAGAAAATGCTACATAAAAAAGAGAAGATGAAAATTTTGGGAGTTTTGATTCCAAAAGTGATGAAGGCATATTTTTAGGATATTCCACTCAAATAAAAGCTTACAAATGCTACAACAAGAGGTTGCACAAGATGGTGGAAAGCATCAATGTAAATATTGATGAGGATTAAATCAGGTTAAGCCCAACAGAAACAACTTTGAGATTTAATTAGATGATGAAGAAGAAGTTGTTGGTAATGAAGAAAGTGAGGAAGAAAGATGTGAACCAGAGAATGAATGAGAACCTATAAGTATGTGCAGAAGGATCATCTAGTAGATCAAATAATTGGTGACAAAAATGAACGATTTTTGACTAGGAGAAAACTTGCAAAGAGTAAGGAACAAGTGAATTTTTCCCTCCTATCACAGATTGAGCCAAAAAGCTTCTTAGAGTCCAACAAGTATGATAGTTGGATAAATTCCATGGAGGAAGAGTTAAATTATATTAAGAAGAATAACACATGGTTATTGGCCCCTAGATGTTTAAGCAAAAATTTCATTGGCACAAAATGGGTGTTTAGAAACAAGCTGAAAGAATATGGAGTTCTAGTAAGAAATAAGGCAAGATTTGTGTGCAAGGGGTATGCGCAAGTTGAAGGTATTGACTTTGAAGAAACATTTGCACCTATAGAAATATTAGAATCAATAAAAAAATTTCTGTCATTTTCAGTATATAAGTATTTAAAGTACATCAAAAGGATGTTAAATCTACATTCCTTAATGGAAACCTAGAAGAGGAAGTCTACATAGAACAACCATAAGTTTTTTAGCTATCAGAGGATGATGATTATGTGTGTAGATTGAGGAAGGCATTGTATGGACTTAATCAAGCGCTAAGAGCATGGTATTCCAGATTAGACCAATACCTACAAGAACAACGATTCAAGAAAGGATCTGTTGATAGCAATCTATACTCCAAATCAGAAGGTGAGAACATAATTATTATTGTTGTATATGTAGATGAAATCATTTTTTGAGGTAGAAATGATAAAATGTGTAAAATATTTACTAAAAACATGCAAGATGAATTTGAGATGTCAATCCTAGGGGAGTTATCCTTTTTCTTTGATTTAAAAATTGTACAAACTGACAATGGGATATTTATATCTTAAACTAAGTATGGAAAAGAAATGCTTAAGAGATTCAACATGGAAGATAGTAGACTAATCAATACTCCCATGATAACTAGTTGTAGGTTGAGTAAATTAGATAAATAACAAGATGAAAATCAGACATTATATAGGTCAATGATTGGAAGCTTGTTGTATTTAATTGCATCAAGGCTAGATATTATGCAAGTAGTATATTTAGTTGCAAGATTTCTGGCTACACCAAAAGAATCTCATGTCAATGTAGTAAAAATAATATTTAAATATATCAAAAGTATTATTGACTATGGGCTATGGTGTTAGAAACCAAGATCATACATGCAAACCAAAATGTTGAACTCAAGAACAAATGCAATGCAAGCTAAACTAACCGGGGTAAAGGAGAAAACCCAGTGGGAACAAAACTCCTCCCCAAAATAGAATGCAAAGAGAAACTAAGTGATGAAAGATGGAGGACTCCATAGGATCCCCCAAGGACACCATCCATCACAAAGATACATGAAAGAACACCCCCGGAAGAGAGGAAGAAAGAGACCACAGATCCCCCTCAGAATGAAGTAGCTCCAAAAGAACTGAAGAAACTGCATCTCTTGAAAGAAGTGAGAGGGAAGAGGCTGAATGAAAGCAATCTCTGAAGGTGAAGTAGGTGTAGCCAATGATGTCTCCATAGAAGTAGGTGGGACCTCAAAAATTGAAGAAGTCAAAGTAGGTGAAGACTGAATAGAAACCTCCAAAGATGGATGATCAACTAGATCCTGCTACACTGAAACGGAAGAAACCACATCTATAGTCATAGAAGTATCAACAACTGCAATAGTAGGTGGAGGAGATGGAATGGATGGCTCAAGAACAGGATCTGAAGTGAGAACTCCAATTTTCAAGAAGCCAAATTTCTCCTCTGAATGATGATTCACACTAGAAGTGTGATGAATAGCTGTAGGAACAGAAGCACCATCAATAGAAAAATTTGCAAAGGATTCCAAATCTCATGAGTAGCCGAAGGAGTCCTCAGATTCATCATCCTCTTCTAAGGGGAAATCATCTAGGAAGGACAAGGGCCCATGTGCATATTGAAAGAGAGAAGGATATGCAAAACATAATTGCTACAAGAAGGACATTGATGAGCTGAAAAATCTTCTTCAGAAACATCAGATTGATTTTCCTTCTAGGATGTTTGCATCATCTCCTTCCCCTCCTTCTTCTTCTTCTTCAGTACAACATGGCAGGGGCACAACTGGTTTACATACTTCATCAGATATGAAGGGACATGCTCTTTGTGCTTCTTCGAGTCTTGGATCAGGGAGATGGCTTCTAGATTCGGGAGCATCTCATCATATGGCTTCTACACAGTCTATGTTTGCTTCCTTTGAGTCTCACACTATGTCTCCTATTTTGATGGGAAACAATATATACACGAGTGTTACAAGGAAGGGATCTATTAGTTTTGGGGACAACACTTTTCAAGATGTCTTGTGTGTTCCTCATTTGATGAACAAACTTCTTTCTATATATCAGATCACACATGGGGGTTGCAAGTCAAGGCTCTGATACAATGTTAGAAACCAAGATCAAACATGCAAACCAGGATACCTTCCACATAAGAGAAAATCAGAAAAAGCAAGAGTTCATTCGGGGTTCCTCGAGGATTTCATACCTTGACCCTATCTATGCAGCATTTCGGATCAGATCGAGCTTCACCATTGGATTCAAAGCACTGGAAAAAGTAAAGATTGACTTTCATTTTACTGATTTTGGTCATCATTGAAGAAATCTATGAGGGTTTCAAGCTTGGTGATTTTTTGCAAGCTCTGGAGGTAGCTGATTTTTCAGAGCATTTTGAGCACGAACGGAGGTCACCATCACATTCATAGCGACCAAAAAACCTAAGGATGCCTATCATTTCATTGATTTTGGAGCAGTTGATTTTTGAGGCAAAAAATTTTTGCTAGGGAGGCAGCACACTTCTCGAGGCACAAACTTCAAAAAAATGCAAAAAAAAATCACACAGTGCTTTGTTTTTCATGTCCTCAGTGAAAATAGTCATCACCACTGGGCGGCCACCCGCTAGCCACTCCGGTCAGCGGTGCCACCAAATGGTTGCCAACCTGAGCTCAGCCCCCATGAGCCCCTTATGGCAGGCCGCAGTCCTATGGGGGACCAGGCGCTATGCGCCCAGCCCCCAACCGCCTCCTACAAAAACCATGTGGTCATATGGATGACCAGGGGCTCCACCCCAACCCCCAACCTGCCAACCCCTAGTCGCGCACAAGACCATGGGCTTTTTTTTTTTAGCCCCTTAGGCTACCTGTAGGCCTTATTGGCCAAATCGGGCATAACTTTTGCATACGGAGTTAGATTTTTGCAAACAAGATATTGTTGGAAAGATGGTTCTGATCCCATTCTATTGGTGTAGATATTTTTTCTTGATTATCCTCTAGCTTTTTTTTATAGGTCCTTGAACTCAGATGTTGCTATTTTCACTCCAGAGGCCATATCTTTTGACTCGGTGATCTTTTTTTCGCCATTCTTGCAGCAATGGAAAACTGGTTTAGTCCTCTACACAAATCTGAGGTCTTTTTTAATTTTTTGTTTATGCATGTTTATAAATTCTCTCCTTTTGCAATCATTGGGTATTGTAATAAATGAACTGATATAAAGTTCCATCAAGGGGGTTTCTTGCATAATAATTTGATTAGAGTGTGCATGCACTTTGATCTTCATCTTGTTTTTTGATGACAACTCACATGGGTTGTATCTGGTTTCTTATTTTCTTTTGGCCATATTTTGTCTTAGCTTAACACATATCAGATTCATATCAGTTCACACTTTAGATTGAGATCCTATGGTTAATGATCCACATTGGATCAATCTTAGTTTGAGGGCCACTAAATTTTTGGTTAATGTTCCAGATTCTTTATGGTACTTGTTCCCATGGAAGAGTTTTAGTCTCAGTTTGGCATCGACATCGAGATACACAGCTTCTAGATTTTGTCATCATATCATCTACTGTTTCTTTATGGATTCCAGGGTTGTTCCCGTTTGGAGTTTTCGAGTGTTCTATGGCATCGGGTCTATTGTTGCATTATTATGATTCTGATATGGTTTCTTGTAAACAAAAGTATCTTTCTTTGCTTTCCGGATTGCGGTTTCAGTGTTACTCTACAGTGTTCTTCCAGTGCTTCTTTGCAGTAGGTCATCTCATTGTAGGGGGTTTTGTCCCACTGGGTTTTCCTTCTCTACCTCATTATTGCATTTGTACATGGGTACCTGATCAGGTGTAGTTTCCAAGACCCATCTTTTCTTTCATGCATCTTTTTTCTAGTTTTTTAGCTACTTCCTAAGTTCATCTTAAGGGGGTTGTTAGAGTAATAAGTTATTACACTTAATTAATTATATCATATTGGTTAATTAATTAAGTCACTTATTCCTCTAGTGACTTAAGCTAAACTTAGGCACATTAATAATTGATTAATTATTAAATGTGCACACTAGGGTTTCCCTTTTAGGTCAAGATTAGGGTTGCATACTTTGATTTTATAAAGAAAATAATCTCTTGTAATTTCTTAATTCTGAATATATCAATTTGCACATCTTCATGCAAAGCTCTTGCTTTTTATTGTTTTTCTCTTCTGTGGAAGGCCTTTTGGTTTGCATGTCTGATCTTGGTTTCTAACATATGGTACCCCAAGAGCAAGGATTTTTCCTTAATAGCATATATAGATGATGATTGGGTAAGAAGTGTAGATGACATGAAAAGCACAAGTGGAGTTGCATTCTTCTTGGGAAACAAGTTAGTTTCCTAGATGAGAAAGAAGTAAGAATCAATCACTCTCTCCACAATAGAAACAAAGTATGTTGTAGGAGTAGCATGTTATACTCAGGTCCTTTTGATGAAGCAAACACTTAAGGACATCAAGGTATAATACAAAGAACCTATCTTAATTCTCTGTGGCAATTTAGGTTCCATAAAAATATCAAAGAATCTAGTGATGCACTCTAGAACAAAGCACATATCTATTAAGTATCACTTCATAAGAGAGAAGGTTGCATAGGAGGAGGTCAACATGGAGTATGTTCCTACTACAAAATAGATTGCTAAAATTTTCACCAAGACTCTTCCCAAAGAACAATTTGAATATCTAACATAGAAGTTGGGAGTCATTTCTCCCACATCATATCACTCTACACTAGCGATAGGGCATAAGTCCAAGGGGAGCTTCAATGATTTTTTTAGTGGCTAATATTCGCCAATTGGCTAATAGTTGAAATTTGGGAATCCAACTAGTTGATATACGAGGAGGTCAACATGGAGTATGTTCCTCCTCATATATAGATTGCTATTTTTTATAAATTATTGGAGAAATCTATATTAATTCGCCAATAGTATATCATAACTATTAGTTGCTTTAGGACCATATTTCTAATCTTTAGTTTCCACCATTGATTTAAATATAATCTAATGGCCCTTTTTGTATTCCACTAGGTAAAATGTACACATGATCTGTAATGCTCATGGGGCCCACAATTTTGGGTATCACGAGAATTATAGATTGTGGGTAAATTTCACCTTATAGTGTACAACAAGGGTTGTTAGACCAATGATCTAAAAGAAGTTTTGAGCCCCCATGAGAATTATAGATCATGGTTACATTTTACCTTGTAGAATATAGTGAGGGCCATTATATTATATTATAAAACAATGGTAGAAAGTAAATATTATAGTCTACCCCTTCAACTCATCAATAATTTCCACCCTCGGGCCCCTACTTTTCCAAGAGAATTATTTTTAGATTGGATAGATTCACCATCATAATTAATGCATTTTCCTATTATTTTTCAAGATTTGCCAAAATTTTCCACAAAATTTTAGTGATGTAAAAAAATCGCCAATAAAACTAATATTTTTTCGAAAAAAAGGAAAGTTTGGCCAATAGAAATTTTTATTTTTTTCCTCAAAAAATAAAAGATTCGCCATGATTTTATATCTTTTTTTGAGGGGAGTTTCTTAAAGTTATCACTGGGGAGCTTCATTTATACTTCATTCATCTGTAGAAATGGAAAGGATAAATCAAGTCAGGTAATAAGGGTTTTACAAATTTCTAACGACTTGATGGTTTTCATAATCATAGATTCCCACTTTCTCTTTGAATTGTTTTTTAAAGGGGGAGTATAGTTTCAAGAGGAGTCTTCCCTTTCCCATTGATGTCAAAGGGGAAGAAATGCGAGAAAATTCACAAAACAGGAGCATTGTGAGCATGGAAAAGAGGGTAGAGATGCATGCCAAAGGAGGAATTTTTTTCTTTGTAAATGGTTCAATTGATACAAAGATTTAATGTTAGAGACTTCAATTGGTATTAGCCCATTTGGAATGAGCATTTAGTTTTTCCATCAATGATAAAGGAGGAGATTGTTATCATATTTTTGTCATTGATGTCAAAAGGGGATCGGGTGTTAGATGGAACTAATTGTATATGAAGGGTTGTTTTCATTAGTGGATAAGAGAAGATATGGTATGCTAAGGATCTCATTTTGGAAGATGGAGTGTAGAATAAAATTATAGAATATTCTTCTAGGCATCTAAAGTGATTTTGAAGGCCAGATTTGACATGGGTTTTCTAAGAGCTTTTAAGAAATGTGACGAGCAAGTCTAGAGGATGTGTATTGCATCAAGAAATGAATTATATCTCCTCTCAACCAGTTTTAGGGTTTATCAGTTAAACCCTAGGCTTTTACAATCATGGCAACCAATAGGTTTTATGTTTTCACATTGACTATGCTTAGGTGGTAATCAGTCACATAAGTTATAACCTATTTCTTGAAACACATTTGGTGACTTGCCCCATTTACTTGTTCTCTGATTAGTATCACTTATGTATTCATTGAGTAGATCATATGATGCATGTTGAATTGTTCTATATTTAATGGTTATCACTAAGGTCACATGTATCATAGAAAACTCTTTGAAGTTGGCTTGAAGTCTAGCGATGAGCAATGGAGATGTTTCAATGGTTGTGATCAAGTTGATTGGATGATTCCCACCAACATGTTATGCTTTTGGTGGGTCCCGACTATGCCTTGTGAGGAAGCGAGGAATGGTGACGATCAAATAGGATTTTCATCAAATGATGGAGGAAGTCGATGGTGGGTCCAGTAGACACATTGTGACATATTGCTTGATTGCTTCACATCGCTATTGTGAAGAAAAGTTATAGGTTGTTTTAAGAAATGATCAATATGCTTTAGGAGTTAGTGGAAAGTGAAGTTAGCATAGCCAAGTGTCAGAATATGGTTGCATCATTGGGTGTTAGTGCATTGCACAAATATAGGTTTAAGATTCAAAAATTTAGCGATGAGTGAGGGATTTTAAATGATTGTGGAGAATGACATCAAAGGTGCGAACATGGCATTAACTTGCCAACTTATAGAGATTTCATGGGCCTGTAGTCAGAGCTAGCGGGATAGCAGGGGATGATACAGATTGAAGGATAGATTATCCAATGGTGATTGTTCATGTATAAATAAAGAGAAATGTATAACAATGATACATGATGTATGATCGATGGTGTAGGTTCAAAGGTAAATGATTGGATGGTGATTGCTATGTCTCCTCCCAACACATTAATTGATGTAGATGTACTATGTAAAGTAGCGATACATGATGACTCTTGTTCAAAAGGAAATGAGATCAATGATAGAGATTTTAAGACCATTTATTTGAAAGTCATATTTTAAAGAAATGACAATGAATGAAGGACATTAGATCGTGGCATGAAGATAGTTGATCAACAACTTAGATTTGAAAGTGTAGACCATCAATTGCTAACTCCATGTAAATAGGATTTTTTCCTATAAATTGACATAAAGGTGAGAATTAAATGTCCTACCTGTATTAATGACAACTATAATGAAGAATTGATGCATAGAGTGGTGGTAGAGATAGCTACAAAGGTTGGGTTCAATATCAAATCAGATAATCAAAAGGATGCATTAAATGCATATCTGATCCCAAGGTTTGACAAAGAGAGAATGAATGAAAATTCTCTACGTGCCAGAAATTAATATTGTGTGGCTCAATGTAGGAGTATGATAGTGGAGAAGATATCCTAGAACCCTAATAGAGGATCAGATAATGATAGTGAATCTTGAGGCAATCAGCATCAGTTAGAAAATACACAAAATAGATAATCAAGTGAAAGTTTAGAGGAGAATAGAGTGCATAGTGTAGAAAGTATTTTGAAGCTCTAGAGGCAGATAGAAAATACACAAAAAAGAGAAGGAGAGAGCCACAGAAGGTGTATGAGGGTGCATTGAGATAGACTGAGAATTCACTGTAGAAGAAGGGAAAGATCATAGATGAACTAGTGCGTTGCAAATCATAGAAGTGAATTGCTGAGAGAGCAACAAAAATTGAGCAGTTACAGAGTAAGTTGTAACAATGATTTGTCTTCTTAATGAAAAAAATTTAATAATAATTTATGTTGTAAATCTAATAGGTTGCTACCATTAAATAAATGAGTTGGTGCTCAGTTTAGGGGATTGGAGTCTCCTTAGGGTTGGTGAGCTTAAAAGTTGTACCCGAAGGTTTCTTTATGAGGATGGATTAGGACAGTAGCTCCTAGCATCATTTTCTCACAGTGGTTTTTTTCCATCTTGGGTTTTCCATGTACATCTTTTGTTATGGTTTGTGAGTTTGTGTGCTTGTTTAAATTTCTATATTTCATATTTCATCTACACACTAAGTGTTTAAAGTGTTAGTCTACTCTAGAGGTCAAAGAGTTATGATTTTAATATCTACTGATTCACCCCCCCTCTCAGTAGATTATTGTGTTCTAACTATTGGTATCAGAGCCCTAGGTTCCCTAGGAGAAGCTTAGCCAACTTGGGTAGATTCTTGGATTTGTGAACACAATGGCTAGTCAAGAAATCTCCTCCATAAACAAGCCACCTCGATTCAATGGAGCATATTATACATTTTGGATTCTATTGATGAAGAGATACTTGGGATCTTTGGGGTTTGATGTGTGGATGTCTGTTGTGAATGGGTACATACCATTGGCCACACCCCCTACTAATGTTGTGGGAAAATGAGATTATGAGAATAATGAAAAAACATGGTTTTCCATTTCAAATAGTTTATCTAGATCTATGCATAGAAAAGTCATGTATTGTAAGAATGGACAAGATGTCTGTGATAAATTGAAGGAAATCTACAAAGGAGATGAAATTAATAAATTGGCCAAGATTCAAGTACTAAGGGCTAGATTTGAAAGCCTAAAGATGACAAAAGAAGAGAAGATTGTAGACTATCTTCAGAGAATTAATGATATAGTAAACTCCATTATAGGATATGGAGAAGAATTAAAAGAAGAGGTTGTTGTACTAAAAGTTTTTAGATCAATGACACACATGTATGACAATGAGATATCAACAATAGAGGAAGGAAGATAAGTAGAAAAACTTACTCTTAATGAGTTGCATGATATATTCACTACATATGAGATTAGGATGGGAGATGTAGAACCATCCAGAAAAGAAGTCACTTTCAAAGTAACCAACAAAGTAAAGGATGAAGCACCTAAGAAAGATAAAGCAAAAACCACCACATCTGAATAAGGAGAGACTAATGAGGAAGAAGAAAAATTCATTAGAAGATTAAGGATAGGTTCTAGGAAGTACAAAGGTAAGTTACCTTTCAAATGCTTTGATTTTGGTAAATTAGCATATTTTGCTTCTAAATGACCCTGCAAGAAGGATAATATTGAATAAAAAGAAGGTCATAAGATGAAGAAAACCTATTATCCTAAAAGGAAGAGTTTTTGAAAGAAGAAGAAGAGCTTGTATATTCAAGAAGGAAGTGACTAATCTAATGCTAATGATAGTTTAGATGATGATTTTTACTATGCTCTTTTGATGGAAGAAGAAAAGGAATAATCTCTTCTCATGGCTCAAGACTCGGTGAAATAGAAGTACGGTATCAGTAAGCATCTTGGTGAAGAAGAGACTGAAATAGATCTAGAGGAAGAACTTATTTTCGCCTTAGAAGATCTTGAAATTCTAAGAGCTGAAGCTAAATGATTTAAAAAGGAGAATAAAAATTTATCTAAAGAGATTGAGGAATGCAATTAGATGGTAGTAAGTCTAAAACTTCAACTGGAGGAAGCCAAAAGAATGGAAGAGGTGATGAAATACAAAGTGGGATATGAAATTAGTAGATGCATGAAGCTTGAGGCATAAGTAGTTGTATTAAGAAAGGATTTGGAGAAAGCTAAAGAGCAAGTCAAAAAATTGTTGATGCTAAAAGGTGGATCAAAATTTTTGGATGAGCTATTGAGTACTCAGAAGCCCTCTAAAAAAGAGAGATCTAGTTTGGGACTGGAGAAAGTGAAGAGATCCTTTATCAATAATTTTGAAAAAATTTATGAAATATTTAGGGTAGAAAAAAAATCAATTTCAAATGGTGAGAAATCAAGTAAGGAAGATGCTAATGTAGAAGATGAGAAGTCTATTGAGTTGAAGAAATTAGATGAAGTAAATAAGCCAATGGAAAACAAGAAAAACAACCAATCAATCCGTGATAAACAAAGGAAGAAGAAGAACATGAAAAAAATGGATGTTGATGGTTTCACAAGAGTACGTGATCCAAGGAGGACAAGACAAAGAAGAACATCTCATCTGACTCGAGGAAATGATATGACCAAGTATTCTTCATACTTTCGTGGATATTGTTACACATGTAATTATTTTGGTCATAGGGCTAGAGAATGTAAATTCATTCCTTAGGGGAATACAAATTATTTAATAATAGATCAATTTGCTCCCTTAGTTGATATGAATGTAATCTGTTACAATTGTAAGAATTTTGGTCACATATCTAGAAAATATAGAACAAAGTTATAATACCAAATGTTTATTCTAAGAAAAAGAATAACACAACCCCTAAAATGGAAAATTAATCTAAGGTTCCTAAGGAAGAGGGAGAGAAGATTGAAATGAGGCCTAAGAAAGTGTGGCAAGAAAAATAGCAGAGTTCTACTCAATCTATGATTTCCCAATTTTCACTACATGTAAAGAAACAAAGTTTGTGAGTAATTGATAGTGGCTACTCGAAGCATATTATTGGAGATAAAATCAAATTCATTGAGCTCAAGAAGTGTAAATAAGGATGAGTAAGTCTAGGTGATAATGCTGCTATCACAGTTTGTCATAAACAAATTTTGAGCCTAGATGGGAAGAACAAAAAAAAAGATGTCCTTTATGTTGAAGGTTTGAAACACAACCTTTGAAGTGTTAGCCAGATGTGTGATAATGGTTGCAAAGTTACATTTAAATCTAAAGGTTGCAAGATAAGAAATAATGGTAAGACAATTGAACAAGGAGTAAGGACTGATAGCAATCTCTACAACCTTTGTGAAGTAAAAGGCCAAAATTGTCTAATAAGTCAAGTAGATGAGAGTTAGTTGTGGCATAGAAGATTGGGGCATGTCAATTTTGACAATTTGGTCAAAATAAGATCAAAAAGGCTAGTAAGAAACTTGCCAAAAAAATAAAGCCCATAAACACTACCTACAAAGGATGCTAGCAACGTAAGAAAATAGGGGTTAAGTTTCCAACAAAGGATTATTCAACCACAAAACCCTTGAAAATTGTTAATATTGATTTATGTGGTCCCACAAGGACAAGTGGATTGCAAGGTGAGAGGTATTTCATGCTAATAATTGATTATTACACTAGAATGGCACGGGTAACCTTTCTAAAGGAGAAGGTTGAGGCATTTGAGAAATTTAAGATATTCAAGAAGCTTGTTGAGAAGGAAACTGGTAGGAGTATCAAATGAGTAAGATCAAATGGAGGAGGAGAATTCAAATCAAGTGAATACAGTAGGTATTGTGAAGAGCATGGGATCAAGAGGCAATATTCAAGACTAAGAACTTTACAACAAAATTGAGTTGTAGAAAAAAGAAACATAATAGTTAAAGACATGGCTAGATCAATGTTGAGTGAGGCAAAGTTGATAGATATTTTTTGGAAATAAGTAGTCCACACTACAATATACTTTCAAATTAGAGCTCTTCCAAGAAAAAATAGTGGCAAGACTCCATATGAACTATGGTATGGAAAACTTGCATCTATCAAGTATTTCAAAGTATTTGGTAGAAAATGCTACATAAAAAGAGAAGATGAAAATATTGGGAGTTTTTATTCAAGAAGTGATGAAGGCATATTTTTTAGGATATTTAAGTCAAAGAAAATCTTACAAATGATACAACAACAGTTTTTACAAGATATTGGAAAGCATCAATGTCAAGATTTATGAGGATATAAATTAGGTTAAGCCCAAAAGAAACAACTATGAGATTGAATCAGAAGATGAAGAAGATGTTATTGGTAATGAAGAAAGTGAGGAAGAAGGATGTGAACCAAAGAATGAATAAGAACCTGAAAAAATATGTGAAGAAGGATAATCTAGTAGATCAAATAATTGGTGAAAAAAATAAAGGAGTTATGACTAAGAGAAAATTTGCAAAGAATAAGTAACAAGTAAATTTTTCCCTTCTATCATAGATTGAGCCAAAAATCTTCTCAGAATCTAGTAATGATGAGAGTTGGATAAAGGCCATGGAGGAAGAGTTATATAAGATTGATAAGAATAACACATGGGAATTGATCTCTAGACGCTTAAGGAAAAATTTCATTGGCACAAAATGGGTGTTTATAAATAAGTTGAATGAATATGGAGCTATAGAAGAAAATAAGGCAAGATTATTGTGCAAGGGGTATGCACAAGTTGAAGGTATTGACTTTGAAGAAATATTTGTGCCTATAGCAATATTAGAAGAAATCAGAATTTTTCTTTCATTTTTAGTATATAAGGGATTTAAAGTATATCAGATGGATGTTAAATCTTTATTCCATAATGGAAACCTAGAAGAGGAAGTCTACATAGAACAACCAGAAGGTTTTCAGATCTTAGAGGATGAGGATTATGTGTCTAGATTAAGAAATGAATTGTATGGTTTTAAGCAAGGATCAAGAGCATGGTATTTTAGATTAGACCAATACTTGCAACAAAAAGGATTTAAGAAAGGTTGTGTTGATAGTAATCTATACTTCAAATTAGAAGGTGAGAACATGATTATTGTTGTTGTATATGTAGATGACATTAGTTTTGGAGGTAGAAATGATAAAATGTGTAAAATATTTGCTACACACATGCAAGATGATTTTTATATGTCAATGTTAGGGGAGTTATCATTTTTCTTTGGTTTAAAAATTGTATAAACTAACAATGGGATATTTATATCTCATACAAAGCATGGAAAGGAAATGCTTAAGAAATTCGGTAGGGAAGATAGTAGACTAGGCAGTACCCCCATAAGAACTGGTTGTAAGTTAAGTAAATCAGATGAATCACAAGATGCAAATCAGATGTTGTATAGGTCAATGATTGGAATATTGCTGTATTTAATTGCATCAAGACCAGATATTATGCAAGTAGTATGTTTACATACAATATTTTAGGCTGTACCAAATGAATCTCATTTTAATGCAGTAAAAATAATATTCAAATATATCAAAAGTACTATTGATTATGGGCTATGGTACTCAAAGAGCAAGTATTTTTTCTTAATAGCATATACAGATACTGATTGGGCAAGAAGTGTAGATGATAGGAAAAGCACAAGTGGAGGAGAATTCTTCTTAGGAAACAAGTTAGTTTCCTGGATGAGCAAGAAGTAGGAATCAGACACTCTCTCCATGATAGAAGTAGAGTATGTTGCATGAGAAACATGTTGTACTCAGGTCCTTTGGATGAAGAAGACACTTAAGGACATCAATTTAGAATACAAAGAACCTATCTCAATTCTTTGTGACAATTCAAGTTCCATAAACATATCAAAGAATCCGGTGATGTAATCTAGAACAAAGCACATCTATTAAGTATCACTTTATAAGAGAGAATTTTATAGACAAGGAGGTCATCATAGAGTATGTTCCCATTAAAGATTAGGTTTTTAACATTTTCACCAAGCCTCTTCCCAAAGAACAGTTTGAATATCTAAGGTAGAATTTGGTAGTCATTTCTCCCACATCATATCACTAGACACTAGCGATAGGGAATGAGTCTCAGGCGAGCTTTGTTTATACTTCATTCATCCCTAGAAATGGAAAGGATAGACCAAATCAGGTAATAGGGGTTTTACAATTTTCTAACAACTTAATGGTTGCATAATCATAGATTCCCACTTTCTCTTTGAACTGTTTTTCAAAGGGGGAGTATAGTGTCATGGTGAGTCTAACCTTTTCCATTTATGACAAAGGGGGAGATATGTGAGAAAATGCTCAAAATAGGAGCATTGTGAGCATGGAAAAGAGGGTAGAGATGTATGTCAAATGAGGATCAAATTGTTGTGTAAATGGCTCAATTGATATAGAGCTTTAATGTTAGAGACTTAAATTAGTATCAAACTATTTGGAATGAGCATTTAGTTTTTCCATCAATGACAAAGTTGGATATTGTTAGCATATTATTTTCATTGATGTCAAAAGGGGATCAATTGTGAGATGGAATTGATCCTGTATGAAGGTTTGTTGGCATTAATGTCTAAGAAAATATATGGTATGGTGAGGATTTGGTTCTAGAAGATGGAGTGTATACTACAAAATTTTCTCAGAATGTTGCACTATTATCATAAAATTATAGAATATTCTTCTAGGCATCTGAATTGATTTTGAAAGCCAAATTTAACATGGATTTTTTAGAGCTTCTCTAAAATGTGATGAGCAGGTCTAGAGGATGTGTATTGCATATAGAAATGAATTATATTTCCTTTTGGCTAGTTTTACAGTTTATTAGTTAAAATCTAGGCATTTATAGTCATGGGAACCAACAGGTTTTATGTTTTCACATGGACTGTACTTAGGTGGTAACTTGTCACAAAATTTATAAGTTATGTCTTCAAACTCATTCGGTGACCAACCCCATTACCTTGTTCTCTGATTGGTATCGCTTATGTATTGATTGAGTAGATCAGATAAAGCATGCTCAGTTATTCCATATCTAATGGCTATCACTAAGGTCACATGTATCATAGAAAGATTTTTGAAGTTGGCTTGAGTTCAGTGATGAGCGATGGATATGTATCAACAGTTGTGATCAACTTGATCAGATGGTGCCTTCTAGACTATTATGTTTTTGGTGGGTCCTAGATATGCCTTGTGGGGAAGTGGGGAATGGTGATGATCAAATAGGGTTTTGATCAGATGATTGAGGAAGTCAATGGTGGGTCCAATAGACATGTGGTGACATATCACCTGATCACTTCACATTGTTGTTGTGAAGCGAAGCGATAGGATGTTTTGAGCGATGAGAAATTTTCTTCAAGAGTTAGTGGAAAGTGAAGTTAGCATAGCCAAGTGTTAGAATATGGTTGCATCACTGGGTGTTAGAGTATCACACTAATATACCTTTAAGAGTCAAAAAATTTAACGATGAGCCAGGGATATTGAATGATAGTGTAGAATGATGTCAAAAGTGGACACATGGCATTAGCTCACTAGCTCGCAAATATTTTTTGGGCCCATAGTCAGAGCTAGCGAGATAGCGGGGAACGATGCAGATTAAAGGGCAGTTGATCCAATGGTGATCGATAATGGAGAAATAAAGACAAATGTATAACAAAAATACACAATGTATGATCAATAATGTATGTTCAAAGGTATGTGATTGGATGGTGATCACTATGTCTCCTCACATCACAAAATTGATTTGGATGTACTATCTAAAGTAGTGATATATGATTACTATGGTTATAAAGGAAATTAGATCAATGATTGAGATTTAAAGACCATTTATCTTACAGTCATGTTTTAAAGATGTGACAATGAATGAAGGATGTTGGATCATGGCATGAAGATTGTTGATCGATGACTCAAATTTGAAAGTGTAGATCATCAACAACTAACTCCATGGAAATAGGCTTTTCACTTGTAAACCAACATATAGGTGAGAATTAAATGTCCTACCTACATCATCAAAAATTGTAATGAAGATTTTATGCACAAAGCGATGGCACAAACGACTACAGAGATTGCATTTGAGATCAAATCAGATAATTAGAAGGATGCATTAAATGCATATTTGATCCTGGGGTTTGAGAGTGAGAGAATGAATGGAAATTATCTACATCAAAAATTATTGTTTTGCATCTCAATGTAGGAGTATGATAGTGGATAATAAATCATAGAACCCTAATAGAGGATCAATAATGATAGTGAATCCCTAGGAAATCACCATTGGTTAGCAACTACACAAAATAGATAATCAATGTAGAAAGTACTCTAAAGCTCTCGAGGTAGATAGAAAATACACTAAAAAGAGAAGGAGAGAGCTATAGAAGCTGTATGAGGGTGCATTGGGGAAGACTAAGAATGCACTAAATAAGGGAAAGAGAAAATCCAATCCAGTGGACCACAAAGGAGAGAAGTAAATTATTGAGAGAGAAACATAAATTTGAGCAGTTACAGAGTAAGCTGTAACATTGATTTTTCCTCTTAATGAACAAATTGTAATAATCATTTATGTTGCAAATCTGATAGGTTAGTACCATCAGATAAATGAGTTGGTGCTTAGTTTAGGGAATTGGAGTCTCCTTAGGATTGGTGCCCTTGAAATTTGTAACAGAAGGTTTCCTTGTGACGTTGGATTAGGATAGTAGCTCCTAGCAGCATTTTCTCAGCGGGTTTTTTTCCCATCTTGGGTTTTCCATGTACATCTTGTGTTATGGGTTGTTAGTTTGTGTGCTTGTTTAAATTTATATATTTCATCTCAACACTAAGTGTTTAAAGTGTTAGTTTTCTCTAGAGGTCAAAGAGTTAAAATTTTAATATCTAATGATCTTAGAAGATTTATGTGTTTCATTAATTGGTATCAGAGCCCTAGCTTTCCTTGGAGAATCTTAACTAGCTTGAGTAGATTCTTGGATTTTTGAACACAATGGCCAGCCAAGAAATTTCCTCCATAAACAAGCCACCCCAGTTCAATGGAACATCTTATACTTTTTGGAGTCTATTGATGAAGAGATACTTGGGATCTTTGGGGTTTGATGTGTTGATTTATCTTATGAATGTGTATATACCACTAACCACACCCCCTACTAATGCTGCAGGAAAAAGAGATTATCAAAATAATGAAAAAGCATGGTTTACCATTACAAACAACTTGTCTAGATTTGTGTATAGCAAAGTCATGTATTGTAAGAATGCAAAAGATGTCTCGGCTACATTGAAGAAGATCTACAAAGGAGATGAAAAGGTAAAATTAGCCAAGAGTTAAGTATTGAGGGCTAGATTTCAATACCTAAAGATGACAAAAGAACAGAAGATTGTAGACTATCTTGAGAGAGTTAATGATATAGTAAACTCCATTAGAGGATATGGAGAAGAAGTAAAAGAAGAGGTTGTTGTACTAAATGTTCTTAAATCAATGGCATACAAGTATGACTCTAAGATCTCAAAAATAGAGGAAGGAAGACAAATAGACAAACTTACTCTTAATGAGCTACATGGTATATTCACTGCATATGAGATGAGGTTGGGAGATGCAAAACCATCCAAAAAAGAAGCTACTTTCAAGGTTGCATAAAAAGTAAAGGATGGAGCACCTAAGAAAGATAAAGCTAAAACCATCACATATGAACAAGGATAGACTGATGAGGATGAAGAAAACTTCATCAAATTATTAAGGAGAGGTTTTGATAAGTACAAAGGTAATTAACCTTTCAAATGATTTGAATGCGGTAAAGTAGGACATTTTTCTTCTAAATGCACCTACAAGAAGGATAATCTTGAACAATAAGGTCGTAAGAATGAAGAAAAACTATTGTCCTAAAAAGAAGAGTTTTGGAAAGAAGAAGAAGAGCCTACATATTCAAGAAGGAAGTGACTTTTGTAGTGCCCCTCCGTATTGGCCTTCCTAGGCATTTGAGTAAGTGTTTGTTTGTGATTTCATTGTTTGACGATGTTGTTCGTCGGTATTCCATTTTGTTTGGTATCGTTTTGTTTTATATCATTCATTTTAAGTGTTGATTTTTAATGTGTTAATTGTTGATTGTAATGTGTTATCGTTATTGTTAATTAGTTAATTTGATTTAATGATGGGTATTATTGTGAAAAATAATTTAATTAAGCATTAAATTTAATTAGTAAAGTGATTTGGGAAATTACCAAGAATCTAATTAGATATTAAATTAGTTGCAAATTTAAATGTTTGTAGATTTAAATAAATATTATTTTAAATAGAATAATATTTTAATCATAATATTGCGTTATTTAATTATGGATTTATTAAAAAATAATCAATAAATATTTTGTTAATTATTATAAATAAAAAGGGTATATATATATATATTTAATTTAAATAAAATGACATTAGATAAAATATTAGAGTGACAGTTATTACGGGATGGAAAGAATTCATAAATTAAAGCTTAGTGGAGTTAGGTGGAGGATTTTTCTAGATGTAAAGATTACCCTCCAAGTGGTAAAACAGGTGAAAAGTGAATTGACGGGTGGAGGAAAAGAATTTAGGAATTTGCCACCTGTTTTGGTTGTTATCGAAAAACTTTAGAAAACTCATCTTTAATTCTTTTGGGAATGGGGTGAAAGGATGATTCAGGGGGAATTGTAAAAGAGAAAAAATCAGTTTTCACTCTGCAGAGGGCTCTGGTAAAAGTTAAGAAGAATTTTACAACCGAGAGGAATTTTCACCACCATCAAACTTCATTTTCTAGGTATTAGTGTTCACTTGTGGTTTTGTTTCTTTTTCTAAAGAATTTAATACATCTATATAGTCTTTGCTTTGGGGTTTCATTCAGCTTCAATTTTATATTTGTTTTAAAACATAGATATATATTTATAAACAAATAGATGTATGTGTGTAAATCTGGATCATTGCTACGGTTTGTAAACATATATGTGTATTATTTCATTGAAAATGTAGCCATTTACTATGCTATATTTTTATTAAGCACTAATTTTTTTAATCACAACAGTAGGTTTTAACATATAAGATTTAAAATGGTTACTTAATCATACAATATTCCCTCTGTTCATTTATAAAAATATATATATATATATATGAACTGGTTGTTTGAGATAGTAGTTTAGGTTAAAATCTGGTGTATTTATATAAATATAAAATATATATGATTATGTTAAAATCTGGTGTATTTATATAAATATAAAGTATATATGATTATGTGTTTTGAGTAAATTGATGTTTTTAAAACAGTAATTATTAGCTTAAGTGAAATTGATGTATAAAAGGTAATTAATTAATTATGGAAATGAATTGTTTTGCTACTGTGTAAGTTGCATTTTCTGTTAATATAAAATAACCGTACGTATATGTATATGTGTGGTATTTTATAAATAAGTAATTTGTTAGTTTTAAACCTAGGGCTGTTTAATTAATTCGGTTAAATATAATTATTTTATGGATTAAAATTAAAGAGTTGCATTTTTAGAAAATATGAGTAAATGTAGTCTCTTTTTTTATATATTAAATATTTAAGTAAATATCCTTTAAGAGAATTAGTTAATTAAGTTAAGTTAAAAAGAAAATATAGAATTTAGGAGATAATGCTTTCAGAATAGAATATAATTTAAAAAGGATATTAATTCTGAAGTAAGTTAATACCTCAAAAAAAGTGGTAATTAAGATATAAAGAAATCAATATTCATTATTATTTTTACTGAGAAGTTAAATTTAAAAGTAAGGATCTACTTTAAGAAGTTAAAGTGAATAGGTAAATTTGGAAATACTAATTCCTAAGGATAATAGTATTCATTATTATTTTTATGAGAAGTTAAATTTAAAAATATGGATTCACTTTAAGTTAAAATGAATAGGTAAATTTGGAAATACTAATTTATAAGGAAAACAATATTCATTATTATTTTTAGTGAGAAGTTAAATTTAAAAGTATGGATTTACTTTAAGAAGTTAAAGAAAATAGGTAAATTTGGAAATACTAATTTATAAGGAAATCAATATTCATTATTTTTATTGAGAAGTTAAATTTGAAAATATTGATTTACTTTAAGAAGTTAAAGTGAATAGGTAAATTTGGAAATACTAATTTATTTTAAGAAGTTAAATTATTTTAAGGGAGTCTAAAATGAAAACTAACTCCTTTAGTAACCTCCTTTGTAAACGACAAAAATAATTATAAAGTTACTAATATGAGTAATATTAAGTAATTTCATTAATAATTTTATGAAGATGTTAAATTGTATTAATTTATTAATGACTCTTTTAATTTAGTTAGCAAAAATAATTTAAATAGAATTAATTCTATTTGGAAAATGATTAATATTATTGGATCAATAGAGATAGTAAATTAGTGGAATGTTATTATTTGTCAAATATAAATATTCTTTTGTAAAGGGGTTGTAAGAGATTGACTCCTTATGGTCACATAAACAAGTTTTTATTTAATGATATTAAGACCTCATGGAAAAGTAAGGATTTAACGAATTATTCTAGCAAGATGTTCCATGAGATCTAATAGTTGGTAAGTAATTAGAGTTTTCTTGAATTATAATCTTTTAATTTTGATCAAGTAAATAACGTATTATAAGGTTGAGCTCATTTACAATCTTTAGTTTGAGATTTTGGATGAATTGATATTGCTTGTTTGATTTTCCGTCGTGTCTATCTTGGATGTTCTATCATTTGGCTCTGCTATTAGATTATTGTGTTCGATCTTGCATGAAGATGATAACTTCAAAAAAAAAAAAAAAAGTGTTGGCTTCTAGTTTTGTTGTGTTTATGGGTTTAAGTGGGTTTGATCTAAAATGTTAGTTGTTAGGGTATCATGTGGGAGAAAATTGAGGTCTCCTTTGGATGCCCTATTTGATGAATTTACTATTGATATTGTACTTATTTATATTAGCCTTATTTGAGTTCAATATTTCATAAAGATGTTGCTACTTTTATTCTACACTTATCATTTTGTGATTACTCTTTTTTTGTTATTTCTGATTGAGAAGACTTTATACAATGGCTTTCTCTTAGCCATATTTTGAGATGATTGGGAACTCAAAATTTTGAATTACCTTTTGTGGGAAATTATGGATTTTCAGTATTTTAGGCTTCCAGAGGAAAAGTAGAAACTTGAATTGTATTGATTCTCTATGGTTGGACCTTTGTAATTCATTGATCTTATTTCTGATTTTGAGTTCTTGTGGGTGTTACCTTGTACCATGGTGTTGAATTTGATGTGGCTTTGAGTGATATGGTTCATGCCTCGCACGTGCATTCGTTTATGGATTTTATGTTTGGTACACCCCTAGTGGTTGTGAGTCTTATTTTGAAAACTGTTGGGGAGGGTGGCTCTTCATGGGGGTCGGCGCACAAAGGGGCTGTTAGGGTAACCCATGGAAGAGTTTCCTAAACAAGTGATAATCTAATTAATGAACTAGTGGGTTTGGGTAGTTAACATTTAATCAAGATTAATTATGTGCCTCACCCATACCGTTAGTGCTTTCTCAGGCTAAGGATGGAGTGAGAAGAACTGGTCGGTAAGATCATTGACTTGTCCTCATGAAAGGTAAGAGATCCTGCATGAGTCACCCTATGGAGCGGCGCCTTGAGATAGGCAGTCAGGACAACCATAGATGGAGGCGGCACCTTGTGATAGGTTGTCTGGATAATCCATGAAAGACCATGCGATGACACTCTCCCACAGTACCCATCTACTTTCCTTTGCTTGGTAGCCTTTGGAAGTGTTGATGTACTTGTTTGATGTTGCTTTATGTCAGTATTGATGTTAGCCTTGTCTACTTGACCTTGTTTGATGTGGATCCTTTCTTGTCATCTCCTAGCATGGGGGGTGGACCTTCGGGTCCACGTGGTCAGGCGGAACGTGCTATGCACCCCATTGGGTCCCCAGTCTAAGTTCGCATCGATGTAGCTAATCTAGAACTCCACCTTAGTTCTATTGTACCATGTTCATTTATGTAACATTCTTGTATTTGATGTATCTTTTCCTCTCCTTGACAAGATGCACATGTACTCTTGAAGTTATGTAATGTACTTCTGAAACAGTTGTAATGTATTATCTTACCTTTGTAAACCTTTTGTGGTAGTCTTTACCCAATGTGTTGTATCTATGGAAATATACTCCACTACTATTATTTGGATCTATTAATTGAAAAGTAATAAAATATTGTATATATATTTTCATTCCTTTTGATCATGGATGGTTGTATGTTATCTTTATGTAATCTTGATTTATTCGTTATCATTATGGTATTAGTGTAGGATTTTGTGATGTCATCGTGTGTACCCTAGAGGACGTAATGTTATTTGTAATCATATAATTTCCTTATATGTAATCTAAGTTCATGTTCATCTTATGTAATGTTCTTCTCAAAAAAAAAAATTGTGTGGTAATTGGTTATCCTTTGGGGTTTGCACGGCGGGGCGTCACAACTTGTCTGATGCTAATGATAGTTCAGATGATGATTTGACCATGCTCTTGTGATGGAAGAAGAAAAGGTATAATTTATTCTCATGGCTCAAGTCTCGATCAAGTAGAAGCATGGTATGGGTAAGAATCTTGGTGAAGAAGAGGCTGAAATATATTTGGAGGGAGAACTTATTTCTTCCATAGAATATCTTGACATTCTAAGAGATAAAGATGAAGGACTAAACAAGGAGAGTAAGAAGCTATCTAAAGAGCTTGAGGAATCAATTATATGGTAGTAAGTCTAAAATTCAAGTGGAGGAAGCCAAAATAATGGAAGAGGTGATGAAATCAAAAGTGGGATTTGAAATTGATAGATGCATGAAGCTTGAGGAAAAATTAGTTGCCTTAAGAAAGGATTTGGAGAAAGCTAAAGAGAAAGTCAAAAGGGCAGAAGCTAAAATGTGGATGATTTTTTTTGGATGAGATATTGAGTACTCAAAAGCTCTCTAACAAAGAGAAATCCGGTTTAGGACTCGTGAAAGGGAAGAGATCCTTTGTCAATAAGTCTACAAAACTTTATGAAAGGTTTACGGAAGAAGAAAAATAAATCTCAAATGGTGAGAAATCAGGTAAGTAAAATTCTAATGTGGAAGATGAGCAGTCTACTAAGTTGAAGAGATCATATGAAGTAAATAAGCCAGTGGTAGACAAGAAAAAAAACCAATCAGTCCACGATCAACAAAGGAAGAAGTAGAACATGAAAAAAATGGATGGCGATGGTGTCACAAGAGTACGTGATCCAAGGAGGACAAGACAAATAAGACCACCTTGTTCGACTTAGGGAAATGCTATGACCAGGTATTCTTCATGCTTTCATGGATATTGTTATGCATGTAATTAGTTTGGTCATAGGGCTAGAGAATGTAGAGTAATTCCTAAGGGGAATACAAATTATTTAAGCAAAAAATCATTTTCTCCCTTAGTTGATATGAATATAATTTGTCACAACTATAACAATTTTGGTCACATAGCTAGAAACTATAGAACAAAGTTTATAACACCAAATATTTAGTCTGAGAAGAAGAAGAATACAACCCCGAAAATGGAAAAGTAATCTAAGGTATCTAAGGAAGAGGGAGAGAAGATTGAAATGAAGCCTAAGAAAATGTGGAAAGAAAAAGAGTAGAGTTCTACACAATCTATGATTTCCCAAACTACACTACATGTAAAGAAATAAAGTTTGTGGGTAATTGATAGTGGCTGATCCAAGCATATGACTAGAGATAAAATAAAATTCATTGAACTCAAGAAGTGTAAATAAGGATCAATAAGTCTAGGTGACAATACTTCTATCAAAATTTGTGGTAAAGGAATTTTTAGCCTAGATGGGAAGAATAAAACAAAAGAAGTCCTTTATGTTGAAGGTTTGAAACATAACATCCTAAGTGTTAGATATATGTGTGACAATGGTTACAAAGTTACATTTAACTTTGAATTTTTCAAGATAAGAAAAAAGGGTAAGCCAATTGCACAAGGAGTAAGGAATGATATAAATCTCTACAATCTTTTTGAAGTAAAAGTCCAAAATTGTCTGATAAGTCAAGTAGAGGATAGTTGGCTATGGCATAACAGATTGGGGCAATGCCAATTTTGGCAATCTAGTCAAAATAAGCTCAAAAGGGCTTGTAAGAAACTTGCAAACAATAACAAAGCCTGCAAACACTACCTGCAAAGGATGCCAACAAGGTAAGAAAACAAAGGTTAAGTTTCTATCAAAGGATTATTCAACCATAAAACCCTTGAATATTTTTTATATTGATCTTTGTGGTCCCTCAAGGACAAGAGGACTGCAAGGTGAGAGGTATTTCATGCTACTAATTTATGATTATGCTAGAATGGCATGGGTAACCTTTCTAAAGGAGAAGGTTGAGGAATTTGAGAAGTTAAATATATTCAAGAAGCTTGTTGAGAAGGAAACTAATAGGAGTATCAAGTGCATAATATCAGATAGAGGAGGATAATTCACATCATGTGAATTTAGTAAGTATTATGAGGACCATGGGATCAAGAGGCAATATTCTGCACCAAGAACTCCAGAACAAAATGGAGTTGTAGAAAGAAGAAATAGAATAGTCAAAGACATGTCTAGAGAAATGTTAAGTGACACCAAGTTGATAGATACTTTTTGGAAAGAAGCAGTCCACACTGCAATATAAATTCATAACATTATTCTTTTAAGAAGAAATAGTGGCAATAATCCATATGAACTGTGGTATGGCAAACCTAGATTTGTCAAGTATTTCAAAGTATTTGGTAGAAAATTCTACATAAAAAGAAAAGATTAAAATTATGGGAGTTTTGATTCAAGAAGTGATGAAGGCATATTTTTAGGATATTCCACTCAAAGAAAATCTTACAAATGGTACAACAAGAGGATGCACAAGATGTTGGAAAGCATCAATGTCAAGATTGATCGGGATAGAAATCAGGTTAAGCCCAGTAGAAACAACTTTGAGATTGAATCAAAAGATGAATAAGAAGTTGTTGGTAATGAAGAAAGTTAGGAAGGAGGATGTGAACCAAACAATTAAGTAGCACTCGCAAAATATTTCTAGCATGATCATCCAACAAATCAAATAATTGGTGACAAAAATGAAGGAGATCTAACTAGGAGAAAAATTACAAAGAATAATGAATAAGTAAATTTTTCCCTCCTATCACAGATTGAGCCAAAAAATATTCTCAGAAGCCAACAATGATGAGAGTTGGATAAATTCCTTGGAGGAAGAGTTAAAATAGATTGAGAAGAATAACACATGGAAATTGGTCCCTAGACCCCTGAGAAAAAATGTCATTGGAACAAAATGGGTGTTTAGAAACAAGATGAATGAAGATGGAGTTGTAGTAAGAAATAAGGCAACATTAGTGTGCAAGGGGTATGCACAAGTTGAAGGTATTGACTTTGAAGAAACATTTTAACCTGTAGAAAGATTAGAAACAATCTGAATATTTCTTGCATTTTTAGTATATAAGTGATTTGGAGTATATCAGATGGATGTTAAATCTACATTCCTTAATGGAAACCTATAATATGAAGTCTACATAGAACAACCAGAAAGTTTTTAGCTATTAGAGGATGATGATTATATGTAAAGATTAAGGAAGGAATTGTATGGTCTTAAGAAAGCACCAAGAGAATGGTATTATAGATTAGACCAGTACCTAAAACAACATGGATTCAAGAAAGGATGTGTTGATAGTAATCTATACTTCAAATTAGAAGGTGAGCACATGATTATTGTTTTTGTATATGTAGATGACATCATTTTTGGAGGTAGAAATGATAAAATGTGTAAAATATTTGCTACACACATGCAAGATGAATTTGAGATGTCAATGCTAGGGGAGATATCTATTGTGTAGTTTTGCACACACGCCCCACTGAAAGTAGGGACCCTCTTGCTTGGTATTTTGGCTCTTTTTTGTGGCCTTGCCTTTTGAGCTTTCCTTTTGGTGATTTGTGTTCTCCCCTCGCTAAACTCCGTCTGGCCTAGAATTGCCCAAAATTCCTTCTTGACTTGAATTCTGCGAAGGTGTGAAAATATCAAACTTTGAGAAAGGACATTTTAACGATATTTTAAGGGGATTCTAATGGTGGTTTTGATCTTTCTCTGATGATTGAATATGTTTTTCATGATGTACTAACTTGGATTCTCGTGCTATACTAGTTACTGATTGTGGCTCTTTGAGTGCAGGCTGGATCTAGCAAGTTGTTGCTATCGAGGCTAAATAGGAAAGGTTGCACATAGTTCAAGGATGTTGTGAGATCCATAGGATTCAGCTTGGTACACTTTACAACTATGGGCAGGTCGAGCTCGCTTGTATGTGGCCATTCTTCTACTTCATGAGGGTGAGGTATTAATGGCGAATGCGGCTCATAGGCTTGTTTCATCTATACCAAGATTTGTAAAAGTCAAAGGTCGATCTGAGGGGCGCCTCTTACATTCAATGCAGGGTGGCAATTTATTGCTGGTTGTCTAGGCTGATGTGATTGGTGGCCGATATTTCTTTGTAACCCTAGCCTGGGCCGACATAGGACAAAATATCTATAAGTATGGCCTTTGGCCTTATTTAAAATTTTGTTGTTGGTTGTTGTAAAATAGATAGATTCAACTAGAAGATTATGTTTCAAAGCAATAGAGCAGAAAGTTAGAGTTAGGAGTTAGTTTATTTTGAAGCAAGTGTTGTAACAGAATACTGGAATTGTTGTGTTATTGGTGATTCAATACAAGTGAAGACATTGTGATTTGGTGGCCTCTTTTGGATTGAGTTATCTTGCATGGTTCTTATTCTATCCTAAAATTCTTGAGAATAGTTGAATGTATTTTAGATTTAGATTTAAATAATTTAATGGTGCTTGCGATTTGATGCTAGGAGTGTTGTAGCAATCTCTGGTTCATACTTCGGGAAGCTTATTGATTGTTGGATTGTTGTATAAGGTCAACCTATACCTAATACTTGTGTGCTTAGTTTAATTGTGGGAATTTATCCAGTTCTATTGAATGAATGTACATGATCTGAAAATCTCTAATTCCTTAGAAGATTGCACTATTTTTGTAAGATAGCAGGTATAGCTTGGGTTGAGCATAGATTAGTTTTTGAGGGATTGGTCTGTTCCAAGTATTTCATCATTAGTATTGTTGATTTTAGGAGTAATATTAATCTTAGGATTTCTAAAACCCTTATCTTTTGTTATTTCTTTGAACTTTGGTTAGAACCAGGAATTTGAGCATCATTCCGTTATAAAATCTGATAGGTTTAGATCTTCCAGTATTTTTTTGTAAGGTCCCTTTGTGATTACCAAAATTTTCACATTTATCACTGAGTGGTTTCATTGCATGGTCATGACCTAACACCCGAGAGACCTTGGGGTTATCTCTATGTTCATAGAGATCAACCTTTCAAGAGAGATAGGATACTTTATATTCCGTCTGAGTTGTTGCGCATAAAAAAACCATCAACATGATTGGCACTAGGAGGGCCTGAATAAGCAAGTTGGAGCATTTTCTAAATGCCATTTCTCTTGAGAGGCCCAGAAGGAAAACCAAATGTACACCAAGAGAAGAAGAAGAGTTTCAAGAACTGCTACCTCCAACAAGGTCAAGAAGGAACGGAAGAAGGGAGGAGTCATCATCCAACCCATCATTTCCATCATCCTCACCCTCATCCACCTCATATTCATTCGATTCTTAGGATAGTTCCATTCAACAACCCCAACCAGTCACCAATCATCCTTTACCACCCCCACCAATGGCTTTCTTGGCAAATAACCCATCACCTCTGTCATTCAATAAATACAATGTTATGCCCAAGAAACCTGAGCATTTTTTCTCTAAGTTTCACACAAATGACCCTAATAGAATAGTAGAGGATCATATTATGATTTTTTAGACTTTTCTGAGAGATAGAGGGATTAATCATGAGGATGTTGCATGTAGGTTTTTCCCTTATTCTCTAGGAGAGGAGGCTTTTTAATGGTACAATCATTTACCTATTGCATCCATTCATAATTGGGTTGAACTTGAGGCTACATTTCTGTAGAATTTTAAGATTCCCATTAGTGTTAATGAGCTCTACATGCAGTTTACCAATGTTAAGAGAGAATTTAATTAGCCTATAGGATCATTCAACAATAGGTTCCACCATGCATACTCTAGACTTCAAGCACCTTATGTTGTAGATGATGCCATTTCCCTACAGGTCTACTTTGAGGCCCTTGATAGCCTTACATCCACCTTCCTCAAGTGGAGAACTAATCCCCCAACTACCTTTCTCATTGCATATAAAGAGGCTATTAAGGTCAGCACTGATCTGAGGCAACACTTGTCAGGACCCCTGCCATCTCTGGGACCTGCTGCTCACCCTGATCAAGTCCAAGATCTCAACCAAGATCTAACTAATCACACTCACATTATGAATCCCATTCCATAGTTGCCTTTGGTCCCTCACCTAGGTCATCCAATAAGTCAGGTTCAGTCAGTGCCTACTTATCCCCAACAAAATTCTAATCAACCCCTTCACTCACAGCCATAGGTTTCCTACATATTTACAGAACTTAGAAGTTTTGAATCAGTCTACTGGTTTTGGGGGAGTGTTAGGATACCCTCTAAACAATGTGAATCCAGTGCCTTATAGTATTCTTGATAAGGAAAGGCTAGATGAGCTAACTGAGCAATTATAAAAGCTGAATATAGAGGTAACCTACTTGAGGAATCAGAATCACCAACTCTAATTTGCTCAGAAGAGAATGCAATCAAGTTACAATAGGGAGAACCAAGATGTTGCATGAGGTCAAAACTTTGATAGAGGGCAACACTCTGACATAAATCAAAATTCTGATAGAGGACAAGGTTTTGGGTAGAACTTTGATAGAGGTCAACAAGGTGGAAAAGGGTTTGAAAGGAGACAACCACCTAGGCAGAATAGGCCATAGAATATTGGACCTAATAATGGATGAGTCCCCACTCCACTGGATCAATCTTCCAATCAAGAGAAACCTTTGAGTGGTGTATACCTAGCAGAAGCAACTTTGTCAGGGTGGTGCAGACTTCACAAGACAAGTCAACACTCTGAGCTTGATTGTTTTGAATTTCAAACTGCTTCTTCCATCTTTCAGTATCAAGTTGAGAACAAATCCACTGGTTGGGAATTTGTACCTTAAAATCCTTATGATTCCCCTATTTTGCTGTTGAATCATGCTCCTTTCCTGAGGGGTGAAGAGAATGAACCAGAAGAGGAGTCAAGTAGCCAGAATGAGGCAGAACAAGTGCTCAATGAAGATGAAATATTTCAGCTATTTAATGAGGAAATTGAGAATGACAATGGCCCATTGGATGAAGAAGAAGTTGGTGTTGAAGAAGTCCAAATTTTTCAACAACCTACAAGAAAGTATGGCTTGAGGAATAGGCCTAACAGAAATCCAGAAGATGGAGGCCCATTTAATACATCTATTCCTCCAAACAATTTTACCACTCCCTAGACCCACATGCCAATGATAATCCATCTTACCCCTAGGTGCCAACACAGTACTTTGCAAAAGGAGGACAACCTGATGTGTCAAAAGGAAGCAATGTCAATGCAGAAAAAGATAAGCAGAATGATCATTCTAGGGAGACCCACACTGACATGAATGTGGGACAATTAGGTGAATGTGTGACTGAAGAACTCAAGAAAGTAAAGGTGAGTCAATCTGCTTTTGAGATATTAAGGGATATTGAAATCAG
Organism: Sequoiadendron giganteum; assembly: GCA_007115665.2. NCBI lineage: Eukaryota > Viridiplantae > Streptophyta > Pinopsida > Cupressales > Cupressaceae > Sequoiadendron > Sequoiadendron giganteum. The sequence continues at coordinate 234,994,601 of CM021108.1, read as the reverse complement.
AAATGTAGTCCTAAGGTCTTTCAATTCAAGCACAACATCATAAGGAGTAGCAATCAATGAGGCAGTTGGTAGGCCTCCTGGTTCACAAGCATCGAGAGGTCTAAGTCAAGTACCACTTGGAGATAGAGGGAATGAAAAAAGTTAAGAACCAAGTTGCACAAGCTCACACTCAGTTGAGTTTGTTCCAGGGAAAAATGGAAACCCCTCCCTTTCTGATTTATGTTCGTATCTTTGGGAAGAATCTGCACAATTGTCTGCTGGATTCAGGGTCATCTACAAATGTTATTCCTTTTGTTGTGTGTAGGGCTCTCAGTATTTACTCTTGCAGCTTCTCAGAATAAATTCACCCAATTGGATAAGACAAAGGTAAATATAGTGGGACAACTGAACATGATCCCCATGCAAGTTGCTTCGGACCCTAGAGTGCAACAAGTACTTAATATTTAGGTGGTAGATATTCCTAATACTTATTGTTTGATCTTGGGTTGATATTTCACCAAGGCACTAAATGGATATATATCCACAGATTGTTCTCACATGTGGCTCCCCTGGAAAGGAGTCCCAAATCAAATCAAAATTGAGAGAGAACCCAAAATGAAGTATGTGATCACTGAATATCAAAATACTTCAAATGAGGTATTGGTGTCAAAATTCAGCATGGGAAACTATGTCTTGTCCACCCCTTTTTTAGATACAGAGGAGGTCTTTACATTGCAAATCTCCTCTGATGAATCCACATCAGAAGCCAGTAGTTCTGGAGCACTACTTCAACAAACAGAGGAGCTTGATGATCAAGAAGATAGACAACTCAACTTGTAGATAATTTCCAAGAGTTTATCCAAAAATGTGTGGAGGATCAGATTCAGTTAGGTAGAAATATGAACTTCGAAAAATTACTTCTTCCTAGTTGGTGCAGAGTTCACAATGCCCCTCACCCTAAGCTTGAATGTTTCCTGTGCTAAACTGTAGTGGAGCAGATACAAAGATGCATTAATCCAGCCCTAGCTATTAAGGTGGATATACAGAGCATTCAAAATGATCTAAAGGGAAAGAGCCCAAGGCCTCCTGAAGAGCCTCTAGGTAGCATCACGGACAAGGGTACTTCAAGGAAGGCAAGAGCTAGTGGTTGTTGGAAATTGAGATTTGATGGATCCAGGTCAAAGCAAGGTGCAGGAGCAAGACTTGAGCTGATCAGTCCAGAAGGTAAAACCTACTTTGCTGCTCATAGGCTCCAATTCCAGTGCACCAATAATGTAGCTAAGTATGAGGCTTTGGTTCATGGGTTATTAATGGCCTTAAGAAAGAAAGTTATAATTTTGCAAGTGTTTGGAGATTTTGAGTTAGTGGTCAAGAAAGTAAGGAAACAATACTCATGTCATGATAGAAGAATGACTAATTACAGACATCGAGTATGGGATCTCATTGAAGGATTTGATTCCTTCAACATTTAGTTAATCCCTCACTACAAGAATCAAACTGTTGACTCTCTGGCCCAAGTAGCTAGCACACTGCAACATTTGTCACTTTCAGGCTTGAATAGGTTTACTTTGGAACTCACTCGATTACCCTTAGTGCCTGAAAATGTCACCAATTTCTAGGTATTTGAAGATGATAAGATATTCTTCATTTCATAACTAGCTGTGATGTGTTTTCTTCTCAAGTGATCGATGAGGTAGAACCTCAAGAGGCTGAAACAGACCTGGAAGGAGTCATTAACCTGAAAACTAACACTATCCCAAGAGGTATGGTGCAGTTGGAGAGAATCTTTGATCTAGATCAAATAAAAGATCAAGAACACTAAGTGAAAAGGGAGCCTCTCAATAGTCAATGCGAGACATACAACATGGGGACCCAGAAAGGTGTCAAAAATGTCATTATTGGTAAAGTGTACACTCCAGAGGAAAGGAGAGGAATAATTGATGCCCTAAATACATATCAAGATGTGATAGCATGGAGCTATGAGGACTTAAAGACATATGATACTTTAGTCATTACACATACTATTTCCCTAAAGTCAAATGTTAAGCCATTCAAGCAAAGATAGAGGCCAATTAATGCTCTGTTGGAGCCCATCATTCAAAAGGAGGTGCAAAAGATACTTTCAGCTCAGATCATATTCCCAGTAAGACACTCAACATGGGTTGCAAACTTGGTTTTGGTAAGGAAGAAAAATGGAGAAATCAAACTGTGTGTTGATTTGAGAAACCTCAACAGGGCATCAAAAAAGGACAACTATCCACTCCCTTCACTAGATGAGGTACTCTAGATTGTCAATGGATCTCAGATGATGTCTTTCCTAGATGGGTACTCCAGGTACAACCAGGTTATGGTCCAATATGAAGATAGGCACAAAACTACCTTTACTAAAAAATAGGGAACTTTTGCTTACAAAAGAATGCCCTTTGGATTAATCAATGTTGGAGCTACATTCTAGAGAGCAATGGATATTGCTTTCAAATAAATCATCGGTAAGTGCATAATTATTCACATGGATTATTTGACATTCTTTTCTAAGAGGAGAGGGGATCATATTTTAGATTTATGCAAAGTATTCCAGAGTTGCAGGGAGTTTGGCATCTCACTTAATCCAAAGAAATGCATCTTTGGAGTTACTGAGGGAAAGTTGTTAGGACATGTCATCTCAGAACCTAGTATTTCCATTGATCCAGAATGAGTAGAGGTTATACTAAAGATTTAGCCTCCTGCAAGCAAAAAAGAAATGAAATCATTCTTTGGAAAAATTAATTTTGTTAGAAAGTTTATCACTAGATTTGCAAAAATTGTGAAACCATTGAATTCCATGCTGAAATAGGAAGCAAAGGTTGAATGGATTTCATAAGATAAGGAGGCATTTGCGGATATCAAGAGAGCTATTGTTGAGGCTCTAGTACTGATAAGTCCAGATTATGCCTAGCCCTTTTTCATATACTCATTTGCTTCTGATCACTCCTGTGCTGGAATGCTAACTCAAAAATCCGATCAAGGGAATGAACATCCCATAGCTTTTATGAGTGCTCCTCTAAAAGATGCATAACTAAGATACCCCAATGTGGAAAAGAAATCCTATTCCCTGGTTTGAACTGTGAAGAATTTAAAACACGATATACTGAGAAATAAGGTCTTTTCCATAGTCCTTGATCATGCAGTTAAGATGTTGTTGATGCAAAATGAATTCAGAGAACATAGAGCCAAGTGGGTGACCATGTTGTAGGAGTATGATATTGAGATCCAACCCATGAAATTGGTGAGAGGGCAAGGACTGACACAAATAATGGCTGAGATGGGCCCTGATCTCATAGCTCAACAATATCACCTCCAAGAGGTGTCTCCAAGAGACTGGTATGATGAAATTATCTACTACCCATTGAACCAATAGTGTCTTGAACACCTTAATGTAGTACAAAACAGAGATCTGCATTTGAAGAGTGGTAGTTTTATGATGAAGGGAGTTTTTTTGTACAAGAGAAATCATGAGGGGATTTATTTGAGATGCCTGGGAAAGGAAGAAGTTGGGAGAGTGATGATTGAATTTCATGACAGATATGGCACAGGCCATGGCTTAACACCTTCCACTGCAAACCATATCCTGGGGGTAGGATATTATTGGCCTACCTTGCTCAAAGACACATATAACCATGTGAGGACCTACCATGTATATCAGACTGCAACAAGTAGGGAGAAGTGTGCAACCCTTCTACTTCAGCCTGTTATAGAGGTAAAACCATTTGTACAATGGGGAATGGACTTTATAGGTCCAATCAATCCACCTTCATCTACATGCCACAAGTATATTCTTACTATAACTGATTACTTTACCAGGTGGAATGAGGCTCTTGCATGCAAACAATGCACCTTTGAAGTGGTAATCAATTTCATGGAGTCAGGTATCATTAATCGCTTTGGTTGTCCATTGGCTCTAGTTTGTGATAATGGTCTTGCATTTGCATCATTAAAGTTTTCTAACTAGGCTTATGATCATGGAATTATTATGAAATTTGCATCTAATTACTACACACAAGGTAATGGTCTGGCTGAGTCTTCCAATAAGAGCATGTTGATAGTCATCAGAAAGCTATTAGAGCAGAACCCTAAGGATTGGCACACCCAGCTTAGATTTTCTCTCTGGGCAGATCATACCAGACAAAAAACATCACTAGGAACCTCTCCTTATCACTTAGTGTATGGTTTGGAACCTTTATTTCCCATCTAGCTAAAGATCCCTACACTACAATTCATCAATGAATACTATGATGGCGAGGATAAGCATGAAGCCCGCTTAACTAGACTATTACACCTTGAAGAGAGAAGAGATGAAGCCCTAGAAAACTTTGCCAAACATCAAGGTGTAGTGAAGAGATGGTTTGATAGGAGAGCCAAGGTGAAAACCTTTAGAATCTCTGACCTGGTTCTCTACTGGGACAAAGCCCATGACTGAAAAGGGGAGCATGGAAAATTTGACAGACTTTGGCTCAGCCCTTATCAGATTGCAAAGATTCTAGGAGATAATATTTTTCATTTGAAAACCCTCACTGGAGAAGATATCCCATTGCCTATCAATGGGCAGTATTTGAAGCATTATTTCTAGTCTTGAGCTATTTACAACTCTTTCCTTGTAGATAGGTAGATTAGATGTCCTTTTTGTTGTTCTATTTTTTCTTTGGTTAGATTAGGGTTTCCTTTGTTTGTTTTTCTTGTTTTCTTCTTTTGGTTAGGGTAGGTTTTCTTTGGTTGGTTTTGCTTTCTGCTCTACTCCTTTGGGTTTTCTTGCTTTCCTCTGGGCTTGTTGCATCTGTATGACTGGTTCCTTGTCCGGGGTTGTTCTGGGGATTTCTTTTACAAACTCTAGTCATCTTTTTCGAGTCAGTTGGTGGATTTCCTTCATCTGATGTTGCATGTGCTGGGAATTGGAGTCACTTGATTAAGTCAAATTCTAGAATGTATTTCGGTCTTATATTTTCACACAAATCTTTAGGATTCAAAGGTTGCATATGGTCTTTATGAGTTCTGATTGGGTGAAAAATCTTATATTCTTCTCCAGTTCCATTGTGCTCCTCATCCCTAAAAGCAGGCTTCATTGCCTGCAAGGTGAAAAGGAAAGATTAAAAATAAGATCTCAAAGAGAATATCAAAATGAAAAGGAAAAGAAAATATTGAAAATCAGAAGAAATGTTCACTTTATCAGGGGTATCCTAGTATCTCTACTAGGGCTATGGATGCCTGGTTGGCAGTAGAGTTATGCTAGGGAGGGTCACAATGATAACCTCATCGGGGCTATGGATGCCTAACTGGTAGCGAGACTCTATCTAGGTTTCTTTTGGAGTTGGAATCCGTATGTAGCCCTATCAGACTAAGTTTGGTCCCTATTGCAATTAAGGAAAGGGAAATGAATGCATGCACACACACTTTGACCCTAGTACAGGAAAGGTTTGCTTGTTTGCGATTTTTGAAACCTTGTCCTTAGGTAACCTGATGCTTGGACTAAAACTAGAGATTTTGGGTTCTTGATTCCAGTTTGTCATTGAAATTTTCTAGAGCATTTCCCCAATGGAGTCATCATTTGTTGTGCAGTTTTGCACACACACCCCACTGAAAGTAGGGACCCTCTTTTGCTTGGTCTTCTGGCTCTTTTCTGTGGCCTTACCTTTTGAGCTTGTCTTTGAAAATATTGATTTTGGTCTTTGGTGCTTTTGGCCCTTTGGTATTAGGATTTGTGCTACTTTGCAATGTTCCTTGATGCCTATCTTTCTTGTAAAGTGCCCCTATTGAGCTAACACTTTGAAAATTTGAAGTCTTTGGGTCAATCTCGGGTTTTTCCCTATTTTTGGGATATTCCGTCCTTGGCGGGTTTCCTCGGTTGCCTAAAAACCTTCTTGGGCTGGTTTTGCACTATTTTTAGAGATTTCCCTGCTTCATGGAATTCTTTCTTCCCCAGATTTCTTCAAAATTTCCATTCTTCCTTCATTTTCCCGGGCTGGTTTTGCACTATTTTCAGAGATTTCCATGCTTCGCGGAATTCTTTCTTCCCCAAATTTCTCTGAAATTTCCTTCGCTTCTTCATTTTCTTGGGTTTCACCACTGGGTTGTTTACCTCAATACTATGGGTGTCTCTGAGTTGGGTCATGGTTGCACGGTGGCACCTCGATACTGCGAGGGTTTGTGTTCGATGATTTGCAGTAGCTCGGCATTGGTTAATTTGGCACAGTAGCGCGATCATACCTCATTACCACAAGGGTTTTGTATTTGGGTTGCAGTTGTGTGGTTTATCACCTTATCATGGGAGGTTTTCATCTTTAGCACGGTAGCGCAGTAGAACCGCCATACTGCGAGAGGCTTTTGTCTCTGGCGCGGTCACAGTGGAACCGCCATACTGCGGGGGTCTGTGTTCGATGTTGCGGTAGCGTGGTGGAAGTTCATTTGGCATGGTTGTGTGGTTTACTGCCATACCACAAGGGCTTAATGTCTAGCTTGGGGTGTTGAGGTTAATCGCATTACCTCGGTGATTTAATGTCTATCCTGTGGTCCTGCGGTTTACCGCATTACCACGGTCGGTGGTTGTGTGGCTTGCTATAGTGCGGTTTTGGTTGCTTTGGAGGAGTTAGGAGGTCAAATTGTCAGTTAACAGTGTAATGATTATGTTGACTTCATAAGAATCCATTGCCTTGGGAAAATCTTGAAATCCATTCCTCTTTCATCTTACCGAAGTGTGCTAAGTATTGCCGGTTTCCATAATTTTTGTCCCTGTCGGATTTTCTTGAAAGTTTGTTATTTGTCAAAAATTCAGAGGATTCATGGCCTAATTGTTAATGATTATGCATTTTGTGATGAATTTGGATGATTTAATGATATTTGCAAGCATTTCTTGAGTTTTGAATGATGAGTGATTGGCCTTTTTGTGATTTTTGTGCTTCCCTCGCTAAAATCCACCTGGCCTAGAATTCCCTGAAATTCCTTCTTGACCTAAATTCCGCGGAAAGGTGAAAATCCTAAACTTTGAGAAAGGACATCTTAATGATATTTTTTGGGGATTCTAATGGTGGTTTTGATCTTTCTTTGATGATTGAATGTGTTTTTCATGATGTACTAACTTGGATTCTCATGCTATACTTGTTACTAATTGTGGCTCTTTGAGTGCAGGCTGGATCGAGCAAGTTTTTGTTGTCGAGGCTGAAGAGGAAAGGTTGCACGTACTTCAAGGATGTTTTGGGATCCATGGGATTCAACTTGGTACACTCTACAACCGTGGGCAGGTTGAGCTCGCTTGTATGTGGCCATTCTTCTACTTCGCGCAGGTGAGGCATTAATGGAAAATGCGACTCACAGGCTTGTTTGGTCTATACCAAGATTTGTAAAAGTCAAAGGTCGATCTGAAAGGGTGCCTCTTGCATTCAATGCAGGGTGGCGATTTATTGCTGGTTGTTTGTGCTGATGTGATTTGTGGATGATCTTTCTTTGTAACCCTAGCCTGGGCGGACACAGGACAAAATCTCTATAAGTATGGCCTTTGGCCTTATTTGAAAGGTTGTTGTTGGTTGTTGTAAAATAGTTAGATTCAACTAGAAGATTAAGTTTCGAAGCAATAGAGAAAAAAGTTAAAGTTAGGAGTTAGTTTATTTTGAAGCAAGTGTTGTAACAGAATACTGGAATTGTTGTGTTATTGGTGATTCAATACAAGTGAAGACATTGTGATTGGGTGACCTATCTTGGATTGAATTATCTTGCATGGTTCTTATTCTATCTTAAAATTCCTTGAGAATAGTTGAATGTATTTTAGATTTAGAGTTAAATAATTTAATGTTGCTTGCGATTTGATTCTTGGAGTGTTGTAGCAATCTCTGGTTCATACTTTGGGTAGCTTCTTGATTGTGGGATTGTTCTACAAGGTCAACCTATACCTGATACTTGTGTGCTTAGTTCAATTGTGGGCATTTATCTAGTTCTATTGAATGAATGTCCATGATCTAAAAATCTCTAATTCCTTAGAAGATTGCACTATTTCTGTAAGATAGCAGGTATTGGTTGGGTTTAGTAGAGATTAGTTTTTGAGGGATTGGTCCATTCCAAGTATTTCATCATTAGTATTGTTGATTTTAGGAGTAATATTAATCTTAAAATTTTTGAAACCCTTACCTTTTGTTATTTCTTTGAACTTTGGTTAGAACTAGGAATTTGATCATTCTATTATAAAATCTAATAGGTTTAGAGCTTCCAACATTTGTTTTATAAGGTCCCTTTGTGAGTACCAGAATTTTTACATTTATCACTAAGTGGTTTCACTGCATGGTCATGACCTGACACCCGAGAGAACTTGGGGTTATCTCTCTGTTCATAGAGATCAACCTTTCAAGAGAGATAGGATACTTTATATTATGTCTGAGTTGTTGTGCAGAAAAACACCATCAACAATATTATTTTTCTTTGGTTTAAAAATTGTACAAATTGACAATGGGATATTCATATTTCAATCCAGGTACACAAAGGAAATGCTTAATAAATTTGGCATGGAAGATAGTAGACCAATCAATACCCCATGATAACTCGTTTTAAGTTAAGTAAATAAGATGAATCACAAGATGCAAATCAGACATTGTATAGGTTAATGATTGGAAGCTTGCTGTAATTTACTACATCAAGACTAGATATTATGTAAGCAATATGTTTAGTTGCAATATTTTAGGCTGCACCAACAGAATCTCATGTCAATGTAATCAAAATAATATTTAGATACATTAAAAGTATTGTTGATTATGGGGTATGGTACCCCAAGAGCAATGAGTTTTCCTTAACAAAATATATAGATGTTAATTGGACACTAATTCTAGATGACAACAAAAGAAGAAGTGAGGAGCATTCTTCTTGGGAAACAAGTTAGTTTCCAGGATGAGAATAAAGAAAGAATCAATCACTCTCTCCATGATAGAAGTTGAGTATGTTGCAACAACAACATGTTGTACTCAAGTCCTCTGGATGAAGCAAATAGTTAAGGACATCAAGGTAGAATACAAAGAACCTATCTCAATTCTTTGTGACAATTCAAGTGATGCACTCTAGAACAAAGCACATATCTATTAAGTATAACTTCATAAGAGAGAAGGTTGTAGACAAGGAGGTCAGCATGGAGTATGTTCCCACTAAAGAGCAAGTTGCTAACATTTTCACCAAGCCTCTTCGTAAAGAACAATTTGAATATCTGAGGAAAAAGTTGTGAGCCATTTCTCCCACATCATATCACTAGACACTTGCGATAGTGCATGAGTGTAGGGGGGTCTTCATTTATACTTCAATCATCATTGGAAATGGAAAGGATAGATCAAGTCAGGTAACAAGGGTTTTACAAATTTCTAATGACTTGATGTTTGCATAATCATAGATTCCCACTTTCTCTTTGAATTTTTTGTCAAAGGGGAGTATAATGCCAAGGAGAGTTTTCCCTTTTCCATTGATGTCAAAGGGGGAGAAATGTAAGAAAATGCTCAAAATAGGAGCATTGTGAGAATGGAAAAGAGGGTAGATATGCATGCCAAAGGAGGAGAAAATTTATTTGTAAATGGTTCAATTGATATAGAGCTTTAATGTTAGGGACTTCAATTGGTATCAGACCATTTTGAAAGGGAATTTAGTTTTTTCATCAATGGAAAAGGGGAGATTGTTAGCATATTGTTGTCATTGATGTCAAAAGGGGATCAAGTGTGATATGGAACTAATCCTGTATGAAGGGTTGTTGTCATTAATGTCTAAGAAATGATATTGTATGCTAAGGATCTAGTTTTCCAAGATGGAGTGTATACTGCAAAAGTTGCTTAGAATGTTTCACTATTGTTATAAAATTGTAGAATATTCTTCTAAGCATCTAAAGTGATTTTGAAGGCTTTATTTGACATGGGTTTTCTAAGAGCTTCTCAGAAATGTGATGAGTAGGTCTAGAGGATGTGTATTGCATCTAGAAATGAATTATATTTCCTCTCGACCAGTTTTAGGGTTTATCAATTAAACCCTAGGCATTTACAATCATAGAAACTAGTAGGTTTTATGTTTTCATGTTGATTGTGCTTAGGAGGAAATTGGTCACATAAGTTATAACTTATTTCTTCAAAATCATTCGATGACCGACCCCATTACCTTGTTCTCTACTTGGTATTTCTTATGTATTCATTTAGTAGATCAAATCTTGCACACTTAATTGTTCCATATGTGATGGCTATCACCAAGGTAACAGGTATCACAAAAAGCTCTTTGAAGTCTACTTGAAGTTTAGTGATGAGTGATGGAGATGTATCAATAACTACAATCAAGTTGATTGGATGGTGCCCTCAACACCATTATGTTTTTGGTGTGTGTCAACTATACCTCACAAGGAATCATGGAACAATGATGATCAAACATGTTTTGATTGGACGATAGAGGAATTCGATGGTGGGTCTAGTAGACACGTGGTGATATATCACCTAATCACTTCACATTGTTGTTGTGAAGTGAAGTGATAGGATATTTTGACTGATGAGTGATTTTCTTTAGGATTTAGTGGAAAGTGAAGTTAGCATAACCAGGTGTTAGTGCATCACACTAATATACCTTTAAGAGTCAAATTTTTCAGCGATGAGAAAGCGATGTTTAACGATAGTGGAGAATGACATCAAAAGTGGACACATGGCATTAGCCCACTACCTCGTAGAGATCTTGTGGGCCTATAGTCACAGCTAATAGGATAGTGAGGGATAATCTAGATTGAAGGGTAGCTGATCCAATGGTGATTGCAAATGGAGAAATAAAGACAAATTTATAATAGTCATACATGATATATGATCGATGGTTCAAGTTTAAAGGTATGTGATCATACAGTGATCACTATGTCTCCTCACATTGTGGAAATTGATGTGGATGTATTGTGGAAAGTAGTGATACATGATGATTGTGGTTCCAAATGAAATGATATCAATGATGGGGATTTAAAGATCATTTATCTGATGGTCATGTTTTAAAGATGTGACAATGAATGAAGGATGTTAGACCATTTCATGAAGATAGTTGATCAACAGCTCAGATTTGAAAGTGTATATCACAAATGGCTAACTCCATGTAAATAGTTTTTTCGCTTGTAAATTGACATAGAGGTGATAATTAAATTTCCTACCTGCATCAACAAAAATTATAACAAAGATTTGATCCATAGAGCAACAACATAAACAACTACAAAGGTTGGGTTTAAGATAAAATTAGATAATCATTAGGATGCATTAAATGCATATCCAATCTGAGGTTTTGATAGAGAGAGGATGAATGAAAATTATCTACACCAAAAATTAATGTTGCGCAGCTCAATGTAGGAGTATGATAGTGGAGAAGATATCTTAGAACCCTAATAGAGGATCAGATAATGATATCGAATCCTGAGGCAATAACCATCGGTTAGCAACTACACTAAACAAATTAATGATAAAATTTTAGAGGAAAATAGAGTGCATAATGTAGAAAGTATTCTGAAGCTCTTGAAGTAGATAGAGAATACACTGAAAAAGAGAAGAGAGCTGCAAAAGGTGTATGAGGGTGTATTGAGGCAGACTGAGAATGCACTAAACAAGAAGGGAAAGAGAAAAGCCAAACCTATGGGGTGCAAAGCAAAGAAGTGAATTGTTGAGAGAGAGCAACATAGATTTGAGCAGTTATAGAGTAAGTTATAACATTGATTTGTGCTCTTAATGAAAAATTTGTAATAATCATTTATGTTATAAATCTGATAGGTTGGTGCCATTAGATAATTGAGCTGGTGATTAATTTAGGGGATTGAGTTCTCCTTAAGGTTGGTGACCTTAAAAGTTGTAACAAAAGGTTTCCTTGTGAAGATGGATTAGGACAGTACCTCCTAGCAACATTTTCTCACCGTGGTTTTTTCCCATCTAGGGTTTTCCATGTACATTTTGTGTGCTTGTTTAAATTTCTATATTTCATATTTTATTTTCACACTAAGTTTTTAAAGTGTTAGTCTGCTCTAGAGGTTAGAGAAAATTTTAATATCTACTTATTCACCCTTCTCTCAGTAGATTGTTGTGTTCCAACAAAGGGACCCAAACATAGTGTGAAATTGTGGAGGTATTCAATTTCATACACTACACATATAAATCCTCCTTGGTACTTGTTACTAATTTGCATAACATAGATCAAGACATTCAAAACATCATAGATAACTAAAAGAGATTTTGCATGATTTAAATTCTATAATATTTATGAAAGATTATACTATAAATGAAAAGGAATAAAAGATAATAGACAGGTATTAAGTTCACACAATTTAGCACAAAACACCACATCCACTTCATTTTTAGGCGAGAAAAAATTACAAATGCCTAATGAAAAAATATTAAATATTCAATCCTTCCCATGAGGGGCTAAATATAATCTATTCTCTTCAAAAAATAGAAATCCTACCAAGAGAGGAACTGAAGTTGGAGTCAAAATTAAATTAACATAACCGATTGAATCCCAAAATATTAAGCTCTTACAAAGATAACATCTTAGAATAAATAAGCACTTATGCTCTACATGGTTGAGACTCTCAAGGAAAAGAAAACATGACACTTGGAGCCTTCAAGACACTAGTAATATCACATGTGTTTTTCATCATGAAGGATCAATAATAGAATTAGATCATGCAAATATTTTGGAAACATCATACATGATCTGTAGATCCTAAAAATTTCCATTATGGCTAGTGGCTTTAAAATTTTGGCATGTGCTTCATTGGGCTATTGTGGTAGCTTCAAACAGTGGTACATCCCTTTTTTCACAATGTTCTCTTTCATTGTTCAACATGTGTGGTGATGCAATGTGTAAAATGGGGTCCCCTCTTGAAACTTCTTACTTTTAATGTATTAGCACATTCAAAATCACCATGTGGCACCATGGTACTGCCCCAAAGGATAGCCATGTGTGGTTTGCAATGGGTGAGTGCAGAGGAGCCATGTTTTTGCAATGATGAAGACACTTCAAGATGAAATGTTTTCCAAGGTCATGATGGATGCATGGATTGCAGCCATATCCAACTAGGTTCTAAGTCACATGCATCATATAAGCATAGATTTAATCCAAATATAACATAGATGATTATGCCTCTTATTTTCAATGCACCCCTCAACAACCACTACCCCTATTTTTTGTAGCAAAGTTTGTTGGTTTAAGTGCAATAAAGAAGGGGTTTCTTGTTCTATTTTGGAATAGTATATAGTAACTTTCTATGAATATATTGTATATTGACTTGTACATCTTCAATTTGTTCCCCAATAATTTATAAATCAAGTACACCTCACTCACATGACCTACACATTAAGTAAGAGGCTAATTTTTTTGGGCTCAAATCTGGTGAGGAGATTTTCCACTATTCTGGAGAGAATAGTTGTGGACTAATTAGATGGATATATTGTGGGGTATTTCAAGGATCCTAAATCTGAAATAGAAACCATCACAATTTTTCCCTCTTCTGAAATTTTTCTAAGAAATACATTTTATATTTGATCAATTTGGAACAATGGGAGTGAGATGATATCTTCTTCTAAACTAAATTGGTAGGGATGAGGCCTTGATAATTACAACAAAATAATGTTGTTTAAAACTTGAGACATGGAAGTTGAAACTAGAATGAGGGAGAGATGTTTTGACTACAAGCAAATCTTACTATATGAAAAAATAAAAATCTTTGCCTACCATTGTGTTTCCTTGAACAATCTCCCGACCTCTCACTTCAAACTCATCACATGTTAAGAGTGTTGTCAAGAATATTACTAGAAATTTTTTGCAAGTATCAAGAGTTGGTGTTGTCATTGATGTCAACAAAATTGTATTGTCATTGATGAGAAGAAAAAGCATGTGTAGTTATTAGTGTTGTCTATGTTGTTGCATTAATGATGCTTTGATTAGTTGCATTATGTTGTCACTAGTAAGCTACTGGTGTCAACCTCTAGTGTTTCTTTGATAAGCTTCTATTTGTGGATATATATCACTAAGTTACTAAGTGGCAGTTGGTTTTGTAGTGTTGAAGATGATGAGGTTGTATCTCTGGTGCTTTATTTCCAAGTGCTTCTGAAATAATTTGATAAAAAGAGGAAATAGTGAGTTGCAGTACTATTTTGGGTTGTAGAATGGTGTTTTGATGTTTCTCTAAAGTTCTTCTAGGTTGAGGACCTTCTTGTGTATTTTGGATATATTGATCATAGGTTTTCATAGGAATTATATCCATAATTTAGTATGCTAGATCGCTATGCACAAGAAGTTGTGTTCACTAGCATGTGACTTACGTATTATAGAGGTGTCTAGGAAAAAAAAAATTCTTCATGTTTCTCTGCACTTTTGTTTCAGGTCCTATGGATTTGAAGGTGTATTGATAGTGTTGGTATCTTTCTTGAGTCAATTTTTTCATGGTTTGGTTATTTGGAAGTTAGTTTCTTGAGTTACAGTGTATGGGAGAGTTGTTTGAGTGTACTGGGTGTGTGCATTCTTCACGTGAAAATTGTTGTGAAGGAACGTGTTGGATTTTAGGATGTTTTTGGAATATTCCAGATTGTGTTTAGGTGACATTTTTTGTTCGTGAGTTGTTTTTGGATCAAAGGAATCATGTACTTAAAATTTTAATGGTGTTTACATGGGTAATGGTTGAACTAGGTGTTTACACTAAACATGAAGGTTCTTTAGTGTTTTTGGAAGTGTTGCATGGAATCTATGAATGAATTTAGGTCCTAGCTAATGTGTGTTGTGGTCTGCCTTCAATCCTTTCCACTGTGGGAATGTTTTGTTGCCAACCTAATTTAAATTTGTATGGTTGAGGTGCATGGCTAACCTTGGAGAATGTTTTCAAGGTTGAAGATGATATAAATAAGAGTTGATTTGTTAAGGGATGATAAGATAGAAAATATAGATTTGTATGATGTGAATTGTAGAGTTGTGAGGTGTGCATTTGAAAAGTGCAAGTGAAATTTTATGTGTTAGATTACTAAATGTAGTGAGTAGAAGGTGTCTACAATTCTTCTATTAGACTATGAAGGTGTTGGTGATATTGTGGTGTATTTTCTTGTTGCATTGAGATTTATTTCCTTGCGTAACATTCTTCTCTATCTTCTTTTCTACTCTAGGAGTTATCCTTTCTTTTTTTAGGTAGTGTGCCCTCTAACAATGAGCCCTTTTATAATTGGTGTTGATATTACTTTATATTGTGAGATAATCGTCACCATGGTTTTTCCTTGTAAATTTTGTGTTCTATTGTGTATGGCGTTGATTATGTTTTAGTTTCTATTATTTTATTTTCATGCTAAATAATTATAATAGATTAAGGGTTAATTGAATGAATGTAGTTATAAATGCCTATGAGGGTTTTGAAGTTTGAAGGTACAATCGATTAACCCTCTCTTAGTCGTGTTATACATTCAAAAATTGGTATCAAAGAAAATTTCCTTGGAAGAAAACTTAACTACTTCAAGTAGATCTGGGATGGAACACAGAAAAGAGATTCCTATGTTTGATGAATGAATTATGCATTCCATATGGCAAGGATGGAAGGTTTTGTAGTTTATCTTGGATTTGATGTCTAGAATTCTATTGAGATTGGATATATTGCACCTATAAACGATCTAATTAATGATGATGAGATCAAGGCCTATGGAAGAAATGGTAAAGCAAGGTATTCTCTTTCAAATGGGCTTACTAATTATGAATATTTAGTGAAAGTTATGAATCTAAAATCTGTTAGAGAAATTTGGGTAAAGTTAGAAAGTATTTATGAAGGAGATGATAAGGTCAAACAATCTAAGATGCAAAATTTGAAGATCATGTTTGAGAACCTATGAATTTTTGAAGATGAAAAAATTACAAGCTGCATGCAAAGGGTAGATGAATTTTCTAGTTCCATTAGAGGTCTTGGTGGAAAATTGAAAGAACTAGAAGTGGTAAAGAAAATTCTCAAAACTCTTCCTAAATCTTATATTCATAATTTTTTTCTATTGAGGAATTTTCAAATTTAAATCAATATACCAGATACCAGTTGTATGGTTCTTTAACTACATTTTAAATGAGAAAATTTGGTAAAAATAGTGGTGCAACTATTGAGACTGCTTTTAAGGCTAGAAAATCATAGCAGATTAAGGAATCAAATCAAGAGGATCTTGATGATGTGGAAGCTAACCTTTTAAGGAAAATGAAGAAAGGTATTGGTAAGAATAGTGGTAAGTTCCCTTTCAAATGTTTCAATCATTGAAACATAGGTCATTATTCTTCAAAGATGTCCAAATAGAGCTTTTAATAACAAAAATAAGGAGAACAAAAGTAAGATGATTAAGAAAAAGTTATTATGTTAGAGAAGATGCAACTATTTCTAATGATGAATATTATTATGGAGAAGATTATGGAAAATGTGTGTTCATGGCTTTAAAAGATTAAGCTAATTCCACTAAATCTAAGAGATGTGTGAAGGAAAGTTATTCAGAGACAAAGGATAAGACTTAAGGTACTTTGGTATCTGACTCTCATGCTAGATAGGAGAAGAACTACTGGATCATTGATAGGGAATGCTCAATCATATGACTAGTGACAAGAGTAATTTTTTTAAACATGAAAAATATGAAGGAGTATGTGTTAGATTTGGTGATGATACATTTGCTAAGATATGTGGAAAAGGTTCTATCAATTTTTATGGAAAGCATAATACTAATGATGTTTACTATGCTAAGAGTTTAAGGAATAACCTCTCGAGTGTTGGACAAACATGTAACAAAGGATACAATATTATTCTTTAGGATGATGGATGTGAGATAAAAAAAGGCTCCTAGACTATGATTGTTTTTGGAAGAATGATAGATGGAATGCCTATCAACTTAAGTGTGTTGATGGTCATTGATTTATGACTCAAATTAATGAAAGCTAGCTATGACATAGGAGGATGTGTCACATCAATTTTTATAACCTAATAATAATTATTTCAATTCAAGCTATGAGAGATCCACAAAATATTAAAAAACCTATCAATGTTGTTTGTAAGGAGTGTCAAGTTAGAAATAAAACAAAAAGAAGTTTCAAAGTCAAAGAACAATATTCTACCAGAGTATTGGAATCGGTACATACAGATCTTTATGGTCCTACAAGAGAAATAATTCTTTAAGGTGACAAGTATTTCATGCTATTGATTGATGATTATTCTAGAATGACATGGGTTCCTTTTCTCAAATAAAAATTAGAATCTCTCAATACATTTAAATAATTTAAAGTTAAGATTGAGAATCAAATGGATATAAAAATAAAAAATTTGAAGTCTGACAGAGGTGGAGAGTTCACCTCTAATGAGTTTAACATCTTTTGTTAGAATCATGGCATAAAAAGGAACTTGTCTACCCCTAGGTCTCTTCAACAGAATGGAGTGGTTGAAAGAAAGAATAGTACTATTGAAGAATCTATAAGGAAAATGATGAAAGAAGAAAATATATAACAAGTCTATTGGAGAGAAGCAATTCATATTATTGCTTATATAATTAATAGAGTTCAAGCAAGAGAAAACAACACAAAGAATACCTATGAGCTATGGTATGGAATGATCCCTATTGTCAAGTAATTCAGAGTGTTTGTAAGAAAATTTTATATAAGAAGAGATAAAGAAACATTAGGAAAGCTTTATGCAAGGTCTGATTGGTGTAGAGCACCTTCACTGTTCGCCTAAGTTGTCATAGTTTTGGTATGCTTTTCCTTGTGATTAAGGCCTAATCTTGTGAAAGGGTATTTTGTGTTTTGTAATAAGGCCAAGGTGGCCAAGTTCATGTTGTAAAAAAGCATTGGTGGTTCGAGCTAGGAAGGGTCTCAATATTGGCATTATTATTATGGAATAATTTAGTGTTTTTGTGTCTAATTTGGGGAGTAGTTGGAAGTCCAATAGTCAAATTTGTTTGAATTTTTTTTGAATGATGTAACAAGATGAAAATCTATTAAAAAGTGAGATAATATATCGATAATGGTTAGAGACTGAATATTTTGAAGTTAGAAATAAGAAAGTGATGTTGTTTATGTGTTTTTCCTAAAATTTTGAGCATGTTTCTATTCTATACGACCCGTACAGCTAGCAATCAATGAAAAGTCTATGGTGTTTAGTCAAGCATTGAGCTAGCTTTCATTTGAGTCATAGTAGATAGGATTTCATTCAGTAAGAAGGGAGATTTATTATATTTTCTTAAAACTATTATGTAACTAGGGTTTCTGAGGGTTGTAACAAAATGGATTAGTGAAGGCCATTCCATTGTGGTTAAATGTTGTAGATATGTGTAATGGGCCTATAGGGGTGTAGATTAATGTTTTCTTTCATTGCTTGGTAGGGTGGTAAATCAAGATGAGCTTAGGAATGAGTTTTGAGGTTGACAGGGTGATTGTCCATTAGTGAAAACCCTAATTTTTGTTACTAATAGCTAGGTTTGAGACTGATTAAGCACATGAGGTGTTGGATATGTGAATTTGAAGACTGATACTTAGCATGCATGTTGGTCTTGAGGTCAGAGAAGGCAATTTTGAAGGACTTGCTTTCGAAAAGAGGCCTAATTAGGCCATAGTGGAGCGAAGAAGGTCAAAAAGGAGTGTCTCAGTCCAAAACAACCTAGGTCAAGGTGTTGATACGCTATATAGAAGGATAATGGGTCCCCAAAAATGTGTTGTGAATTTCATGAAGAAAATTGTATCAAGAGATATAGTTGAATAAGTGTGTCTCATGAAGAAATCAAAGCCTTGAGAGAAAGGATGGAAGCTCTTTAAAGGAAGGAAAAGAGAGCTAAGAGTATCATTGAGGTCAGTGACCCTGAAGAGGAGGGTGAAGAGGAAAACCCTCAAGAAAAACCCCAAGAGAATTTGGGGACTAAAGACCAAAAATTCTTGTAGATGCTTAAGGTAGCAAGAGGAGAGGCTCAAGAAATAAAAATAGAAATCCCTATGTATGGAGGAAAGATGGATGGAGAAGAATTCATAGAGTGGATTGATTCTCTTGAAAATTACTTCGAGTTCAAGGAGATTCCTGAAGACATGAAAGTTAAATTGGCTAAGACAAAGCTCAAAGGACCATCTCTATCCTGGTGGAATTACACTCAAGAAGAGAGAGTAAAGAACTTCAAGCCTAAAATAAATTCATGGGACTGGATGGTGCAAAAGATCAAGCACCAATTCTTACCTGCTGACTATGAAGTACAAACCATAGAAGACTGCAAAGCTTGAGGCAGAGAGAGTTGGATGTGGGTGATTACATGAAGGAATTTCATAAATTGACCATAAGGTCAGGGCACATGGAGAATGAGAAGGAAAGAGTGGCTAGATTCCTGAATGAATTGAGTGGAACAATCCAAGATGAAATCAATTTGATGACTCCTGGAACAGTGGAAGAATGCTTCTAGGTGGCTACAAAAATTGAAGAGAAGATAAAGAGGAGGTTGGAAAAACAAACCAAGGGTAGATGTAAAAGTTTCAGAGGTAGAGGTAATCCTGGAGGAAGAGGCTTCCAAAAGACGCAAGGTGAACAAGGCACCACTCAAGAACAAAGTGGGGAAACAAGAGGGTCCTTTAGGGGAAGAAGGCTAGGAGGTAGAGGCAGGTTCAATGGACCAGAAAGAGGATCTAATTCCTTTTCAGGGAAATGTTTTGACTGCAACCAATATGGGCATTCTTCATGGAAGTGTCCAAACAAACAAAGTTTGAGCTACCAAGGTGGGGAAAGGATAACTTAGCTTGTTCATGAAGAAGAAGAGGTAGAGAGTGTAAATTCTTGTGCAAGAACTTCAATTCTTTGAGCTAAGCTAGAACTAGGGGAGTCTTTGATGATTAGGAAGATGTTGATCAAAGTCCCTACCTTAAAGGAGTCGCCTCAAAGGAAAGCTTTATTCAGAACAACTTACAAAGTTTAGGGAAAGGTATGTAAGGTCATTATTGACTCTGTCTCCACTAATATTATTGCATCCTTGTAAATGGTAGAAAATCTTAGATTGAAAAGGATACCCCAGTCTAATCCCTATAAAATTTCATGGTTGAACAAGGGACAACAAGTTCTTGTGAATGAGCAGGTCCATGTGGAGTTTTCCATTGGTCCTTATAAGGATATGATGCTTTGTGACATTGTACCCATGGATGTGTGCCACCTACTTCTTGGTAGGACATGGCAATATGACATGAAAGCACAACATGATGATTTCAAGAATGAGTATCAGATTAGAGCCACTACAGGAATACAAGTGTGTAGTCCATGAAGGACCTATCGTGATGATGGTGAAGGGTAAGGAGTTCCTAAAAGACTTGGAAGAAGAGAAGATTGGGTTTTCTGTTGTTTGGAAACCAATTTCAGAGGTAGCAACAAAGGACAGTGAGAAAGAAGTCCCAAAAGAAGTGCAAACTCTACTTAATAGGTATGAGCACATAGTGGTGAAGGAGTTGCCTAATTCCTTACCTCCAATCCATGATGTAAGTCATCATATAGATTTGGTTCCTGGTGTAAGCCTTCCTAACAAGGCAACTTATAAAATGACACCTCAATAGAATGAGGAAATTAAGAAACAAGTGCAAGAGTTTTTAGACAAGGGCCTAGTGAGGAATAGTCTCCATCCTTGTGTTGTGCCAATAGTTTTGGAACCTAAAAAAGATGGTGAATGGAGGCTCTATATAGATTCAAGAGCCATTAACAGGATAACCATTAGGTATAGGTTTCCTATACCTCGGATGGAAGACCTCATGGACAATTTAGTAGGGGCAACCTACCTCTCCAAGATAGATTTAACAAGTGGCTACCACCAGATAAGGATTAGAGAGCATGATGAGTGTAAAATGGATTTCAAGACCAATGAGGGCCTTTATAAGTGGATGGTGATGCCCTTTGGGATATCAAATTCCCCTAGCACATTCATGAGACTCATGAATGAGGTGTTAATAGATTTCATTAACAAGTTTGTAGTAGTATACTTGGATGATATCTTGATATTCAGCAAAACAAGGGAAGAACACTTGGAGCACTTGAACATAGTGTTGGAAAAGCGACATGAAGAGAAGCTCATGATTATCTTCAAGAAGTGTGAATGGATGAAGCAGGAGATGATATATTTGGGCTTTGTAATCTCTGGAGGTAACCTAAAAATGGATCCAAAGAAGGTTGAAGTAATTCTTAACTGGCCTACACCAAAAATAGTGAGAGAAGTGAGGAGTTTTCATGGCCTAGAAAGCTTCTATTGGAAGTTTATAATGGGGTTCTATCACACCATAGCACCAATGATAAACACTATCAAAGGAGAGAAAAGGAGTAGATTCCAATGGACCAAGGAAGCTAATCAAAGTTTTGAATACTTGAAACAAAAGGTAGCACTACAACCCATACTTACTCTACCTAATTTTTCTAGAGTGTTTACCATAGAATGTGATTTTAGTAATTTAGCCATACGGGTAGTGTTAAGCCAAGAAGGGAAGCCTATTACCTTATTTAGTGAAAAATTGAATGAGGCAAAGAGAAAATACTCATCATATGATCTAGAACTATATTCCATGGTGCAATACCTCAAGAAATGGAGGCACTACCTACTCCCTAAGGAATTTGTGGTGTTCACAGATAACCATGCTTTGATTTTTCTTAACAACCAGAAGAAATTGAACCATAAACACATCAAATGGGTGGAGTGCCTGCAAGCTTACACATTTACCATAAAACAAAAGAAAGGACAGACCAATAAGGCGGAAAATGCTCTAAGTAGGAGGGAAACATTAGTGCAAGAGGTGCGGCTTCATACTGTGGGTGTGGAATCACTCAAAGGTATGTACCAATTTGATGAAGATTTCCATGATGTGTTTGTAGTTTGTGAGCAGTCTCAAGGTTCATTTCATAAAGAATATGAGGACTATGTGATACAATATGGGTTACTCTTCAAAGGAGCTCAGTTATGCATCCCAAAATTATCTATGAGGGAGAGTCTAGTTAGAGAAATGCATAGTGGGAGCCTTGGTCGACATTTTGGTCATGACAAGACCTTGGATCATATCAGGAAATTTTACTACTAGCCCAAGATGCATTTAGATTTCAAGAGGTATGTAGAACATTGTGTTATTTTTCTAAGAGAAAAGGGAACAAGTTCTAATGTTGGGTTTTACTAGCCTTTACCCATACCAAGCAAACCATGGGAAGCAATAAGCATGGATTTTGTTTTAGGTTTGCCAAGAAATTCTAGGGGTTATGACAGTGTGTATGTGGTGGTTGATAGGTTTACTAAGATGGCACATTTTATTGCTTGAAAATCAACTAATGATGCATCACATATTGCACACCTATTCTTTAAGGAGATTGTTAGAATTCATGGGCTACCATTATCTATAGTGTCTGACAGGGATACCAAGTTTATTAGCCATTTTTGGAGAACATTGTGGAAAAAGTTAGGAACCAATTTGTCATTCAGCTCTACCTACCATCCTCAGACCAATGGTCAAACTGAGGTTGTTAATAGGTCATTGGGAAATCTATTAAGGTGTTTAACTAAGGAGCATAATTAGTCATGGGATTTGATATTTCCATAGGCAGAATATGCCTATAATGACTCCATCAATCGGAGTATGGGGAGAAGTCCATTTGAAGTTGTTTATGGAAGGAATCCAAAGGGTGTTTGTGATTTGAGAGACTTGATGTGAATGGAGAAAATAAGTGCACAAGGTGAGGATTTTTTGTGGCAATGCATGACATACACAAACAGGTCAAGGAGACACTTGAAAAGCATGCAGGAAAGTATAAGGAGAGAGCATACTTGAAAAGGAGAGATTTACAATTTAAATTAGGTGATCTAGTATGGGCAGTTTTGAGAAAAGAAAGATTACCTTAAGGGAAGTACACTAAGCTAATTATGATGATAGGACCCTGCAAGGTGGTCCACAAGTATGGCAGCAATGTATACGAGATTGAACTCCTACAAGGAGTTGTAATCTCACCAATTTTCAATGTAAATGACCTCTATCCCTTCAAGGGAACTATTTTTGTAGGTAAAGAAGTAGGTGAACCTAAACAAGATGAAGGAGAATGGATCAAAGACCTTCCACCTACTCAGCCAACGAAACTCGAAGTTGTGTTGGACTCAAGGGAGGTGAAAAGAACAAGGAGAAAGGTTTATAGAGAGAATTTGGTAAAGTCGCGTGGACTACCTGAGGAAGATGCAACCTAGATGATAGAAGAGGACATTTCTCAATATGGATTCTCTGTTGAAGACCTCATTTCATGAGGAGAATGAAATCATTTCATCCTTGGGTCTATGGTGCAAAGAACCTTCACTGTTTGCCTAAGTTGTCATAGTTTTGGTCTATTTTGCCTTGTGATTAAGGCCTAATATTGTGAAAGGGTATTTTGTGTTTTGTAATAAGGCCAAGGTGGCCAAGTTAATGTTGTAAAAAATAATTGGTGGTTTGATTTAGGAAGGGTCTCAATATTGACATTAGTATTATGAAATAATTTAGTGTTTTTGTGTCTAATTTGGGGAGTAGTTGGAAGTCGAACAGTCAAATCTATTTGAATTATTTTTGGAATGATGTAACAAGATGAAAAGCAATTAAAAAGTGAGATAATCTCTTGAGAATGGTTAGAGACTGAATATTTTGAATTTAGAAATAAGAAAGTGCTATTGTTTATGTTTTTTTCCTGCAATTCTGAGCTTGTTTCTATTCTGTATGACCCGTACAACTAGAAATCAATGAAAAGTATGTGGTGTTGAGTCAAGAATAAAAATAGCTTTTATTTGAGTCATGGTAGATAGGATTTCATTCAGTAAGAAGGGATATTTATTGTGTTTTCTTAAAACTGTTTTGTAACTAGGGTTTTTGGAGGGTTGTAACAAAATGGATTAGTGAAGGCCATTCCACTGTGGTTAAATGCTATATATATGTGGAATGGGCCTATAGGGGTGTAGATTAATGTTTTCTTTCATTGCTTGGTAGGGTGGTAAAGCAGCATGAGCTTAGGAATGAGTTTTGGGGTTGATAGGGTGACTATCCATTAGTGAAAACCCTGATTTCTGTGAGTAACAGCTAGGTTTGAGACTAATTAAGTATAGGAGGTGTTGGATATGTGAATTTGAAGATTGATACTTAGCATGCATGCTGGTTTTGATGTCAGAGAAGGCAGTTTTGAAGGACTTGCTTTGGAAAAGAGGCCTAATTAGGCCATGGTGGAGTGAAGAAGGTAAAAAAGGAGTGTCTCAGTCCAAAATAACCTAGGTCAAGGTGTTGATACATTGTAGAGTAGGGTAATGGGTCCCCAAAAATGTGTTGTGAATTTCATGAAGAAAACTGTATCAGGAGATATAGTTGAATAAGTGTGTCTCTTGTGTTACTAGGTTTCAACAATCCTAATGAAGGAAGTCACCAAACTACAAGGTTGAGATAGGTCTAACTGGTTGGAAAGTGTAGTAAGGAGTTGAAAACCACCCTATCTTGCATCACTAATGAAGTTATGTTCTTCAGATATTCCACTTGAAGAAAATATTACTGATGCTACAACAAGATATTGAGAAAGATTGTTGAGAATGCATGTGTCAAGGTTGATGAAGATTTATAGAATTCAGCTGTGATGGATGGATATGGATTAGATGAGTCTTCTTTAAGAGAAGATAAAGATAAATAAAAAGAAGTGTAGATTGAAGAGGAAGAAGCTTCAAAAATTACTCTTAAAACTCCTAAGTAAGTACAAAAGAATGATTCTAGAGACCAGATCATTGGAGATAAGAGAAGAGGTATATTGACAAGAAGGAAAGTTGTTGAAGAATAGATAAATCTATATTTAATTTTTGAAGTTGAACCTAAAATAGTGATTGAGGCATGTAAAGATGAATATTGGATCAAGGCTATGGAAAAACAAATATTGTAGATTGAGAAGAAATAGGAATGGGAACTTGTCCTAAGACCAACAAACAAAAAATGTGGCTGGAACAAAGTGGGTATTCAGAAGAAAAAAAATGAGAATGGAAAAGTGGTAAGGAACAAGGCAAGGCTTGTTTAATGGCTACTCACAAGTTAAAGGAATAGATTTTGAGGAGACATTTTCTTTACTGGCAAGAATGGAAGCTATTAGGATGTTTTTTGTCTTTTTAATAACATAAGAATTTCGACATTTATCAAATGGATGTGAATTCTTCTTTCTTGAATGGAGAATTAGAAGAAGAGGTATACATAGAAAAACTAGAATTTTACTTATCAGAAAAACCGAATATGGTCTACATATTGAAGAAGGAATTGTATGGATTGAAGTAAGCTCCTAGAGCTTGGTATGCAAGGTTATATAGGTAATTGATACAACAAGGATTCAGTAAAGGTACCACAAATAACAATCTTGATGTAGGAGCATCAATAGTTGTAAATAAATCTTGTATAAAAAAAAAATTATTTTCTAGCACTTCATTCAGTAGCAGTTTTAACATTTCATTTTGCAATTCACTACATTATCATTTATTAGCTCATGGATTAGGATACATATCAACATCTATCATTTATCTAGGTTTTAGATCATTTGTATTTGTTTTCAAAAAGTTATCACTCTCATAATTTCACTATATTTCATACATAAAGAATTTTGGGCTGACCTAGTCCAAATTTCCTAGTGTAGACCTATTCCAAAACATTTAGAGCTTATTGGGATACTATACAAGGATTTTGTGTTGAATAGGATCTATCTTGGAGATTCAGAAGACATTTCATTTCGTGAAGGATTATCTTCTTATGTTTTAAGGACAACATTCATAGTTGTTCATTCATTTAGTATTGTAAATGCTTGTGGTTGATGCGGACCTTTGTTGGAGCTTGAGAAGCATATTTTTAATCATTTGTAACTCATAGGAAATAAATAGTTTTAGAAGTATGTTTTAGGATCCAATAATTTTTGCACTTCCCTATTGAGGGACTATAATAAGGCCCTTGGCTAGTTTTAATGTTGAATGTCATTGCTGTAGGTTTTGAGCCCTGGTTATTTATGCATGAGGCATATGTTACATGTAATATTTTCAATGCAATAAAGATTCATATTTGTAGATCATTTCTTATGTTATTTATGTTGTGTTGACTCTAAGATATACAGTTTGGATTGTTCTATTTGAAACCTTGAACTACGACTACACCATGTAGTTTCAGAGTGCTTTTACGAGTCCTAAAGGCACTCCTTGAGGTGGAAAGATCATTGACCTAAGGAAGACTACATGCATTTTCAACTAATTGTCGACTATGAGGAAGTTGAAACCGTCGTAGCCAAATCACTTAATTGAGGAAGTTTAATTGATTTGAGGGGAGAGATGCCACTGAGGAAAGTGATTGCTATGGTGAATGTTGTTGGAAGAATGGGTGATATTTTGGAAATGATGTTTGAGATGCAAGTTTGATTGGATGCAGTTGAGGAAGACCGAAAGTCAGGCCTAAACCCTAGGAATGAGGATTAAAGTGATGATGAGGTAGATCATGTTATGAATCAATTTATAGAAGCCCTAGGAGAAGAAGAAGAAGAATTAGATTAGATGGAGATTTTGAAAGTGATCTCTAAAATTGGTAAGAAACTTAGAGCTGAATTTCAAAATCATGTGAGAAATTTGAACCCTTAAGAATTGATTGATTGGATCAATGAAATGGAATAATACTTTAAATTTGAAGAAGTCAAAAATATAGAAAGAGTGAGATTTATGAAAACAAAATTGAAAGGTCACCCTTCTTTATGGTGGAAAAAATTTCAATTGGATAGAAATAGAAGAGGAAAGGAGAAAACCATCAAATGGGATAGAATGGTGACAAAGATGATGAACCAATTCATACCAACATATTATGAGCTTGAATTGTTGAAAAGATTGTAGAACCTGAGATAAAAGGAAAGATCTACGAAGGATTATAATAAAGAATTCTACAAGATGATAATCCAAACCGGGCATAGTGAAGAAAGAAAAGAAAATGTTTCAGGATACATAAATGGACTAAGGATAAAAATTCAAGAAGAATTGAGCCTGCTAAAAATGATATTTGTTGAAGAAGAATATCAATTTACATTGAAGGTGGAAGATAAGTTGAACAAGAATTTTGAAAAAAGTCAAAGAAGTGCAAGAGGAAGATTTTATAGGAGGGGATCACAATCTAGAGAAAGAATACCTTATTTAGAGTAGAAAAAAAATAAAAACCCTACCGAAGAGAAGAAAATGATGCCAATTCATACAGTAGAGGAAGAGAGGATAGAAATTGCTACCACAGTGATAAAGTAGGTCATAATTCTTACTGAAATGAAGGATACTAGAGAAATGAAGGAAGATATGAGAGAAGACCATTTCGAGGAACCTATTTTAAGTGTGGATGTAAAGGAAATAGAGTATTTGAGTTTCATCAAGGAAACACCGACAAGAAAACTTAGCATACCAGAAGAAAAACATATGTAGATAAAGAACTTATTGAATCCACTAGTTCAATTGGGAAACAAAAGAAAGGTGAATCATTGGTGATAAGGAGAGCTTTGATGTGTGAAGAAGTGACTGAGGAACCACCAGAGAGGAAAATTTTATTCAAAACTAGATGTAAGTCTAGATGAAATGTATGCAAAGTTATCATTGATAGTGGTAGCACTAATATTATAGTTTCAAAGGAGATGTTAATCAAGTTGAATTTGGAAAGATTGAAACATCCAAACCCCTATAGGATAGCATAAAATCAATATGATCCTAAGATATTGGTGAATGATCAATGTTTCATGAAATTTCATATTGGGTCATACATGGATGAAGCATTGTGTGATATTATGCCTATGGATGCATGTCATTTAATATAAGTAAGACCATGGAAATATGATAATAAATGAATTCATGATGGAATAATGAATACTTATATTGTGACTTCAAACGGAAAGAGAATTAAGTTGATAGCTTTAGAAGAAGAGAATATTGAAGTGAGTGGCACTGCCAAACTATGTTTGGTAGGTGGAAGGAAATTTTTGGATGGATTGAGGGATGTGAACATGTTTTTTGCATCGATTCCAAATAAAATCAATGGTCCAGAGGTAGAGAACCCTACTACAAAGAATAAAGACAATTACTAGAAAAATATGAGGACATCATGTCATAAAATGTACCAGATGGACTCCCACCAATTTGGAGAATCAGTCATCATATAGATCTTATACCAGGAGAAATTTTTCCAAATGAGGTAGCACATAGAATGACACTGGAAGAGAATGTAGAGTTGAATCGAAAGATACAAGATTTTTTGAAGAAATGATTGATCAGAGAAAGTTTAAGCCCATATGTGGTACCTCCTATACTTGCACAAATGAAAGATAAAGAGTGGAGAATGTCTAAAAATTCAAGAGAAATCAATAGGATCATTTTCAAGTATAGATTTACATTGCCAAGGATGGATGACATTATGGACTATTTGAGTGGAGCAAAGTATTTCACAAAGATTGACCTAAAGAGTGGATATCATTAGATCATGATCACAAAAGGAGATGAATGGAATACTACATTTTAAAAAAATGAAGGATTGACCAATGCACCAAGAAATTTCATGATATTGATGAATGAGGCATTGAAGAGATTCTTGGGTAAGTTTGTCATTGTTTACTTGGATGATATTCTAATTTTCAATAATACTATAGAAGAACATTTGTGGCACATCAGAAAAGTATTGTAGAGGTTGAGAGAGGAGAATTTTATAGTTAATATTAAGAAGTGTAGCTTTATGAAGACAAAGTTGGTATATTTTGGTTTTGTCATTTTTGTTGAAGGACGAAAGATGGATCCTAAAAAGGTTAGAGCAATTTTTCATTGGACTACACCAATGAACATTGGAGAAATGAGATCATTCCATGAAGAATGCATTTGTACACCTATCACAAAGAAAATGAGAGGGGATAAGAAGTACTTTTAAGTGGATATTCAGAGCACAAAAAAGTTTTGAATTATTGAGGCAAAAGGTGATAGAGCAACCAATGTTAGCATTATTGGATTTTGACAAAGTATTTCAAGTTGATTATGCTACAAGTGGGAATGAAATATGAGGAGTTTTGTGTCAAGAAGGACTACATATAGCTTATTTCAGTGACAAGTTAAATGATTCCAACAAGAGATTTAGTTTATGATCCAAAATTCTATTCCATAATTCAAGACCTAAAGAAGTAGAGATATTATTTGTTGCCTAACGAATTTGTGTTATACACAGATCATCAATGTTTTTATCATTTGAATAGTCAAGGGAAGTTGAATTAGAGACATATGAGATGGGTGGAGTTCTTGTAGAGTTATATATTTGTGTTGAAGAATAGGAGTGGCAAGTCAAACAAAGTTGTAGAAGCATTGGGAATAAGAAGAAATTTTCTAACAGAGATGAGGATAGATGTACTAGGATTTGAGGAATTGAAGCACATGTATGAAGATGATCCAAATTTTGCTAAATATTGGAGAGCATATAAGGAACTAGTAGTGAAAAACTAGAGCCAATGGTTGCACTATTTCATTCAAGAAGATATGTTATTCAAAGAAAATAAGCAGTGTATTATGAGGAGTTCAATGAGGGGGAATTTGATAAAGGAAAAGCATAGTGGAGGACTAGAAATACATTTTGGAGTGGATAAGACAGTAGATTTTATGAGTGAACACTATTTTTGGCCACAAATATATAAGTATGTCAAAAATGTGTTCAAAATTGTAGAATTTGTCAAGTTGCAAAAGGGAGTAGTCAAAATACTAGATTTTACAAACCTTTGATTATACCGAAGAGTCCTTGGGAAGATATAAGCATGGATTTCATATTGTGATTGCTAAGAAAACATAGAGGATATGATTCTATAATGGTAGTATTAGACAAATTTTCTAAAATGGAACATTTAATTCCTTGTAAGAAGACTAATAATGTTGTGCATGTTGCTGACTTATTGTTCAAGGAGATTGTAAGATTGCATGGATTACCTAAGAGTATAGTTTCAGCCAGAGATACAAAGCTCAATGGGTACTTTTGGAGGAAATTATGGAAAAATATGAAGAAAAATATGAAGTTTAGTTTTGCATATCACACACCAACAAATGGACAAATAGAGGTAGTGAATAGAATTTTGGGTTTGTTAAGATTTTTGGTTAGCGAAAAGGAAAGAAATTGGGATATGTTTCTACTTTAGGCAGAGTTTACATAAAAGAATTCAATGAATTGGAGTATAGGGAAGACACAATTTGATATTGTGAGAGGATTAAATCCTAGATGAGTTCTAGAGTTAAGAGATATCGGTATGGAGAGTAAGAGGAATTTGGAGGTAGAGGAGTTTGCAGATTTTGTGGAGACATTGTAGAATCACGTCTAGAAGCATTTAGAGGATATGTATAGTAAGTATAAGGAGAAGGTAGATGAACACTGAAGACATAAGGAGTTTTCTTTTGGAGATATTTCCAGTTGGCACATACAACAAGTTGAAGATAAGGAAGTTTAGATAGTATAAGATTCTATGGATGTTTGATTCTTGAAATGCATATGAAGTGGAGTTATCAAAGAAATTTGGTATATCACCTATTCTCAATATTATGGACATATATAATGAGTATGATGAAGAAAATTCAAGTGGTAGTAGCAAAGAATAAAATTTGTAGGATAAATTACCACATCAACCACCGAAGAAAATCTAGCCGATTTTGGATACCAGAACTAGGAGCACTAGGAACATGGAAAACAAGGAATGTCTAGTGAAGTGGAAAGATAGACCATTGGAGGATCCATCATGGATTTCCCAAGCTGAGGTGGACCATTTTAAATTTCCTCTCAGCCATAGAAACTGAGGGACTCACTTTTTCTTCCAACTCGGTGGTCTGATGAAGGAGCAATCCTACTAGTAAAGCAATCCTGTATCAACCAAAAACATTTATTTTCTTGCATTTAGTTTAGTAGAAATTTCATCATTTCATTTTATATTTCCCCGCATTATTATTTCTCAAGTCACAGAGAAAGATATAGCATCTACACATTAACATCTATCACATATCGAAATTTTAGATCATTTGCATTTGTTTGTAGAAAGTTATCGCTCTTAGAATTTCACTATATTTCATAGTTAAAGCAATTGGGGCCAACCTAGTCTAGATTTATTAGTGTGGACCTATTCTAGAATGTGTGGAGATTAATGGGATCTATCTTGAAAATTTTTAAGACATTTCTTTTTGCAAAGTATTATCTTCTTATGTTTCTATGTTGACATTCATAGTTGTCCATTCATCGCGTTTTGTAAGCCATTGTGGCTGACACAAAAATTTTTTGGAGCTTGAGAAGCATATATATAATCATTTGAAACTCATAAGAAATTAATAGTTTTAGAAGTATGTTCTAGGATTCAATATTTATTGCACTTCCCTATTGAGGAATTGTAATAAGGCCTTTGGCCATTTTTAATTTGAATGCCCTTGTGGCAGGCCTGTCAACCTTGGTTATTCACCCATGAGTCATATGTTAAATTTAAGATTAATAATTCAATAAATATACATATTGAAAGATCATTTTATTATGTTATTTTTGCTATGTTGACTATAAGTTGCATAATTTGGAATGTTCTTTCTAAACCCTCTATCTGTGACTACACCAAATCTTTACATCAGAGTTTGAAAATGTCAAATCTTGATTATGGTTGTATATGTTGATGACATAATATTTAGAGGTAATGAATCTATGTGTGAAAATTCTATGGAAGAAATACACAGATTTTGAAATGTCTAGGTTTGGGGAGATAAATTTCTTCCTTGGACTACAAATAACTTAGATAGATAAAGGAATTTCCATTTCATAATCAAAGTATGTCAGATAAATGTTGAAGAATTTTTGAATGTAAGATTCTAAATCGGTATCTGCCCTTATTGTTACTAGTTGCAAGCTGAGTAAGAATGATGAATCTCCTAAGGTTGATCATAGCAAGTATAGATCAATGATAGGATGAATGCTATATCTAACTACAAGTAGATTGAAGATCATGCATGTAGTTTTTATTGTGGCTAGATTTCAAGAAGATCCTAGAGAGTCACATGTTGCAACGCTAAAAATAATATTTAGATACTTGAAGGGAACTTCAGATCGTGGCTTATGGTATCCAAAGGATACTAATTTCACTTTGAGTTCTTACACAAATTCCTATTTGGTTGGTTGTGTAGAAGACACAAAATAATAAGTTGTGGTGCATTATTTCTTGGATGTAGATTGGTATCACGGTGAATAAAAAAACAAGATTCAATATCTTTATCTACTATGAAGGCATAATACATTGCGACAACATATTTCTACACACAAGTATTGTAGATGAAGAAAACATTGAAGGATACTAGAATGGTATATGATGAACCAATTTTAGTCTTTTGTGACAATACAAGTGCTATCAATATTTTGAAGAATCTAGTAATGCATTCAAGGACAAAACATATCTCAATCCGGTATCACTTTCTGAAGGAAAAGATTGTAGAGAATGAAGTGAATCTTGATTATGTGCCTACAAAGGATTAGGTTGTGGATATATTCACTAAGGATGATTTTGACTATCTCTAAAAGAATTTAGGGGTTATTGACCCTCCTTCTTTGAACTAGATGGATAAGGAGATGCATTAGCTAGTGGATTTCAAGATTCATTCCTTGGTCTGGACTAATGATTGGTGGCTACCTCTCAGGAGGGTAAGTAGTGAAATTATTGGTTATTGTAGTCAAGGAGAGTGAGTGCGGTCTTTGTGCAATTGTTTTATAATTAGTGTAGTATGGTGTGTGGTCGTCAAGGGGAATAAAATGAGTAGTGAAGGAAAGATAGTTCCAGAGTAGTTGTGAGAAGTTTGATTGTTGTCAAAGGAGAAACATAAGTAATTCAAATCTTCTTTCCATTTCCATTGATGTCAAAGTTGGAGAATGAAGCATGTAAAAAAGATAAGTCGAAAGGGGGAGAGTGAGTAATGTGAAAGAGAAAAGACTGAGTCATATGAGAGAAGAGAGAAAAGTAAATAGGTATGGAACAGAGCTATTGTATTTGTTGTTGATGGTTTCTCACATTATGTGTTGTGATCAATGACAAAGGGGGAGATTGTTTCAAGTATGAGAATTTGGTGCTGTCATTGATATCAACAAGCTTGTGTTTTTATTGATGATAAAAAAATATATTTGCAAGAGTATGTGTAGTTGCTGGTGTTGTCTATGTTGTTGCATTAATGATTCTTTGATTATTTGTATTATGTTGTCATTAGTAAGCTACTGGTGTCAACCTATAGTGTTTCTTTGATAAGCTTCTATCTATGAATATATGGTTGAGTTGATAGGTTTCAATTGGTTTTATAGTGTTGAAAATGATGAGGATGTGTCTCTAGTGCTTGATTCCAAGATATTTTGAGAAAATTTGATAAAAAGAGGAAATAGTGAGTTGTAGTATTATTCTAGGATGCATAATAGTTTTTTGGTGTTGCTCCACAGTTATTCTGGTTTGAGGATCTACTTGTGCATTTTTAGAGATACTGATTAGAGGTTTTCAGAGGTGTTATATCAAGAATTTGGTGTGCTAGATTATTATGTAGAAGAATTTGTTTTCACTAGTATGTGAGCTATGTATTACAAAGGTGTCAAGGAGAAATTTTTTTGCTCCACGTTTCTCCACAATTTGATTTTGGGTCCTGAGGATCTCAAGGTGTACTGATAGTGTTGGTATCTTTCTTCAATTGAATTAGTTTTTGGTTTGGTACTTTAGAAGTCAATTTATTGAGTTATAGTGTATGGCAGAGTTGTTTGAGTGTACTGGGTGTGTACATTCTTCAAGTGAAAGTTTTTGCAAAGGAACTCGTTGGATTTCAATATGTTTTTGGAATATTATAGATTTTATTTAGGTGATTTTTTTTCTGAGTTTTTATTGGATCAAAGGAAGCATGTATTTAAAAGTTTAGTGGTGTTTACATGGGTAACGAATGACCTGGGTGTTTGACACTAAATGTGAAGGTGATTTGGTGTTTGTGGAAGTGTGGAGTGGCATGTATGAATTGATTTAGATCCTAGCTAAGGTGTGTTGTGGCCTACCTTCATTCCTTTCCATCGTAGGAATGTTTTGGAGTCGACCTAATTTAAATTTACACATTTGAGGTGCATAGCCGACCTTCAAGAATGTTTTCAATGTTGAAGATGATATAAATAAGAGTTGAGTTATTGAGGGATGATAATATAGAAAATATAGATGTGTATGATACAAATTTTAGAGTTGTGAGGTGTGACTTTGATAAGTGCAGTGTAATATTTAATGTGTTAGATTACTGAATACAATGGGAAGAATGTGTCTACAATTCTTTTGTTAGACTATGAATGTGTTGGTGATATTGTGGTGTATTTTTTTGTTGCATTGAGATTGATTTATTATGTAACATTCTTCTCTATCTTCTTTTCTACTCTTGTTGTGATCCTTTCTTTTTTTGGGTAGTGTGCCCTCTAGTAGTAAACCCTTCTGTAATTGGTGTTGTTATTACTTTATATTGTGAGCTAATCCTCACTGTGATTTTTCCTATCTGCGGTTTTCCACATAAATTTGGTGTTTATTAGGTTTCAGTTTATATTATTTTATTTTCATGCTAAATCATTATAACAGATTAAGGGTTAATTAAATGAATGTAGACCCGAATGTTTATGAGGGTTTTGAAGTTTTAAGGCACAATTGATTCATTCCCCTCTTAGTTATCTTTTGCATTCAAAAATTGGTATCGGAGAAAGGTTCCTTCAAAGAAATCTTAACCAATTGAGGCATATATGGTATGATGCACAATAAAGAGATTCTAGTATTTGATGGAACAAATTATACATTTTGGAAGACAAGGATGGAAGGTTTATTTGTTTATCTTGGATTTGATGTTTGGAAATATATTGAGAATATATATATTGCACTTGCAAATGGTCCAAGTATTGATGATGAGATCAAGGCCTATGAAATAAATTGCAAAGCAAGGTATTCTCTCTTAAATTGTTTTGCTGATTTTGAATTAGTGAAAGTTATGAATCTAAAAACTACTAGAGAAATTTGGGCAAAGTTAGAAAGTATCTATGAAGGAGATGATAAGGTGAAACAAGCTAAGATGCAGAATATGAAGATCATATTTGAGAACCTACAAATGTTTTCAGATGAAAACATTACAAGCTACATGCATAGGGTAGATGAAGTTGTTAGTTCCATTAGAGGTCTTGGTGGAAAAATCAAAGAACTAGAAGTGGTAAAGAAAATTCTCAAAACTCTTCCTAAATCTTATAGTAATAAAGTTTCTTCAATTGAGGAATTTGAAATTTTAAATCAATATACCAAAGATAAATTCTATGGCTCTTTAACTACTTTTGAGATGAGATAATTTGGTACAAATAGTTGTGCAAATGTTGAGACTTCTTTTAAGTCTAGAAAATCAGAGGAGACTAAGGAATTAGATCATAAGGATCTTGATGATGTGGAAGAATTTTTTTTAAGGAGAATGAGGAAGGGTACATGTAAGTATACTAGTAAGTTTCCTTTCAAATGTTTCAGTTGTGGAAAGATAGGTCATTATGCTTCAAGATTTCAAAATAGAGCTTTGAATAACAAAAATAAGGAGAACAAAGGTGATATGATTAAGAAAAGTTATTATTTTAGAGAAGATGCAATTATTTTTTATGATGAATCTGATTATGGAGATGATGATGGTGAATGCTTATTCATGGATTTAAAAGATGAAACTAATTCCACTAACTCTAAGAGATGTGTGAGGGAAAGTTATCTAGTGACAAAGGATAAGACTAAAGGTAATTTGGTATTTTATTTTCATGCTAGATAGGAGAAGAACTACGAGATAATTGATAGTGGATTCTCTAATCATATGACAAGTGATAAGATTAAGATTTTTATAGTTGAAAAATACGAAGGAGGATGTGTTAGATTTGGTGGTGATACATTTGCTAATTTATGTGCAAAAGGTTTTACTGATTTTGTTGGCAAGCATAATACTAATGATGTTTACTATGTGAAGGGTTTAAGGAATAACCTCTAGAGTGTTGGAAAAATGTGTAGCAAAGGATACAATCTTATCTCTTAGGATGATCAATAAGAGATCAAAAAAGGCTTCAAGACTTTGATTTTTGCTAGAAGGACATACATAAATGTTTATCAACTTAAGGGTGTTGATGGCCATTTATTTATGACTTAGATTAATGAAAGTTGGCTATGGCATAGGAGGATCTGTCACATAAATTTTGATAGACTAGTAAGAATCAATTTAGTTCAAGCTATGAGATATCTACCAAATATTACAAAACCTATAAATGCTATTTGTAAGGTGTGTCAAGTTGGAAAGCAAATAAGAAGAAGCTTCAAAGTCAAATAAAAATATTCTATCGAACTATTGAAATTGGTACATATAGATATTTTTGGTCCTACAAGAGTAAGAATTCTTCAGGCTGATAGGTATTTAATGCTATTCATTGATGATTATTCTAGAATGACATGGGTTACTTTTCTCAAGGAAAAATTAGAAGCTCTAGATAAGTTTAAAGAATTTAAATTTATGATTGAGAATTAAATAGATATGAAAATAAAATGTTTGACATCTCATAGAGGTGGAGAGTTCACCTCTAATTAGTTTAACATCTTTTGTGAGAATCATGACATAAAAAGGCATGTATATGCCCCTAGGACTCCTTAGTAGAATGGAATGGTTAAAGTAAAAAATATGAATTTTCAAGAAGCTGCAAGGACAATGATGAAAGAAGAAAATCTACCAAAATTCTACTAGAGAGAAGCAATTTATATAATTGTTTATATACTTAACAGATTTCAAGCAAGAGAAAACAACAAAAAGACTCCCTATAAGCTATGGTATGGAAGGATCCCTAATTTAAGTACTTTAGAGTGTTTGGAAGAAGATGTTATATCAAAAGAGATGATGAAAACTTAGGAAAGTTTGATGCAATTTCTTATGAAAGTATCTTCCTCATATATTCTACTAGAAGAAAAGCTTACCGATGCATTAATAAGAGATTGAGAATGATTTTTGAGAGTGCAAGTGTCACAGTTGATGAAGATTTATAGAATATTTCAATGGTGATAGATGGATATGAATTAGATGAATCTTCTTGTAGAGAAGAAGAAAAAGATAAAGAGAAATATGTGCATATTGAAGAGGAAGAAGCTCTTAAAAAAACTCTTAAAACTCCTAAGTATGTGCAAAAGAATCATTCTAAAGAACATATCATTGGAGATAAGAGAAGAGGTATATTGATAAGAAGGAAAGTTGTTAAAGAATAGGTGAATCTATGTTTCCTTTATGGAAAACTTAAAATAGTGATTGAGGCATGCAAACATGAATATTGGATCAAGGCTATGGAAGAAGAGCTATTGAAAATTGAGAAGAATTAGACTTAGGAACTTGCCCCAAGACCAACAAAAAAATTTTTTATTGGAACAAAGTGGTTGTTTAGAAAAAAACTAAATGAGAACGTAAAATTTGTAAGCAACAAGGCAAGGCTTGTGTGTAAGGGCTACTCAAAAGTTGAAGGAATAGATTTTGAGGATACATTTTTCTTGATGGCTACAATGGAAGCTATTAGGATGTTTTTGGATTTTGCAATACACAAGAATTTAAAATTTTATCAAATGGATGTGAAGTTTGATTTCTTGAATGGATAATTGGAAGAATAGTATACATAAGACAACTGGAAGGATTTCAATTATCAAAAAAGTTAGATATTGTTTGTAGATTGAAGAATGCATCATATGGATTGACGCAAGCTCTTAGAGCTTGGTATGCAATTTTAGATAGGTACTTGATACAAAAAGGATTCAATAAAGGTATCACAAGTAGGAATATCTACTTTAAAGTTGAAAAAGATCAAACCTTGATTGTGGTTGTATATGTTGATGATATAATCTTTGGAGGAAATGAAGCTATGTGTAAATTTTTTTGGAAGAAATGCAGAAAGGGTTTGAAATGTCTATGTTTTGGGAGATGAATTTATTCCTTTGACTACTAATAACTTAGAATGATAAAGGAATTTTTTATTTCACAATAAAAGTATGTCAGAGAAATGTTGAAGAAGTTTGGAATGGAAGATTATAAATTTCTATGTACCCCTATGCTTATTGGTTGCAAGATGATTAAGAATGATCAATCTCTTAAGGCCGATCAAAGCCAGTATAGATCAATGATTGGAGGACTGCTATATCTAAATACTACTAGACTAGATTTTTGAACACCCAAGATACTAAGAGAGGGGGTGAATCATTATATTCTTAAACTTATTGAACATACATCATCCAAATAATCCAATGCATATAACAATAAGAATGAGAAAGAGCATTAGCAGAACATAAAAAAACACAAAAAATGAACACCAAGCTTTTTTTATCTAGAAAACCCAAAATGGGAAAAACCAATAGCTCACAATATGATATAATTGGTTATAAGATATTGCAAAGGGTGGCTCAGTGCTAGGACTCGCTATCCAAAATGGGAGGCTCACTACCTACAAAGATACAATGTAGAGATGGCTTATAGCAAGAATATGAACTGATAAAGTTACACGTAACAAGTGTTGATTCAATTCCTTTGATCCTTAGTAAACTCACATGCCAGTAGATATGTATCCACCTTTATTCATCTTTGCATACTTATCTATCTCTTTCAATCTCAAAACTATCCAATATGTATATCTGACTCATTCAAAAGCATCAATTAGGTTAGCCTAATTAGATGCAACCCTTATTCACCAAAAACATTAACTATCAGCTTCAAGTTTGTACAAAAAATTTCCAAAAACAAGTCTAGCATGTAGTATGCTAAAATATGTTGGCATGTACCTAAGATAGGTCACAAAATACATCTGTAGTACAAAATTAATTCATTATAACATCAACTATTGATTAGGTTGGCCAAGGATAGACCTAATAACAAAGTACAACAAAAAAATGATGCCAACTCACCATATGAGCATCTGTACACATGAAATTCTGAATTTACACACTTCTAGCAACCAAGAACCATCTCCCAAAACTGTAATGAATGATATTCATTAGCAGAGGATTGTGGACCAAAATACCAGAGGATATTTTTTCATATTGGTTCAAAATAGTGGATCAAGCTTAAACCTATGGTGATGTAATTAAAACTCATATAATGTTGTGACATCAATGACAACATACAAGCTACATAATGATATGTTCTTCTTCATTCTTCCAACATCGATATCATGCATGCATATTTTCTTGTGGCTAGATTTCAAGAAGATTCTAGAAAGTCACATGTTGCAACACGAAAAAGAATATTCAGATATTTGAAGGGCTCTTTGAATCATGGCTTATGCTATCTAAAGGATACTAATTTCACTCTAAATGCTTACACAAATGCATATTGGATTGGTTGTGTATATGAAAAATTACAAGTGGTGGTGCATTCTTTCTTAAATGTAGATTGGTATCATGGTGAAAAAATAAATAAGATTCAGTATCTTTATATATTGTAGAGGAAGAATAGATTACAACATCTTTTTACGCATAAGTATTATGGATGAAGAAAAAATTGAAGGATATTAGAATGTTATATGATGAATCAATTTATATCTTTTGTGACAATAAAAGTGCTATCAATATTTCAAAGAATTCGGTAATGCATTCAAGGAAAAAATATATCTCAATCTAGTATCACTTTCTAAGGGAGAAGGTTGTAGAGAATGAAGTGAAGCTTGAATATGTGCCTATAGAGGATCAGGTTGTTGATATATTCACTAAGGATATTCCTAAAGATAATTTTTAGTATCTCCAAGAGAATTTATTGGTTATTTCCCCTCCTTCTTTGAATTAGATGCATAAGGAGATAAATTGGCTAGTGGATTTCAATATTTATTCCTTTGTCCAAATTGATGATTGGTGGCTACCTCTTAAAGGGGAGTAGGTAGTGATATTAATGGTTGTTGCAGTTAGGGAGGGTGAGTGTGGTCTTTATGCAGTGGTTTCTGATTAGTGTAGTATGGTGTGTGCTCCTAAGGGGGAGTACACTAAGAAGTGAAGGAAAGATAATTGTAGAGTAGTTGTGAGAAGGTTGATTGATGTCAAAGGAGAAACATAAGTAATGAAAATATTTTATCATTTTCCATTGATGTCAAAGGTGTAGAATGAAGCATATGAAAAAGATAAGTTGAAACAAGGAGAGTGATTGATGTGAAAGAGAAAAGAGCAAGTCATATGAGAGAAGAGAGAAAAGGAAATATGTGGAGTAGAGTTGTGTTTATTGTTGATGGCTTTTCACATCATGTGTTTCCATCAATGACAAAGGGGGAGATTATTTATAGTATGAGTAATTGGTGTTGTCATTGATGTCAACAATCTTATTTTATCATTGATGAGCATAAGATTGTTGCAAGAGTATGTGTAGTTGTTGGTGTTGTCTATGTTGTTGCATTAATGATGGTTTGATTAGTTGCATTATATTGTCCTTAGTAAGCTATTGGTGTCAACCTCTAGTATTACTTTGATAAGCTTATATCTATGGATATATGGTTGAATTTATAGGTTTCAATTGGTTTTGTATTGTTTAGGATGGTGAGGATGTGTCTTTGGGGCTTGGTTTCCAAGTGCTTTTGAGAAAATTTGATAAAAAGAGGAAACAGTGAGTTGCAATACTATTTTGGGTTACATAATAGCTTTTCTAGTGTTGCTATATAGTTCTTCTAGGTTGGGGATCTACTTGTGCATTTTGGATATGTTGATTAGAGGTTTTTAGAGATGTTATATCTAGAATTTGGTTTGCTAGATAACATTGCAGAAGAATTTTTTTTCACCAATATGTGAGTTTTGTATTACAGAGTTTTCTGGGAGAACTTTTTTGATTTGTGTTTCTTTGCAACTTGGTTTCAATTCCTATAGATCTTAAGGTGTATTGATAGTGTTGGTATATTTCCTCAGTCAAATTCATTTGTGGTTTGGTACTTTGGAAGTTAGTTTCTTGAGTCATAGTGTATGGCAGAGTTGTCTGAATGTATTGGGTGTGTACATTCTCTAAGTGAAAGTTGTTGCAAAGGAACTTGTTGGATTTCAAGATATTTTTGGAATATTCTAGATTGTGTTCAGGTGACATTTTTTGTTTGCGAGTTTTTGTTTGATCAAAGGAAACATGTACTTAAAATTTTAATGGTGTTTACATGTCTAATGACTGACCTAGGTGTTTACAGTAAATGAGAAGGTGATTTGGTGTTTCTGGAAGTGTGGTGTGGCATCTATGAATGGATTTAGGTCCTAGATAAGGTTTATTTTGGTGCCAAGCTAATTTAAATTTACATGGTTGAGGTGCATAGCCAACCTTGGAGAATTTTTTCAAGATTGAAGATGATATAAATATAAGTTGAGTTGTTGAGGGATGATAAGATATATGTGTATGATGCAAATTGTAGTGTTGTGGCATTCAAATTTGAGAAGTGTAATGTGATATTTAATGTGCTAGATTACTAAATGTAGTGAGTAGAAGGTGTCCACAATTCTTCAATCAAAATACAATGGTATTGGTCATATTGTGGTGGATTTTCCTACATTGCATTGAGATTAATTTCTTTGTGTAAAATTCCTCTATATCTTCCTTTCTAATCTGGTAGTGAGCATTTCTTCTTCTAAGCAGTGTGCCCTCTAGTAGTGGGCCCTTTTGTAATCAATGTTGATATTACTTTATATTGTGAGACAATCCTCATAGTGGTTTTTCCCATTTTGGGTTTTCCACGTAAATCTATTATGTATAGTGATGATTATGTTTCAGTTTTTGTTATTTTCTATTCATGCTAAATCATTATAAGCAACTAAGGGTTAATTGAATGAATTTAGATCTGAATGTTTATGAGGGTTTTGAATTTTTAAGGTAAAACTAATTCATCCCCCCTCTTAGTTGTCTTGTGCATTCAACACAATTTACCTACATATTATTGTTGGAAATATCCTTCAAGGTGGTGGAACCCTTAAATTTTTCATATTCCATTGGTCTAAATATATTTATTAAGGTGGTTTCTTAGTCTGAAATTTTGCAAGGGTTTCGAGTTTTATGTTATTGAGTTGGTTTTACTTAGCACATTTTCCCTTCCTTTTATTCCTTGCTCCTTGATCTAATCTTTTCTTGACTTGTTGTGGTTGGTTCTCAGTTGTCTAAGTAACAACTCAAGCCTATACACTCATGTGATCACCGGCCCCCCTTATGCCTAGGGTTCCCATTTACCTTTTCCTATGGCATTTTCTATTATTTTGGTCGGGGGTTTTAATATTTTGTAAAGTTGGGGCTTTGAGATATTTAACTTTTATATCCATGGTCGAGTGTGGTCTTAAGTCCTATTAAATCCCTCTTCCTCATCTTGCCTAGGCGACCCCTCTTTAAGAACAACTTTTAATACATATTCTCAAATACTGCCACTTAAATTCTTGTATCACTCATCGTTGAAACCTTATAACTCCTCGGTTTATTTTTTGTGATGAGTGATTAACCAAATTTTTTTAACATCACATATCATTGAAAGCTTTTGGCCTTTCGATTTAACTTCTATGATACATGATGGATTGGATTACCCTTGCATTGCTACTATCCTTCATATCACTAAAGTCTTTGTGCTCAATAAATTTTTACCACGATGGGCGATGGCATGTAGTGTTCCTTCACATTGTGTTGGTCCTTTGCATCGTACAAAACTCTTTTCTGCTCAAATTATTTGAGCAATGAGCGATGGGAGGTAAGAAACCATGGGCTATGATCGTACCACTTGTTAGCATCTTGCACTGGGGTGATCCCACAATATTGGTTTATAATTTTTGGCCAAACTGGATATTGAACTAATTTTTTTAACTAAATCTTTAATTTTGGGCACCTATAGCTTCTAAACCATGAGTAATTTGAAGATGATGTGAACAAGTGATTTGTGACATTGTATCTATAGATTCTAAATATATTTTTCTTAAATAATTTTGAATAAAATTGCATTTCTTTCTCCATCTCCTTCGAAAACTAGTTTTTATCAGTAAACACCATTTTTTAGGAGAGATGCTCACTGTAAACAACATAACTTTTTTTTTATGAAGGATAAAATTCTACTTTTTTTGAATTTAGATTTGTAACTACGATATCTAACATGTTCATTTGGTTTCATATTGTTTTATTGAATATTTTTTCCTTAATCAAGTTTCAAAGTCAAATGAATTACAATTCAGAGATAGGCAGACTGTATACAACATAACTTTTTTTGTATGTATCGAAATTAATTTTTTATTTTATTAGATCAAGGACATCAATACCTATCCTAAACATAATTTTCAGAATTTTATTTTGATAATCTACTATTTTTCCACATGTGCAGAAGAGAGAACTTGATTTTTAGTGAAAAACCTATGTTTAATTAAATTAAAAAACTACATAAGAAAACAAAAAATTATTAAAATTAGATTTGATAGATAGCTCATTTCGAGGACTACCATCATGTAGTTGGGTTTGTGAAGTCTCCTCCATTTTCATCCTCAAGCTGAGCATTAGAGGGGGGAAAATTGTAGAGATTTGGTAGAAGAGGGAGAGAAGGGAGAAAAAGGGGGGTTCTAGAAAACCCTTGGTTTGCTAGAACCCCCCTTTA
Source organism: Sequoiadendron giganteum (assembly GCA_007115665.2). Taxonomy (NCBI): domain Eukaryota; kingdom Viridiplantae; phylum Streptophyta; class Pinopsida; order Cupressales; family Cupressaceae; genus Sequoiadendron; species Sequoiadendron giganteum. The sequence goes on along the minus strand of CM021108.1, from coordinate 234,951,026 downwards.
AATTAAATTAAAAAATAAAACCCATTAAAGGGGGGTTCGCTAGAGAGGGGGGGGTTCTAGAAAAACCCCTAGTTCTAACGAACCCCCTAAAGTGTTTTCCATCCAAAAATGTATTTTTCCTTCCTCAATAGAATTGTAAACCAATTTTGTAGGTTTAACTTGTGTCGTCACCCATATTGCTCATTGTCAAAAGCCTTTTCATTTTAAAATCAGCTACAATGATGAGCGATAAAGTGAAGATAAGTGCTTTTGTATTGTTGGGGGGCTTCATATCATTGAAGTATAAGTATGATTTTTAAATATTACAGTGACAAGTGATGGGTGATGGGCCAATATTCTAGTGAATATTCCCTCCATCAGGGATACTCTTCGCATCACTTTTCCATTTGATCAAGTGATATAATTACAATGATGAGTGATGGATAACAATTGATGATGTTTTAAAGTAAGAGAAGCTACCTGGTAGCCTCTTAAGGTATCATTAGTGTTTTAAAGAATGATTATGGAAAGAAAAAGGTGATGAACAAGGAGAACAATTGATGATGTTTTAAAATAAAATGATCAATAGCTTGAATTCAAACCTTAATTGCTAAATGTTAGTTCGCTCGTGTGAGATTTCTTTCAGGCATTAATGGTGAAGACAATCCATTTCTAATTCTGAAAGGATGTAGTTTGTCCTTTTCTTTCACAATTGCAATTGTTTGAAAGCAAAAGAATTGGTCAAGTTTATAAAAAAGGAGAAGGTGAGCTTTAGGTGAAGAGATTTAGAAGAGAAAACTATTGGTTATCTTGGGTAAGTCAATTTTATATGCCCTTGTGAGTAATTTTATAGCATTGGGTAGGTTTAGAATTCGGTAAATTTCTAGGATTTGTACTTAGGGTTGCTATTCTTTGTTCGATAGGGGAATTTTAATTGTTTCAAGTAGGGTTTGGGGAATAGGATTAAATTTTTTGAAAACAAGTATAAACCCTATTATTTTAAGAATTAAGGTTGTAATTATTATTTATTTTGAAACCCTAGTTGCATCATTTCATGCAAAATGAGTGAACCTAGTGAGTCTGCCACACCTGAAAGAAAACCTAAGAAGAAAAGAGTTAAAGAGCCAAAAGCACTTGAAACATCTAGAAAGATGAGAACTATGAAGAGAGATTACTGTAGGTTTATGGAGGAGGTTTCTAAATATCCAACTACAGAGTTCAAACCCATTGGGAAGAGGAAAACATGTGAGAGTGTACTGACAAGCAATTTTCAACACTTGGCTTCTGGGGTTGATGATGTTATGTTACCTTAGAGTGGTTGGGATTTGTTTCTGTATGATTTCAATACAATATTTTCTAGTCACCCCACTGTTATGCCCTGCATAACCACCCCATCTTTTGCCTTGGTCAAAATGGGTCCCCCTTTTTATTTCCTGTCCTTATTTGTTTTTCAGCAAAGTTTGGGAGGTTTTCTTTCTTCCAAAACTTTATTTTCCTTTGTTTTCCTTTGTTTGTTTTTCTTTTGTTCTGGCGGAACCAGAATGGGAATGGAATTAGTTTTGAAACTTGTTTTCAGGATTCCATTCCGATCCTAGTCCTGCTTGTCTTTTACTTGTCTCTTTGGTTTGTTTATTTTTCCAGAGTCGTAGCCGGGATGGGACTGAACTATGAACTTTCACGAATTTCACGGTTCGGTTCCCGTTCCTGTTTCACCTCCGCCTCCACCTTTTGGTTCTCTCATTTGGGCCTAGGGTGGGTTTTCGGTTTGGCCTTTGTGTTGGGTTCCTGGTCATTTCCTTTTGCCCACTATTTTCCTTTCATGTTTTCGTTTGGGACCTAAGGGTTGGTTTCCTCCCTTGGGTTTTCCTTGTTTCTTTTGTTCTACCAGAGGCAAAGCTAGGATGGGACTGTACTCTGAACTTTCATGAAGTTCACGGTCTGGTTCTCATTCCCATTCCGGCTCTGGCTCCGCTTCCCGCTCTCTTTTTTTCTTCGTCATTTTGTTTGTTTTTATCCTAAGGGTTGGTTTCCTCCCTTAGTTTTGTCTTGGTTTGCCTTTTATTTAGTTTGTTAGAGGCAGAACTAGGATGGAACTTAACTATGAACTTTTTGAAAGTTCACGGTTTGGTTTCCCTTCTCGTTCTGGCTCTGGTTCCCGTGTTTTTGTTGTTTTGCGGTGTTTGGCCATTGGGTTAGTTTCTTTCCCTTTGGTTTGCTTCGGTTTTCCCTTCTTTCACCAAAATTGGAACTGGCATGGGACTGAACTTTGAACTTTGTGAGAGTTCACAGTTCGGTTCCCATTCCCATTCTAGCTCCGCTTCTGTCAGGTTTGGTTTTGTTTCTGCCTCCATTTGTCTTCCTTCCATTTTCGTTCCCGTTCTAGCTCTACTTCCACTGGGGTTGGTTTTGTTTCTGCCTCTTCCTGTCTTCCTTCCGTTTTCATTCCCATTCTTCCTCCGCCTTCACCTATCTCATGTCTATGTTCCTATTATGCTCATGGCTTCGCCTCCACCTGTATTTGGTTCCGCTTCCACCTCAGTTTCTGCTTGGCTTTCTTGCCTTGCGTATTGTAATGGACCAACTTGGTTTTTGATGATGTAGTGTTCATTAATGATGGCTCTTTGTCTGCAGGTTGAATCAAGGAGGTTGGTGTTGTCATAAATGGAGGGATGGAGTGTGCATGTTTTGAGGATATGGCAGAATTTGCGAGATTCGGGTACACTATTGCAGCTAAGAGCAAGTTGGGCTCGCATGTGCGGTTTCATTCTTCTACTCTAGGTCGATGGATCATTGATGGCAGGCAGGTGGGACGTGATGGGTTCATCCTATTTTGGCTCGATCTAGGTCATTTGTTTGCCCAGCTCAGATCTGATCAATGGCTCACGTTCTTGCTGGTTCCACGTGCTTTGATCAATCCCAGATCAATCTGATGGGGGTCTCCTCCTACATTCATTGTTGGGTAGTGAGTTATTGCAAGCTGTCAGGGCATTTTGGTTGGTGGCCGACCGTTTTTGAAACCCTAGTTCTAGTTCACGTAGGCAAGTGTTCTATAAAATGAGCATCTTGCCTCTTTTGTAGGGGTTGGTCATTTTTCTATTCTTTGGCCACCAGTGATAGGAGATAGGAGTTTGTTTTTATAGCTTTGAGAAGGGATACTTGTTTTATTTAATGTTGGATTTAAATACAATTTTTTTATACACTGATATGTTGGAGTTGAGTTGACTAGATGAGGTTAATGAATCATAATCTGTCTGTATGCCAATGAGTTTGTTGAAGCATAAATATTTCTTATTTGATGAGAATCAATAGAAGGCACCATATTTCTGGATTATTTCATTAATATCATCTATGGATGGAATTGTTACATGTCTGTTGATCTATGATTTTAGTAACGAATGGAGAGTTTGTTCTTTTAAATCTTAAAAAGTATTGTGATGACTGATTGTGATGGTTAAACTAAGCACTATAGATGTATGCAATAGTATGGATTGTTCTGTAAATTGCATCATGTTATGGTTTTCTTGATCTGTTAAAGGAGTATTAATTGTTGGAAGCATATGTCTGGATATTGGAGAATTTTATTTATGTTTTACTAATCTATGCCTTGACCTATCCTTTTATGTTTGTTTAAACCCCCCCCCCTTTTTTCTATTAAGTGTGATTGATGAACCCGTTGTTGCTTGCATTCCTTATCACTAGCAAAGGCCCCTTGAATATTATAGTTGCATGGACCAATTGAGTGACACTAGATAGTTGAGAACAAACTACTAGGACCTTGGGAGTTAGACTACTATATGTTGTCTTTCTTTTTCAAGAGAAATAGAGTAGAAATATTTTGTTTAATTTTGTTTGTGTCATTTGCACCATCAATAGATCTAGTGCTAGAAAGAGGGCCAAAAGGAACAAGCTAGCTCACATAGGGTCATTCTCACCTGAAAAATATGGGAGGATTCTCAGATCCTCTACTGAACCTGAACCATTGATTGAACTTCAAACCCCGGGTAGACATAGACCTCAAGATCGTGGAGTTTTCATCCCACCACTGTCACCACCACTTACTCCACCTGTATTTCCACCAAATCTAACACCACCCCCTGTTCGACCAATATCTCCACCAGTTCAACTAATCCCACCACCACCCATGGCTTACTTTATGAATAACCCCTCTCCACTAGGGACTATCCCTGGTGGAATACATGATCTACCAAAAAATTCAGAAAGGCTTTACCCCAAGTACATGCATGGAGAATCAAGAAGTGTCGAGGAGCATATACAAGCATTCAAGGATGCGTGTACCCATGCTCAAGTGGCTCACCAGGACATGGAATCTAGATTGTTTCCTTATTGTTTTGGGGACATGGCATACAATTGGTATCTAGATTTTCCCCATGGATCTATTCTAAGCTGGGTAGATTTAGAAAATGCCTTTATTAATCAGTTTCAGGTCTATGTAGACCCAACCATCTTGTACCATCAATTTGCTACCATAAGGAAGGAACCTCATGAACCATTTCTATTATTCAACACTAGATTCCAAAGGATGTTCCATAGGTTACAAGACCCTTACTTAATCGCTGAAAATATTGCCATTCTGGAATATTCGAGAGTTATTGATCCCTTGATTGGCTTATTTTTACAGAGAACCTATGCTCCCAATGAGATAGATTCCTTGTCAAAAAAATTTCACCTAGCCATTAAATTGCAATAGAAGATAAGTCTACAATTATGAAGTTTAGGAGGAGCCCTTCCCCTTATGGGTTATCAGATGCCTAATCCACCCTTGCTCAATACAGTCCTAGGGATGTCTTCCTCCCATTATGGACCCATTTCTGAGTTACATGCCTCACCTAACATTCCCTTTTTCGCTAGTGTCATTCAAGATTCTTCCTAGAAACCTCAAGGCTACCAACAGCAAGGGGGAGGGTCCACTCTTGTTCACTCTCCATCTGTAGGACATCCTGTGCAAAATGAACACACTATTCAACTAACCAATGAGGTGGAATCTCTAAAAAAGACTCTAGCGCAAATGTCCAATGACATGGCATAGCTTAGACTTAACCCCCCCCCACAGAACCAAAATTAGGGAGGTTATAACAACCAGGGTGGTTACTTTAATTAGAATACAAATCAGAACACCAATAGGAACTTCCAGAATCAAAACTCCTCTAACCAAAATCATCAAAATCAAAATAGAGGGTACAATCAGAGGTCCAACAACAATAATAGGCAGTGGAACACTGGACCCAACAATGGGGGAGTTCCCCATAATTATCATTCTGGTGAAGATAAACCACACACTACTAATGTTGTAGACCTCAATTTCATGACTAATTGGTGTAGACTCCATGATACTGCAACACATTATGAGGTTAATTGCCCAAAAATGGAAACAATGGTGAAGATTGCACAGGCTGATTCTCACCCTCCACAAGGAAATTCCAATCAAGATGGTGGATCACTAAGTACTGCTATGAACTATGAGACCATTGAGGAACAATATTATCTCCCATGTAGGGAGATAATGAACTAGAAGAGGATGTGTATGATGCCCAAGCCTTCCAGTCCAAGGGTGGTCACTTCCTAAGAAATCAGAATAAGGGCCCATTCACTACATCTGCACCCCCAAACAACATGGTCCCACCTAATCAAAATGCAGATAATAACCCGCCACCACCAAAGGGGCCTTCTAACTCTCATAACAAGGGTAATCCACCTTCTTTTCCTAAATATCAAGTTAGGAATGATTTGGAGTTTGATTTCATTGCAGAGCTACAGAGACAAAAGACATCATTGTCATTCTTTGACATTATGAAGTGGTGCTCGGCTCAACGAGAGGTTGTGTTGAAAGTCCTGAAGGAGGCAGATCATTCAAAAGGAAAGGGTAAAGTGACTTTAGTGAAGGAGACAAATGTGGCTATCTATAGAGGTAAGACCAGTAGCCCACCTTTTCTTTTGAGTCTAAGGATCTTTAGAAAGAACCTACATTATTGTTTGTTGGACTCTGGAGCATCGGGTAATGTTATGCCCTTTTCAATTTGTAAGAAGTTAGGATTAAATCTTGCCAAAACCAATAAGAAAGTGATTTAGCTGGACAAAACCGAAGTTAATGTGGTAGGGAAACTAAAAGTATACATGTACAGGTTGGATCTGATCCAATGATCTAGACTTACATAGACATCCAAGTGGTTGATATCCCAGAAACATATGGTATGCTCCTAAGTCGGGAGCTAATGAAGAGTATTGGGGGGTACTTATCTTTGGATTTCACTCACATGTGGCTTCCCTAGAAGGGAATAGCCACATAGATTAGGATTGAAAGTGAACCTAGGCTCAAACACATGATTACTGAATATAACTCTCCTAATGAAGTAGCATATTTCAAAACTGAGATAGGAGTTTAAAAGAAAGAAGAGATCATGACCTTCTCAATCCTCAATCCTGATGATATACTACCCCAGAGCAGAGTCACGCAATGATATCGATCAACCAACAAGTTCTAATAAGAAAATTGCAAAAAGATAGGTTTGTATTAGGGGAGGAGACTGATTTGGGCAGTTTGTTGCTTCCTAATTGGTGTAGTATACATTATCAAAACCATTTTGAGTTGACATGCCAACCCTTCCTAGATAGCTTACAACATATAGGGCAGCCTCAACTGATTTGTTAGGATCAACCTCAAGTACCCACCAATAAATTTCCATTTGAAGCTAAGGATGCTACCATCCTCACTAGAACGAATCTTTCTCAAGAGGAAGAGCCCTCACAATGGGAGTAGACTCAGGGTCTATGCTCTGTGTTTCAAGAGGAGATTGAGGTGTCTCAGCCTTTCTCCAATACCCCTACCCCAGATACTCTACCAATGTCTAAGGCGTTGATGAAAAATCAATCGGATTACAACTTGATCCAAGGAGTTGTTCAGGAAGTGATTCTTGAATAGGCTTTAAGTGTAGAAGAATTATTGACTGAAGCCTGCCTCCAATCACCTTCAACTCTTTATGGCTAGCAATAGTCTAAGCCACAACCTATCCCAAGCAACTCATCTCCTGTTATTAGAAAAAGTAAAGAGCTCCCAGCTAAAGACCAATTGTGGAGTCTTAAATTTCATGGCTTCAAGTCCAAAGCAAGAAGTGGAGTAGGGATTGAACTAACCAACCCGAAAGGGAAGACTTACTTTGCATCCTATAGGTTGCAGTTTGGTTGCACAAACAATGTGGCTAAATATGAAGCACTCACTCGTGGACTTTTTTTTTCTCATCAAAAGAAGGTCACTACTCTCATGGTAATGGGGGACTCCGAGGTAATTGTAAAGCAGGTATGCAACTAGTATACTTGCCATAATAAAAGATTGGCTACATATAGAAATATAATTTGGAACTTAATTGAAGACTTTGATTCTTTTGGGATCACTTTGATCCCTAGGGAAGCTAATCAAATTGTAGATGCCCTTGCTATTGTGGCTAGCACCTTGGAACCTATGAAAGATTCTAAGCTAAAGAAATTTTTAGTTGAATTAGTCTCAGTCCTAGTTGTCTTGAATAATATCCGAAATTTTTTAGGTATTTAATGATGACCAACATATATTGGCCTTTTTGGCAAGTTCAAATGCTTCAAAGGACAAATAGATGAATCTGAAAGAGATCAGGGAGATTGGGATCCTGAGAATGGTGAGGTAGAAGGAATATTGGGGTTGAAAATTAATAATATTCCCAAGAGGATGGTGGCTTTGGAGAGAATATTTAATTCTGACCCATGGGCTCATCAAAGGGTACCCATAGAGAGTGATGGAAGAAAATATGAATCTATCAATTTGACTCACTCGGGTGCTGGAAGAAATGTCCTCATAGGGAAAACTTGTCCTAAAGAAATCAAACAAAAGATAGTCAAAGTTTTGGAGCAGAACATTGCAGCCATCACTTGGGGGTATGATGACTTAAAGGCATTTGACACTTCGGTGATCACACATGCCATACCTCTTAATCCAGAAGCCAAACCCTTTCATCAAAGACAATGCCTAGTCAATGCTTTGATTGAGCCCCTGATCCAGCAGGAGGTGCAAAATCTCCTATCCACATGAATAATATTCCCAGTCAGACATTCTACGTGGGTGGAAAATTTAGTTCCGATGTGCAAAAAGAATGGTGAAATCAGGTTATGTGTTGATTTCAAGAATTTAAATAAGGCCTCTGAGAAGGATAATTACCCACTACCTTCTCTTGATGAGATACTACAAACAGTCAATGGGTTCCAGATGATGTCATTTCTGGATGGCTATTCCGGGTATAATTAGATCCTTGTTAGTCATGAGGACATAATGAAGACCGCATTCACCACCAAGTGGGGCACATTATCCTATTGAAGGATGCCATTCAGCCTTATCAATGCTGGAGAAAACTTTCAACGTGCAATGGATGTAGCATTCAAGGATTTAATAGGTAAGTGCATCATTATCTATGTGGATGACTTAACTATTTTCTGAAAGAAATGGGAAGACCATGCTGCAGATTTAGAAAAGCTTCTCAAAAGGTGCATAAGCTATGGTGTCTCCCTCAATCCCAAAAAGTGTGTGTTTGGAGTGTCTAAAGGGAAAATCTTAGGCCACATTATATCAGAATAAGGGATATCCATAGATCTTGATAGAGTGGAGGCTATCTTGAAACTAACAAGGCCAAGAAGTAAGAAATAAATGAGGTCCTTCTTCAGAAGGATTAATTTTTTCAGAAAGTTTATAACAGGGTTTGCAGAAATTGTCAAACCCCTTAATGAAATGATGAAGAAAGAGGTGAAAATAGAATGGAGCAATGAAGCCAAATCTGCTTTCTCACAAATCAAACAGTTAATATATGAGGCACCTATTTTGACTAGTCCAGATTATCTAAAGCCTTGTTATATCTATTCTTTCACATCTGATCATTCATGTGCAGCAGTTTTAACACAATGAAGAAGTGAGGGAGAGGAAAGACCTATCGCCTTCATGAGCTCTCCATTTTAGAATGCAAAAGTTAGTTACCCACCCCTTGAGAAGTAGGCCTTTACATTGGTTTGAGCTGTAAATAAATTCAGGCATTACATTCTTCGAAGTCAAGTAGTGGCCATAGTTCTTGATCCAGTTGTGAAATCTCTCTTGATGCAAAGTGAATTGGGAGAACGAAGAGGAAATTGGATGGCTATCTTGAAAGAGTTTGACTTGGAGATTCATCCAATGAAGCTCATCCGAGGGAAGGGTTTATCAAAGGCAATGGCAGATGTAGACAAGAATATCACATGCTAGCATCCAATCATTTACTAAGGATCCCTGGTATACAGATTTGATTTTCTTCCTCCTCAACAATAGATGTCCAGAAGGGATGAATGCTATTAAAAGGAGAGCATTGAGGATGAATATTTCTCATTACATGCTTAAAGGGGGATCTATCTACAGAAGGAACTTTCAAGGAATTTACCGATGCTGTTTGGATCAGCAAGAGGCTAAGCACGCCATTTCTGAGTTTCATGGAAGACATGGTACAGGACATGGATCTATAGATGCTTTGGCTCATCAAATCCTTATGTATTTTGGGATGTGCACCAACATGTTAGGACGTGTCATGTATGCTAGACCTCTGCACCTAGGGAAAGAAATCCAGCAATACCTTTACAACTAGTGTATGAGGTAAGACCGTTTGCTCAATGGGCACTTGATTTTGTGGGTGTTATTAATAAAAATTCTTTTGGAGGTCACAAGTTCATCTTGACTACAACTAACTATTGTACACACTGGACTGAGGCTCAACCATGCAAAAATATCACCACAGAGGTGGTCATCAAATTTTTAACTAAGAACATCACCACCAGGTTTGGAGTTCCATCTGCCCTAGTATGTGATAATGGCCCTACTTTTTCTTCAGCTGAATTTATTCAATGGGCTTATGATTATAAAATCATCTTGAAATATTTATCTAATTACTACCCTTAGGGAAATGGAGTGGTTGAGTCCAATAATAAAAATCTGTTGGAAGTAATAAGAAGATTGTTAGAAAACAATCCTAGGGACTAGCATACTCACCTGAGATTTTCCCTATGGGCAGATCGAACCCAAATCAAAGTTGCCTTAATAAATTCACCATTTAAGTTAGTATATGGCCAAGACCCGGTCTTCCTAATCCATTTGCAAATACCTATCCTTAGGTTTATGCAAGAATTTTATACAAGGGATGATAGGATTGAGGTCAAACTAACCAATTTGCTCAACATGGAAGAGCAAAGAGATGTTGCTTTGCAACAATTCTCTAAACATTAGGCAGTTGTCAAATGTTGGTTTGACAAAAGGGCCAAGGTAAAAGCCTTTAGGATATTAGATCTTGTGTTGTTATGGGATAAATCTAGAGAGAAGAAGGGAGGTCACCAGAAATTTGATAGACTTTGGTTGGGTCCATATCAAGTGGCTGAGATACTAGGCGAGAATGCTTTTTGCTTGAGTACCTTAAAAGGAGAACATGTTCCATTACTAGTTAATGGTTAGTTTCTCATGCATTCTTTGGTTCATGAAAGGTCTGATGTTTTGAATGAATGTATTATACTGTATCATATGTAATTAAGGTTTGGTGTTCCTTTTTGTTTTTGTTTTTGTTTGTTCTTTTGTTTGTTCTCTTCTTTGTCTTTGTTTCTTTTTTTTTGTCTTGTTTTGTTGGGGATCTTCATTTTCTGTCCATTCCAAGAATCGGGGGTTGTTATGCAAAGTATGCTATAGGCACTAGGAGAGAAATTGATTTAGGTATTTTCAAGTAACTTTTGTTGAAGGATTTCATTTTAAAACTCATGTATTATGATCATTCTAATGTAGGTCTGAAAGGTTATTAAAGAATAGGTGCATTGTAAATGTCTCATGAATTATGCTTGAGGTTTGTCACAAAATAGATAAACATCTACCAAAGTAAATAACTATTTATTTCTGGATGGTTGTATCTCTGGTTCAAGTGAAAAATCTGATTCCAAGATTGTCATGAAATCCATTGTAGTTCTCAACCCACATTTCAGATCAATTACATCTAAGTATTGAGAAAAGTTCATAAAGAATTCCCACAAGTAAATCCTAAGTAAAGAGAAAGAAAAGAAAAGGGAAATCTCAATATCAGGTGGGTGAGTCAAGTATCTGTATCGGGGCTATGGATGCCTATCTGGCAGTAGAGAAATGTTTTGAGAGAACTAGAGGTATCTCCATTGGGGCTATGGATTCCTATCTTGCAGCAGAGGAATGCCTAGGATTTCATTGCACGACAGTTGAAGGACTCAACCCTTGTAGCTTGGATCTTAGGTATAGTTGTTTGGGAGTGGAGAAAGTGTCTATGAGGAAGGATGCACCATATATGCACACACTCAGATTCGACATGGTTCATGAGCACATACATTTGAGATTCTAGCTCAACCTTGTTCTACATATCTGATCTCATTCAAGTTAGAATGCTTCATTGGCTAGGTAGTTTTTGGGTGACTAAAGTCTTTGAGGTCTTGAAAATGGATAAACCATTTTCCCAGCTAAGTCACCATTTGTTAGGACCTGCATAACCACCCCATCTTTTTCCTTGGTCAAAATGGGTCCCCCTTTTTGTTTCCTATCCTTGTTTGTTTTTCAAAAACATTTGCCAGGTTTTCTTTCTTCCAACACTTTGTTTTCCTTTGTTTATCTTTAGTTCTGGTGGAACCGGAACCGGAATGGAATCAGGTTTGAAACTTGTTTTCAGGATTCCATTCCGATCCCAGTCCCGCTTGTCTTTTTCTTGTCTCTTTGGTTTGTTTTTTTTTCCAGAGTCAGAGCCGGGATGGAACTAAACTCTGAACTTTCACGAAGTTCACGGTTCAGTTCCTGTTCCTATTCCGCCTCCACCTCCACCTTTTAGTTTGCTCATTTGGGCCTAGGGTGGGTTTTCGGTTTGACCTTTGTGTTGGGTTCCTGGTCGTTTCCTTCTACCCTCTATTTTTCTTTGGTGTTTTCGTTTGGGACCTAAGGGTTGGTTTCCTCCATTGGGTTTTCCTTGTTTCTTTTGTTCTGCTGAAGGCAGAGTTGGGATGGGACTGAACTCTAAACTTTCACGAAGTCCACGGTCCGGTTCAAATTCCCGTTCTGGCTCCGGCTCCACTTCCTGCTCTCTTGTTTTCTTCGTCATTTTGTTTTTTTTTATCCTAAGGGTTGGTTTCCTCCCTTAGGTTTTTCTTGGTTCATCTTTTCTTTTGTTTTTCGGAGGCAAAACCGAGATGGAACTTAACTTTGAACTTTGTGAAAGTTCACATTTTGGTTTTCGTTCCCGTTCCGGCTCCGCTTCCTATGTTTTTGTCATTTTGCGGTGTTTAGCCTATGGGTTAGTATCTTTCCCTTTGGTCTACTTCGGGCTTCCCTTCTTTCACCGGAACCGAAACTGGGATGAGACTGAACTTTGAACTTTGTGAGAGTTCACGGTTCAGTTCCCATTCCAATTCTGGCTCCGCTTCCATTGGGGTTGGTTTTGTTTCCACCTTCGCCTGTCTTCCTTCCGTTTTCATTCCCGTTCTGGCTCCACTTCCACCAAGGTTGGTTTTGTTTCTACCTCTACCTGTGTTCCTTCCATTTTCATTCCCATTCCACCTCTACCTTTTCCTATCTTTGGTTCTGCTTTCACCTGGGTCTGCTTGGCTTGCTTGCCTTGGGTATTCTAATGGATTGACTTGGTTTTTGATGATGTATTTTAAATTAATTATGGCTCTTTGTCTCCAGGTTGAATCGAGGAGGTTGGTGCTATCATAAATGGAGGGATGGAGTGTGCGTGTTTCGAGGATATGGCAAGATTTTCAGGATCTGGGTACACTATTGCGGCTAAGGGCAAGTTGGGTTTGCATGTGTGGTTCCATTCTACTACTTTGGGTCAATGGAGCCTTCATGGTGGGTAGGTGGGACGTGATGGGCTCATCCTAGTTTGGCTTGATCTGGGTCATTTGTTTTCCCAGCTCGGATCTGATCAACGACTCATGTTCTTGTTGGTTCTGCGTGTGTTACTATTCATGTTGGTGGAGCATTGATGGTGGGCATGGCTTGAGGTGTTGTACACGAGCTTTGATCGATCCCAGATCAATCTAATGGGGGTCTCTTCCTACATTCATTGTTGGGCGGTGAGTTATTGCAGGCTGTCGGGGCATTTTGGTTGGTGGCCGACCGTATTTGAAACCCTAGTTCTGGTTCATGTGGGCAGGTGTTCTATAAAATGGGCATCTTGCCTCTTTTGTAGGGGTTGATCATTTTTCTGTTCTTTGGCCACTAATGATAGGAGATAGGAGTTTTTTTTTACAGCTTTGAGTAGGGATACTTGTTTTAGTTAATGTTGGATTTAGATACAATTTTTTTATATAGTGATATGTTGGAGTTGAGTTGACTGGATGAGGTTAATGAATCATAATCTGTTTGTATTCCAGTGAGTTTGTTGAAGCATAAATGTTTCTTATTTGATGAGAATCAATAGAAGGAACCAAATTTCTAGATTATTTCATTAAAATCATCTATGGATGGAATTGTTACATGTCTGTTGATCTATGATTTTAGCAACGAATGAAGAGTTTGTTCCTTTAAATCTTAAAAAGTATTGTGATCAGAGATTGTGATGGTTAAACTAAGCACTGTAGATGTATGCAATAGTATGGATTATTCTATAAATTGCATCATGTTATGGTTTTCTTGATTTGTTAAAGGAGTATTCGTTGTTGGAAGCATATGTCTAGATATTGGAGAATTGTATTCATATTTTACTAATCTATGGCTTGACCTATCTTTTTCTATTTGTTTAATCCCCCCTTTTTTTCATTAAGTGTGATTGATGAACCCGTTGTTGCTTGCATTCTTGATCACCAGCAAAGGCCCCTTGAATATTATAGTTGCATGGACCAATTGAGTGACACTTGACAGTTGAGAACCAACTACCAGGACCTTGGGAGTTAGGCTACTATATGTTGTCTTTATTTTTTAGGAGAAATAGAGTAGAAATATTTTGTTTAATGTTGTTTGTGTCATTTGCACCATCAACACCCACATATCATCTTTGAATTGTGATATTAGCAAGCTAATTTATCCAAATGTATTTGTGGAGGTGGATTTGATTCTAGAATTATCTAGATGCTACGACCCTAATGATAGGGTTATCAAGAGATTTCTAGATGGAGCTCCCATGCTAGACATTACAAGAAGCCAAATAGTTTAGGTCTTCAATTTAAACCCTTTTGTCATCGAATCAATTAGATTTTGTTCCTTGTATCAAGAATATGATCAAAATAAATTTGGCTATAGAAAGAATATTCTACCAAGGCATAGAAGGGAGGACTTGAACAAGAGAGGTGTACTATTTTGGGCAAAGGAGTTTGATCCTTTTTATTGTTATGACTTTGAGGATTACTTTGAGAACACATATTATGCATTATGTCAAGTTTTTGACAAGAAATTTGATATCAAGTTGTATATTTCTCAAATATTTATGGCTATTGACATATAGGAAAAATATCAAAATAGAACCTTTGATTATGCTTCCTACATATTTGATCAACTTCATTATGATTTGATAAAATTGAAGGATACGAAGCCTCCATTGTCTTGCGGACATTATTCATTGTTGATGCACATGTTATTATGGAAACGAAAAAAAAGTGTGGAGAAATTTCTTGAGATTGAGAGAAACGAACAACTAGGATAATGAACTGCCCATGCAAATGTGGACACATATTTGGGATATACACTATCCAGATTCTAATTATGTTGTATTTTGGAATGGTTTCAAATTTGGTGTGATGGAGCAGTTGGGCTTGAATCCCATATATAGAATATCAAAGGGTGTGAAGGAAATTTTGAGGCCTTTGGATTTTGAAGAAAACAAAATGTAAAATTTCAATTGGTGGGACTGGTATTGATATACTAGGTACACTATAATTAGGATCTATGGATCTCCATTGTCACCCCATAGGTTACATGTATATGTATTTGACAAAATTGCATTTATGGAAATAATGTGGCAATTAGATGCCATGGAAAAAGACATTTTATAAATGCTAGGAAGGTATCACTAATAAACCCCAAGTGTGGATTTCCTATTTTTTTATCTTTATCAAAGTAAAGGATTGAGAGGTTTGGCACTCTCTTAAATAACTTATGGATGAAACAAGATACTGTGAGATACAATGATCCTAAGGAGGTAATTTATGTAGAGAGGAAAGCCAGAGGAAGGTCTGACAAGCAACATGAATTCCTATATACAAAAGATGTAATTAGAAATTTTTCTTCTGATGCAGAGGTTGTAGAAAGGAAAAATAATAGAGAAAGATATGTGCCATAGAAGAGAAGATATTAAATGAGAACCCCTTTTAGGTGAGTCCTTATTCTGAAATAAAGGACCAATATGTTCAAGCTAAAGTGATTTTCGGGGATTTTAAGGATAAAATATTTTTTGATAAGGTTAAACGGGCTAAGATAAAAGCCAAAGTTGTTAAGGGTCATCAAGATGCACAAGTGAGGAGCCAACCAACTCACTCCACAACTCAAGGAATTCAAGTGCAGACAAAGGAGGCAGGTAAGAAACTTGCAGTCACCCCATTGGTGACTTATTTGGAAACTGAGCAAGCTAGTGAAGATTATACACCAAAAAAGTCTACTGAGAATGTTCCTATGGAACAAGAAGTTGATCAAAGGTTTCCTTCCCCTAAGAAGGAGGATGCTTTAAATGTTGTTGTCCTTGCTAGTAGGATAATAAAATGGAAATATGATGAAGATCATGTGATGATTTCAAAATCAAGGCTTGTAGGGATTTCATGAGTGATGACACATTTGTCCAAAATAAGGAGTTTAGAGAATTTTTCATCCAATTCAGAAGCCATTACATCAAGAAGAGGATAGAAGAAAAAGAAAATATTGATCCTTCACTACAAGAAGAAGTTGAAAAAGAAGAAGATAAAATAATGAAAGAAATTGTTGCTATATCACCCCAAGAGGAAAGGGATTTGGTCAAAGGAAGTGGAGTTTTATCATTTCCTAGGTGGGAGCTCACATCTTCCATTACATTAGATGCAATAAGAAAGGATCCCAATGTTTCTATTTTTTAAGAGAATTTTGACAATAAGGTGTTTGGTTTTGGGTAAAGCCCCAAATTGCATACTCTTGCAATTTGGACTATGGCACCAAACACTGGGAAACCCGAGGTGATCAATTTTGTGGAGAAAGAAATTGGAACTATAGTTGTAAAGAGAGCTACTGAGATGACTACTACTATAGCTGCACAACTAACTATGCATGTTTCTATGCTAAGTGTGAACACAACTAAGATTTCACAAGACAAATATGGGAAATTATTGGATAAATACAATAAGTTATTGGATGAACATAATATAGGGGTCACTATTACTACTATCTTAACAAAAAGAGATTTTCCTTGTCCAACACTTTCTTCCTCTAATCTATTTGCACAAGATAGGGAAACCTTATCATTGAGAATTTAGAGTTTAAATCAGGAATTACAAGTGGAAAAGGATAATGTTAATTTGAGCCAAGGAAGAAACTATCAAGGTTGTTGAAAACATTTTTTATGACATTCTAAAGCAGAGGGTTACAAAATTAGTGCACAAGTTTGACAATGTATGGGATGTTTATAAAAGAAATCATGAGGCCCATAAGAGATATGTGTAGGTCCAAAGTGCTTTCTAGAATGACTAGAGCAAGTGGACTGTCAAGTTCAGAGCACTCAAAGAAATGATACTTAATATGCAAGAAGATCTTGAGGCTCCAACCAACATTCCCAATTTGATAAAGTTTGGTCGATTTGTTAAGTGAAATTACATCATTCCATGGTAAGTTAGGCATGGATCTGCAAAATAAGTTGAAAATGTTTAGAGACATGGAGGGGCATGGTATGCCAAAAAATTTGAATTTTGAGGGTGAATTGAAGGATTTTGCTACTTGGAAGGATGAGTTGGGAGGTCTTCTCTCACACTTTAAGAGATCAATTAGTTTAGCAAATTATACCATGTTGAATTCTATAGTTGACAAAATGGCAAGAATTGAGGTGCACCTAGATGTATTTGATAAAGAGGCTCAGATCTTGATGGATGCTACATACAATCAACACAACACCAAGGTGAAAAAGTTACTATATATGCAATAGCTTAGTGAAGAGGAATATAATGCATGACTTGAAAAGTTCACAGATTAAGCCTTTGATAAAGTATTCTAGAAATTATATCCTCTTAGTCAAGTGATCATAAAGTGTGTTGATATGGACATGGTGTGTGCTCTTCCTTTTTTATTTCTTTCTTTTTTTAAGTTTCTATTGACTTTGTGTGCATGTGGAGTACAATTTTTCTTGTGGAAAGGATGCTTTGCTCATAGTTGGTGCTGCTACAATGATGAAAGATTCCCTTCGATGGGCGGGAACTATCTTCCTCAGCAATATGAAAGGAGTTTTTTATTATATGGTTTTCCCCCTCTCAAAATGCAAATATAACTGATTTGGGGATGTTCAAAATGAAATTGAAATGTAAGTCAAATATAAAATATGACTAAATGTGTAATTTGCCTCGAAGCTTGTTGCTCCCTTGTTCTTATAAAAGGGAATTCAAGGCCGATTGCATGGGTATTTGGTTGGTGAAGTTTTGACCTCATTGTAAAGAATTATTTAATACAAGCACAAGGAAATAGAATTAGTGTTGAGTCATAGGTTGAATTTGAGTTTGTAATAGGCATAATGGTTTTACAACAATGATAGAATTTGAGTGAGACAATGAAAATTTTGAAGTAGATTCTCTCCTTTGTATTTTGGTTACATAAATTATAAATGAAATGATCAAGGATCCTTTTATTGTTCTTCAATTGTTTTTCTTCAATGTATAATTTTTCTTTGCTTTAATTAAAGGAATTAATTAAAATTCTATGATAAAATCATATGTTTGTGTGATTAAGTATGAGGATTTGATAAGTAGTTTCTATTCTAGTAGATCTGAGTTATTTTATTATAATGTAATATCACAATAGTCTGTAAATGTTGAGTTGGGTCATTGCTGTATTATATTTTGTTTCAAATTTGAACTCGTTGCCCATGGATAAGACATTGTTCTATTGATTTGGATAACTTTAAAGTCATTGAGTTGGCCCTACCTTTCAAAGAACATATTCTTATAGAAAATCATTCATACACATTAAATTGTTTTAAAGTTTCATGAGATGTCATCCATTCTCTGCTTTAGATGATTATTTGTTAGATAATTAGCCAGACTCTTGAAGGATTTCATTTAATTTGCAAACTATGATAATGTACCTATTATTCACAATGTATGTGATAAATGGCACAAGAGTATCATTAAGTACATTGTAAGGATCACCCTCTTGGGTCCTATAAAGCTTGAAGTGTAGAGGGAAAGCCTAGCAAGCTTTCACCTATTCATTGGTTGATCCTTACAATTGTTGATCATTGAATTATGTAAAATTCATACACAAATGTTAATACAAAGTTTGGTTCATGAAAAACAACCAACATAAGGAAAATATCGCATCGACATTCCTGATTTCATCAAGCTCTATGGATTTGCAAATGAATTTAGACCACACATTGCACCCAAAGAATTGGGCTTCCATTTTGGTTCCTTGTCTTCAACATAGCTCTTTGTTCTATTTTGGTGTCTTATCTTACATTTTTGCATTTTATATTAACATTAGGTTCTTTTTGATATGTTTTTATGTTAAAAATTTATCTAAACCATTAAAATATATGTTTATCAATAAATATTATTCAATATTTGTCTAGTCAATAAGAGAGGGGATCTTTTTCATTTTGGCATAAATTTTGAATTGCAATTAAAAAAATGATTGTGGATAGTCAACAAGAAGCTCTCTCTTATCTAAGCACTTTAGCATTGATATAATTTAATAAATGTTTTTTTGAACACATATTTTGTCTCATCATTTAATAGGAACACTTAAATATTTTATGTGTAAAATTAGGAACATATGATTATTATATCTTTTGGTTAGCTACTCAAAATGATTATTGCTTTTGTAAAAGTGAATATCACTTTTCAATTTTATGAAAAATGATATTGAACTCAATTATAAATTTTTGAAATATGACTGTCATTAATTTTAAAAGGGAAACTCACTAATTCCAAAAGGATATTTGAATTGGGAGCTTGTTGATTGATGGATGTCAAAAGGAGAATATAATTAGCACTCTAGATATAAGTGAATTAAGGTTGATTAGTCTCAGGAAGAATGGTGAAGTATGATGGAGAGAAGAGAATGTTTTACAAATATTTCAAAGCTACACAAAATGTTATAATATTGTCATGCAATTTTGACATGTTATTGGAGAATTTGTTTCTAGAATTCTGCAAAGAAATTTTATGATAGATCTGATGTGGGTTTTTCATTCCTATTTGAGTGGTGTGGTCCACATGATCAGAGAATGATGATGGAACTCAAAATTGAATTTTATCTACTCTTAACCATTATTAGGGTTTAGCAAAGAAATCGTAATTTTTTAGTTATGGTTCCTAACAAAATTTCTAATTGATCATTGATTGGTGATAGATGGTTACTGATAGCTTAAGTTATAACTTAAGCCTTCAAATTCATGAAGAAAGTAGCCCCCTCATCCTAGTCATTACCGAAATATTAAGGTATTAAAAACTTTATTATTCTCTAAGTCTATTGCTTAATATTTCCTCTAGCTTGATCAACAATAGTGATCAAGCTTGAAAGATCAAATAGGTTTTGATGCATTGCAACATCCCTTTGCATCATATTTTTTGAAATTATATTTCTTTCAGTAATTTATGATGTGTTATATGTTTTTTTAGAAGAACAACAATCTAATAGCTATATATCCAATAGTCAAGGTTGTAGCATAGATGTTCTTTGCATCATGTTTTTGTTTTAATGAGTGCATATGTATATTGTGCTATGCAATAAAAACCAGGTAGCTATGTGTTGACAGTTGATTGTAGCACAACATTTATATGCATCATAATTATCATTATTTACGTGAAAATCTAAAATGTGATAGAAGGTATGTGCAGGATCATGATGGGCTAAAAAGTGATGATATGTGAGTGATATGATGGCCCATGTAGCTGACGAATTTTTTTTTACCCAAAATTGATTAAACGAAAAAGGGTTTTAAAGGAGATTCTTATCTTTTCACCAATAAAAATTATGCTTTACTTTGAATTTAATAAATAATTATTATTCATTTTCTATTTGAATTACGACTAAAGTCTTGATTGATAGGTTGATTGAAAAAAATCTATAGCTTTCAAATGGTATCACATTATATGCTTCACATACTATAGGATTAAAAAAAAAAGGAATTTCATGAAGTTTTGACCAAGTTAAGGTGGTCAGACATATGAGTTTTATAAATTTATAAATTTGTAATAAAAAATTCATAATTAATTATTTACTTGGAAAAAAACTACAAAAAAATATGCATCACATTGGGACATGAGTCTTCTACTTATATCTAAAATCTTATAAAAAATATTATCATTTTATTATAGTTAGGGTGGTCAGACAAACACCTACTTATTTTTTTCTTGAAATTTAAGTACTCCTGCATTGAAATTTCAAATTTTCACCAAATAGATTTTTTTGTTTTTTAAATAAACCTAGTAGTTTAGAAACTACATTCAATATTTTATAGATTCTATTCTTACATATTTTTGAAATAATATAGATAACTTATTCAAATTTTTACATCAAGTTTCCTATCTTTGATTTTCTGAATTTTCATTGCCACTTAAGGGCCTATTTTTTCCATGATGATCCTGCACATACCCTAGGCATTGGTGTTGTGGTATGCTAACACATTAATTGAATAATGTTGGCTAGACATATGATAATTCTCTACTATTCAGTGAAGAGGAATGGTGGGTTCATGTTTCAATTCAACGATGGTGTAAAATGATGACACACTCCCAAGGGGATAGATGGAAATCTATCATTGCATTTAGAGTCCCTTTACATCACATTTTCACTCCTTCAAGTGTAAAGATAAAATATGTTAGGAATATGGTATGCAATATAGATCAATGGTGCTAATTTAAAGGAAATCCCATCGAATGGTTGTATTTTAGAGGTGAGGAGGTTAAATGATAATAATCACATTGTGGTGTGAAATAGAAATATTAATGGAAAAAATTTAAAGTTTCATTATTCCAATAGCTAGGTGGTGAAACCCATAGTTAAATAGCAAAAAATAATGTAATAAAAACAAAGAGTGAAATTTTATTCCTTGCAATAACTCAAGTTGGATTTTGTTCGGTGATGGGATGTGTGTAAAACACTGTACCAAAGCTCAGGTAGTTATAAAATCTGATACTACTCCATCTTGCAAGGAAAGGAATTAAAAGAAAATTAAATCTAGCATTTTCTCTATACTAAAGATATAAATTTCATTGACTTAGGTATGTGGTGCATGGATCGAGGTGAAGAAGACTTGCTAATGAAGAAAATAAGAGAGGAGTCCATCAAAAAAGGAGTTAGTATGGTTATGAACAAGAATGTTGTATGAAAGAGACCGAGACTATAACACATAAAACATAATCTAGGGCATGCATTCATAATAGCAAAAGTATGAAATAAAGTAGAAAAATGGGAGAAGAGAAGATAAGAGACATAAGTTGTTGAGATAGCAATAACATAGAGAATGCTTGTAGATAAGGAAAGAAGAGTTTGACCAGTTTCAGAATAAGTCTGTAACACTAAATTTGATTTATTTATGAATCATTTATAATAAAGAGTTGTTACTCCACAATTTCATTGTAAATATGATTGGTCAATGCCATCAAAAAACTGAGTTGGTGCTCAGAGTAGGGAGTAGGTGCTCTTAAATTAGGGAATTGGTGTCTCCTTAGGGTTGGTACCCTTAAACTTTGTAACTAGTGAGTTTTTATTGTGAGGCTAGATTAGAACACTAGATCCTAGCAACTATTTCCACTATGGCATTTCCCATATTAGGTTTTCCACACATATCTAGTGTTATGTGTGTTTATCTCTCTACATATACTATTATCTTGGTTTTAAACTATTATAGAATTAGTTTTAATTGATCTACTAATTCACCCCCTTCTTAGTAGATATTTTTGTTCCAATAATTGGAATCAAATCATTGTCTCCTTTGAAGAAGCTTAATTAGCTCAAGTAGATATTGGACAGTGAACACAAATGGCTAATCATGAAGGCTCTTCCTTAAACAAAGAACACCTCTTTGATGGATCAAACTATATTTTCTAGAGCATCAGGATGGAAGCATATCTATCCTTATTAGGGTTTGATGTATGGATAAAAGTTATAAATTCCTATGTTATTCCTACTACACTTCTTATATATCAGGCAAACAAGAAAGTATATGAAAACAATGTTATGGAAAATAATGCTATTCTTTATGGGTTGTCCAATTCAGAGTTTATCAAAGTCATGCTTTTCCTTTCTGTCAAAAAACCCATGAGATCTGGGGCAAGTTAAAGAGTATCTATGAATGTGATGATAAAGTAAAGTAGACAAAGATACAAACTTACCAATGTAAATTTGAAAGTCTCAAGATAATTGAAGAAGAGAATATTGTAGACCATCTCATAAGGGTAGATTAAATAGTTAATGCAATCAGAGGCCTTGGAGAAGAAGTAAAATAGTTAGTGATTATAAAAAAGGTTCTAAGATCCTTACCATCCAGATATGACTCAAAATTCTTTGCAATAGAAGCAAGAGATCTAGATAAACTAATTGTTGATGAGTTGCATGGAACCTTCACCACATATGAGATGAGAATAGGAGATGCAAAAACTACCAAGAGAGAAGCCACATTCAAAGTAGCCAAAAAGGAAAAGATAAATGCATCTACATCTAGATATGATGAGACTGATGAAGAAGAAGAAAAAATTGTCAGAACATTGGGAAGAGGCTCTAGAAAATACAAAGGTAAGTTACCCTTTAAATTCTTTAATTGTGGTAAGATAAGAAATTTTTCTAATAAATGCCCCTATAATGAAAAGGATAACTCTAAGAATGAAGAGGATAGTGAAACAAAGAAACCTTACTTCCCAAAGAAGAATAACTTCTCAAAGAAGAAAATGATACTATATATACAGGAAGAAAGTGATTCATCTAATGTTAGTGATAACTGAGATGATTACCATGATTCTGCCTTTGTGGTTCATGGAGATGAATTTCTATTCATGAAAAAAAACTCTATTAACCAAGAAAATAGAGAATTTTAATATTTTGATGAAGATGAAGAAGGAGAAGTTGGTCTAGAGGTTGAACTCATTTGTTCTCTAGATGATATTGATAGCTTAAGAAAGGAAAAAAAAAGCATAAGAAGCTTACAAAAAAAGAGATTTAAAAACTGTCTAAAGCTCTCGAGGAATTTGATTAGATGGTGGTCAACTTAAAGACTTAGGTTGAAGAAGCTAAAAGGATAGAATATGTAGTTGAAAATATAAACTGAAAACTAAATATGATGAATGAATGAAGCTAGAAGGAGATATAGTGGTCTTGATAAAAGAACTTGAAAAGGATAAAGAGAAGATTGATAGAGGTTTGAAGCTGAAAGGAGGATCAAATATTCTTGAAGAGTTAATTAACACATAAAATCCTTCAAAAGAGAAATATGGCTTGGGTTTTGAGATAGGAAAGAGTCCTACTATGAATGCATCTACAAAATTATATGATAATTTTAAAGCTAAAGAAAAGCTTGGTACTAAGAATGAGAAATCTTTTAAAAAGAATGCCTTTGAGAATAAAAAAATTTATAAAAGCATTGTTGAGTTAAAGAAAGTTGATGGAGAAAAGAAGCCTATAGAAGAAAAGAATAATAACAAGCATGTCCTTAAAAATCATGGAGAAGAAGTAAAACACAAAGGGATTTGATGAAGATTGTTTCACTAGGGTGAGAGATTTGAAGAAGTTAAAGAAAAGAAGATCTCATCCTGCACAAAGAAATTCTATGAATAGGTATTCCTCATTTTTCTATGGTTATTGCTATACTTGTAATTAGTTTGGTCATATGGCTAGTGAATGTAGAGTTGTACCTACAAGGAGAATTTTTTTTTGAGTAGAAATCCATTTGATCCTTTGGTAGACATAAATGTGATATGCTATAACTACAATAATTTTGGTCACATAGCTAAGAAATGTAGAGAAAACTTTGTAAGACCAAAATTATAGAGTAAGAAGAATAACATGCCCCCTAGAGTGAACAAAGGTTCACAAGTCTCTTCAAAAGAGAAAGATGAATCAAAAAAGAACCCAAGAAGGGTTGGAAAGAGAAAGAGCAGAAGTCTAGAAAATATATGATGAGTCAAACTGCACTCCATGCCAAAAAGTAGAATTTGTGGGTAATAGGTAGTGGTTTCTCTAAGCACATGACTGGTGATGAGAGGAACTTCATCAAAATGAAGAGTTGCAAGGAAGGAACTATCAGTTTAGGAGAAATACTGTAATAAAGATCTATGGTAAAGGAACTCTCAACATAGATGAAAGATTTCCTACACACAATTTCCTTTATGTTGAAGGATTGAAGGACAATTTTCTAAGTGTCAACTAAATGTGTGAAAATGGTTACAAAGTTACATTTAATACATAAGGATGTAAGATAAGGAAATCAGGAAGACTTGTTGCTAAAGGGAAAATGACTAAAATCAACCTTTATAATCTGAATGAAGTGAATGGTCAAAGCTATTTGATAGGACAATTTTATAAGAGTTGGTTGTTGTATAAGAGAATGGGCCATGTAAATTTTGATAATCTAGTTAAAGTAAGCTCAAAATGACTTGTAAGGAAAGAAAACAAGGGTTAGATTTTAGACAAATAAATATTCAACTACAAAGCCACTAGATTTTGTACATACTAATATTTTTGGCCCCACAAGGACAAAGGGATTGAAAGAAGAAAGGTGTTTCATGTTGTTGATTGATAATTACTCTAGATTAACATTGGTGACCTTTTTGAAGGAAAAGTATCAAGTGTTTGAAAGTTTCAAAATATTTAGAGAAATGGTTGAGAATGAGATTAGTAGAAGGATCAAATACTTAAGATCTTATTGAGGTGGATAATTCACATCAAATGAGTTCATAAAATATTTTAAGAAGCATGGAATCAAAAGACAATATTTTGTAACAAGGACTCCACAACAGAATTGAGTTGTTGAGAGAAAGAACAAAATATTCAAAGAGATGGATAAAACAATGATAAATGAGGCCAAGTTACCTAATTTTTACTAGAGAGAATACTTATATGCAATAATATATACCCTAAATAAAGTAAAATTAAGGGTAAATAGTTAGAAGACCCCCTATGAATTATGGTATGGTAAACTTGCTTACGTTAAGTAATTCAAAGTGTTTGGTAGAAAGTGATACATCAGAAGAGAAGAAGATAACCTGGAAATATTTGACTCAAGGAATGATGAAAGAATATTTCTTGGATATTCCACCCAAAGAAAAGCCTATAAATGCTACAAAAAAAGGTTGCAAAAATTTATAGAGAGTATCAATGTGAAGGTTGATAAAGATTTGAAACATGTTAAATTTGATAGAGATGTCTATAAAAAAAAATTAAAGTCTGAAGTGTAATTTCTTGATGAAGATTCTGAAGAAGTAAATAAAAAGGAACCTGAAAAAAATGTTCAAATATCATCTTGCAGATCAAATCATTGGCAATATGGATGAAGGAGTTGAGACAAGGAGAAGAGCTGAAAAGAACAAAGAGTAAGTATATTTTTCTCTCATGTGTCAAATAGAACCTAAGGGATATGTTGAAGCCAACAAAGATGAGAGCTAGATAAAAGCTATGGAAGAAGAACTAAGCCAAATTGAAAAGAACAAAACTTGGGAATTAGTTCTAAGAGCCCCAAATAATAATGTTATAGGTACAAAGTGGGTTTCTAGAAACAAGCTCAATGAAGATGGAGTTGTTGTAAGAAATAAGTAAAGGTTGGTATGCAAAGGGTATGCATAGGTTCAAGGTATAGATTTTGAAGAAGCATTTGCTCCTGTTGCTAGATTGGAAGCCATAAGAATGCTTCTAACATTATCTATTTATAATAAGTTCAAAATCTATCAAGTTTACTTAAAGTATCCTTTTGTAAATGGAAACCTAGTAGAGGAAGTCTACATAGAACAACCTAAATATTTTCAACTATTAGATAAAGAAGATTATGTTTGAAGACTAAAGATTGTTTTGTATGGTCTAAAACAGGCACCAAGAGCATGGTATTTAAGATTAGACCAGGACTTGCAAAAACGAGGATTTAATAAAGGATGTGTAGATATTAATCTTTACTTTAAATATGAAGGTGACAATATGATAATTGTTGTTGTATATGTGGATGACATCATTTTGGGTGGCAAAAATGACAAAATGTGTAAAGTGTTTATTGTCCAAATGTAAAATAAATTTGATATGTTAATTCTTGGAGAAATTCCTTTCTTTCTTTTTCTACAAATAACACAAACCAATGAAAGGATATTTATATCTCAAACCAACTAGGCTAAGTAAATTCTCGAGAAATTTTGGATGGAATATAGAAAACTAGTTGGTACCCCCATGATAATTGGATGCAAATTGAGCAAGACAAATGAGTCACTAGATGCAAATAAGACCATGTATAGATCAATTATAGGTAGCTTTCTATACCTAACTACATCAAGACCAGATATCATGCAAGAAGTGTGTATGGTTGTAATATTTCAAGTTGTTCCTAAATAGTCTCATGTCAATGTAGTGAAAAGAATATTTAGATATATCAAGAGTACTATTGACTATGGATTGTGGTATCCCAAAGGTGAATATTTCACTTTGAAATCATATATATATGTTGATTGGGTAGGAAGTATGTATGAAAAAAGAAGAACAAGTGGAGGTGCATTCTTCCTTTGAAATAAACTAGTTTCATGCCTGAGCAAGAAGAAAGAGTTAGTTACTCTTTCTATAGGTAAAGAAGAGTATGTGACAGTAGTGGCATGTCATACTCAAGTGTTATGGATGAAGAAAATACTTAAAGACATCAAGGTAGATTATAAAGAACCTATCTCTATTCTTTATGACAATTTAAAATACAATAAATATATCAAAGAATTGAATGATGCATTCAAGGACCAAGACGATATAAATTAATTATCACTTATTAAGAGAAAAAGTAGTAGATCAAGAAGTCACTATGGAATATGTGCCAAACAAGGATTGTGTTGCTGAAATATTAATCAATCCTATTCCCAAAGAGAAATTTAAGTATCTGAGACATAAATTAGGAATATTTTATCCTACCTCACATCACTAGATTCTAGTGATATGCCATGGATCCATGGGGAGAATCACAAAATCATTATTCGTGCTTGGAAGAGAAAAGGGAATTTAAGTTAGGTATGATTGGTTTTACAAATTTCTAATGACTTGATGGTTATAGATATCTTGGGCACACTCCTTTATTTCATAAAAGGAAAAATAGCTTTACCAAAGAAGGAAATGATGTCCTAAAGAGTCCCTTTTTCATTGATGTCAAAGGGGGAGAATAGTTGCAAATGCTCGGATAAGGAATTTTGTCTAACCCAAAGGGGGAGATATGCCTAAGAAGGAGAATGGTTATCATATAGATTGGTTAATGTTGATGAATGTGTAGTACATTCTATTGGTGCAGAGAATTTAGTTTTTCCATCAATGACAAAGGGGTATATTGTTGGCAATATGATTATCATTGATGTCAAAAGGGAATCTCATTGATGCCAAAAGGATATATGAATTAGGATTTTGTTGATTGATGTCAAAAGGACATCATAGGATGTCAAAAGGAGAAGATCATTTGAATTCTAAAATATTAGTGAAGTAAGGTGCATCAGTCTTAGCCCAAGAATGGTGAAGTATGATGGAGAGAAGAGCATGTTTTGAAAATATTACAAAGTTGCAAAAAAATTTGCAATGTTGTCAAGCAATATTGACATGTTATTGTAGAAATTGTTTTTGAAATTCTATGAAGAAATTAGATGATAGGTCTGATGTGGGTTTTTCATGCTTATTCTAGTGGTGTGATCCAAATGATTAGAGAATGATGATGGAACATAGATTTGAATTTTATCTTCTCTCAACCATTATTATTGTTTAACAAAGAAACCCTTAAGTATTTTAGTCATGAAACCTAATAGAATTTCTAATTGATCATTGACTTGTGATAGACAGTTACTAGTTTTTTAAGTTATGAATTAAGCCTTCAAAGTTGTGAAGAAATCACCCCCCTCTACCTAGCGATTATCAACTCGATGGGGTATTGAAGACTCTATTATTCCTTAAGTTTGTTGCTTAATATTCTCCCTATCCTAATCAATGATAGTGATCAAGCTTGTAAGATAAAATGGTTGTTGATGCATCGTAACATCCTTTTGCATCGTATTTTTGAAATTAATTTGCTTTGAGTAATATTTTATGTGTGATATGCTATTTTAGAAGATCATCAGTCAGAGTGTTATCTATCAATTAGTTGAGGTTGTATCATAGATGTTCTTTGCAACACATTTTAGTTTCATGAGGGCATAGGTATATTGTACTATGTGATAAGGATCATCTATAGAATATTCAAAACTTGAAGAAGAATTTATATCTTTAAGGAAAGATTTAGAGGAAGAAAAGATTCAAGAAGACAAATTCAAGAAATTATTAACCTTTCTTGATGATACACTTGTCATTAAAAAAGCTTCAAAGAAAAAAGAAGGATTAGGGTTTGAAAAAAGAGCAATTTCAAAGGTCAATCAGACTTCAAACAATATTGATAAGAAGAGTGATGAACAAAGGAAGACTGGAGATACGTAAAGAAATATCAAATAGGTCTAAAACTAGAAAAAAGACTTAAAGAGATCTCTTATTAGACAACTGGCAACAAAAAGGTATACATATTTTAATGGTTACTCTTATTCTTGTAATAAATTTGGAGATAGATTACTAGAGTGTAGAAGTAGAATAAATCTGAATTTTCAATCCTTTTTCGATCAGTTCTTTATATGCAATAGATTTGGTCATAAAGCTAGTGAATGCAAAAGTTAGATGATGAATGGTTACAATAATGGTATGATGTTTCAATAATTCAAAGGTTACTATTATACATGAAATGGATTTGGGCATAAATCTTTCCAATGCAAATCTAAATCAGAAAGAAGTGAGTTTGTTCAACATAAATTTTTTATGTCACAAATGTAATAAGCCAGAACATATACCTAAGTTTTGCAGAAGGAAGAATATAAAACCCTCTATTTCACAAAAGAAGGCTGATTTGATGAAGAAGATTGATCCAGTGGAGATGAAGAAGGAAATGAGCAAGATCTAGAAGAAAAGGGAAGAGAATGAGGTGAAGAATGAGTCTATACTAGCTCTTAGTGTAGATGTTTCCTTCGAAAACTAGATAAAGAGCTTTGGCTTAGGGGGATTTTTAATAGATAACGTTTTAGCCCCTTGGTGAAGGATGTGATGCTGATAACTTCAACATACTAGTTAGTTGTGCTTGATCTGTTGGTGGTATTTTTAGTGTGAAATATCTAGTTGTAGAAATTTATGGAGTGATTAAAGGTGCCTATGATAACCTAGTGTGGGTTTTCTAGCTTTTTCAACCTAACTTCATCTATTGCAATTAATAGATATTAAGTCATTGGAAAGTTTTTATATGTCATTTAACATATGTAAAAGTCATTTTTTATCATATAATTGAACTGGGAAGTAGAGAAAAGGTGATTTGAAGTGATTCTAAAGTGTTTTTTGAAACCCTACTCATGAAATTTAAAGGTATTTATCAAATTCTTGCAAATCCTAGTTCTGTGAGGGTTTAAAATTTTTACTCAAGTAATTGACATGCTCGAGTGACCAAGACCTAAATTTAAGAAGCACCCATTCAAAAGTATGGAGACGTACCTTGAAGGAGTGATTTCTAGGGTTTGGTATGGCATAATGCACATAGAGGATGTATAGATCCATATTCATACAAAGATGGAAGATTGTGATCATTTGATGATGGTGGAATATTGGGAGAAGGAGTTGATTGGATGTGACTTTGAGCTAAAACAAGAGTATGAGAGTCTAACTAAGAATAAATTAGATGTGCAAAAAAATTTCCCTAATTTCTTCTATGAGGATGAGTGGGTTGAGTATGTGCTTAGCATAATTCACAACAAGTTCATGTGGTTGGACATGCCACACATAATAAAAAAAGAAGCAATTAGGATGATCACAAGTTTGTACTCTAATAGACTAGTTCTATCAATGAATTCCATGAAGAATTATGTGGTGATGAACCTCAGCATAGAAAATATTGATAAATGTTCCTTAACGATGAATGATATTGATTACCCAATGGTGAAGTATGCGTCAATGGTGATATGCTAAAAGATATTTTATACAAATAGAGAAAATTCAGTTTCAACCACCACAATCCACATAAAACACCAGATGGTGAACAAATCAATTTATGTGAGCTCTTGCAACATCAATTGATAAAGAATTTGTAGAAAACTAAATAATCAAGATACCCCTTCTATTATGGTACCCTAATTATCTACTTGTTTTAATTTCTTGGAGAGGTTCCTGTAACAAATAAAATTGTATGGTTAGATAACATTCCAATTTTTGTTCAAATAAGAGATCATTTGAGAAGGTTGGGAAACCTAGAAATCTATGTTGTTGGGTTTCTTTAAGACATTTCAGGGAAAATGCAAGAAAGAGAAAGGGTATCAGCAAAAAATATTAAGAAATACAATAGTGACATAACATTCATCGTTAGTATAGATTATTTCTTTATAGAAGTAGTTGAATGTATAAGTATTTGGGTTCTAAATCTTGGATATGAATTGAAAAAAGAAACAATTACCAATCTTGTAGAAGTTGTGCTAAGTAAACCTAGAGATCTAGCTATGGATAGGTTTGGTTTTTATATAGAGAAATCCAGCTAAGTAAAACTCAAAAGGAAGAAGGACATTAAGAAGAATGTTTAGAAGATGAAATTAGATTTGGATGAGATGGTGAATGGTGTAATCATGGTAGGAGGGTTCTATAAGGAATAGTTTGGACCATGTAGCAATGAGTCAACACAATGGAAACAACACAGAAATTGATGTACAAACACAAATCCTCCTTAAGATAGAATGCTTACATGCGACATTGGACACAAAGGAAAATATTGAGGTGCATAGGTCGTGCCTTAAAGGCTTACAAACATATTTTGTCCTAATCAACCTTATTAAATGCCTCGAATGGTTATTGTGAAAATGAATCTCAATCTAGTGATGATATTTCAACTATTCTCCCTAACTCCCCTCTACTAAAAATGACTACAATTCTTATAAATAGGTTTCTCGAGCTCCAAAATAGATATGTGTTAGCCACAGGGTTGATTAACTCATGGAATACCCAAATATGTATGTCGGCCTCAAATTCTCCACAAAGAAATAATCAACGACAACTTCCAGTAGGCCAGCGTAGATGATTCGATCAATGTGTAAGTGAAATAGTTGTCTCCACAAGCTGAGAACAATGATGAGGCAAAATCTGGGAATGAACTAGTGAACTCCTACTGAATGCAATGCAAGAAAGAACTTTTTTTGTTGATAAAGGATTGCATTACAACCAGGGATGCTCCTGCATCAGGCACTCGAGGTTGAAAGAAAAGTGAGTCCCTCACTTTCTAGGGCTAAGATGAAATCCAAGATAGTCCACCTCAGCTTGAGAAATCCATGATGAATCCTCCACTAGTCTGCCTTTCCACTTCACAATATATTTTGTGTATTGTTGGTTCCTTGTACTTCTTTCAGATTTGGTGTCCAAAATCTGCAAAATCTCCTTTGGTTCCTGATTTGATTGCTACTCCTTCAAATCTACTTCCTTATTGTTGCCACTGTATTCTACTTTATGAAATTCATATATATCTTCCACATTGAAAATAGTTGATATGCTCAATGTCTCTGATAACTCTACTTCATACACATTTCTAGAGTCAAAATTCCTTAGAATCTTACATGGTCCAAACTTCCTCATATTCAACTTGTTGTAAATACTAACTAGGAATCTCGCTTTCCTCAAATATACCATTATTGTATCTCCAACAATGAATTCCTTATGTATCTGATTTTCATCTACCTTCTCCTTATATTTAATGTTCATGTCTTTCAAATGCTTCCAAACCTGATTATGCAATGTCTTCATGAAATCTGCAAACTCTTTGGCCTCTGCACTCATTTTATTTTCCATACTCATGTCTCTTAACTTTGCAACAACTATAGGATTTACTCCGGTAATAATTTGAAATGGTTTCTTCCCCATACTCTAGTTCACTGAATTATTGTATGCAAATTCTGCCTATGGTAAAACTAATCCCAGCTTCCTTCCTTGTCTCCAAATAAACATCTCAACAAGTTACCCAAACTTTTGTTCACTACCTAGGCATGTGCAGGATCATCGTGGAAAAAATAGGCCCTTAAGTGGCAATAAAATTTAGAAAAATCAAAGTTAGGAAACTTGACGTAAAAATTTGAATAAGTTGATTATATTATTTCAAAAATATGTAACAATAGAATCTGTTGCAAATTGATTGTAGTTTCTAAACTACTAGGTTTATTTTTATTTAAAAAAAATCTATTTGGTGAAAATTTGAAATTTCAATGCAATAGTCCTTAAATTTCAGGAAAAAATAAGAAGTAGGTGTATGTCTGACCACCCTAACCACAATAAAATGATAATATTTTTTTATAGGATTTTATATATAAGTAGAAGAATCATGTCCCAATGTGATGCATATTTTTTTGTAATTTTTTTCCAAGCAAATAATTAATTATGATTTTGTTATTACAACTTTTTAAAAATATAAAAACTCGTACGTCTGACCACCTTAACTTGGTCAAAACTTCATGAAATTCAATTTTTTTTTTTGAATCCTATAGTATGTGAAGCATATAATGTAACACATGTTTCAAATTCAAAAAAATTGATACTATTTGAAAGCTATAGATGTATTTCAATCAGCCTATCAATCGGGACTTTAGTCGTAATTCAAATAGAAAATGAATAATAATTACTTATTAAATTCAAAGTAAAGCATAATTTATATTGGTGGAAAGCTAAGAATCTCCTTTAAAAATGCTTTTCGTTTCATCAATTTTGGGTAAAAAAAAATTCATCAGCCACATGGGCCATCATATCACTTACATATCACCACTTTTTGGCCCATCATGATCCTGCACATACCCACCTTTGTTTGTTCATTTGTCTGTGGGTGATGTGTTGAACTAAACTTTAAATTATTTTTCATCTTCTTCCACAATGTCCTCCAAAAGTATCTAATGAATTTGGTATCTCTTTCTAAAACAATACTCTTAGGTAGTCCATGCAGTCTCACAATCTCCTTGAAAAATAAATCAACAACATGTACAACATCATTAGTCTTCTTACAGGGAATAAAATGTGTCACTTTGGAAAATCTATCCACTACTACCATCATAGAATCATAACCTCTTTATGTTCTAGGTAATCCCAATATGAAATCAATTCTCAAATCTTCCCAAGGTATTTTGAGTAATCTCAACAGTTTGTATAGTCCAATATTCTAAATACTCCCTTTTGTAGCTTGAAAAATTCTACACTTTTGAATGTACTTCCTTACATCCTTATATATCTATGGCCAAAAATAATGTTCACTCACCAAAGCTACTTTTTTGTCCACTCCAAAATGTCCTGCTAATCCTCCACTATGTTTCTCTTTGATCAAATTATCCCTCATTGAACTCCTCAGTATACACAATCGATTTCCCTTGAATAACATGCCTTCTTGAATGAAATAATACAACCATTGGCTCCAGTTCATCACTAATCGTTCTTTACATGCTTTCCATGCTTCACCAAAATATACATCACCTTCATAAATATGCTTCAATTCATCGAATCCTAGTACTTCTATTCTCATCTTTGTCAACAAATTCTTTCTTCCACTCAGTGCATCTATAACTTTGTTTGACTTTCCACTCCTAAGCTTTAGCACAAATGTGTAACTCTGCAATAATTTGACTCATCTCTTATGTCTCTGATTTAACTTCCCTTGATTACTCAAATAATGCAAAGCTTGGTGTTCTGTATATAACACAAATTCTTTAGGAAATAAGCAATGTCTCCACTTCTTCAAGGCTTGAACTATGGCATAAAATTCATTTTCATAAACTAAGTATCTTCTTCTAGCATCATTAAATTTCTCAATGAAATAAGTTGCAGGTCTTCCTTCTTGACTTAACACTACTCCAATTGCATTCCCACTTGCATCACAATTAACTTGAAATAATTTTTCAAAATTTGGTAATCCTAACACTGACTATTCTATCACTTTTTGCTTCAACAACTCAAAACTCTTTTGGGCTCTGGATGTCAACTTCAAATCCTTCTTGTCTCCTCTCATTGTCTCTATCATGGGGTTACAAATGCTACTAATTTTTTTTATAAACTTTTGGTAGAAACTCTCTAGTCCATGGAATGATCTTACTTCTCCAATATTTACCAATGTAGGCCAATCGAGAATGGATTTCACTTTCTCTAAATCCATCTTTAATCCTTCAACAGAAATAACAAATCCAAAATATACCAATTCTATCTTCATGAAACTACACTTCTTGACATTAATCAACAAATTATCTTCCCTCAACCTTTGTAATAATTGCATGATGTGCAACAAGTGTTGTTCTTTGGTTTTACTAAAAATTAGAATATCATCTAAGTAAACAATTATAAACTAGCCCAAGAATTTCTTGAATACTTTTTTCATCAATCTAATGAAAGTGCTTAGTGGATTTTTCAATCCGAAAGGCATCACTAACCACTCATATAATCCTTCATTTGTCTTGAATGCAATATTCCATTCATCTCATTCTCTGATTATGGTTTGATGGTATCCACTCTTAAGGTCAATCTTTGTAAAATACTTTGCTCCACTCAAATAGTCCATGATATCATCCATCCTTGGCAATGGAAATCTATACTTGAAATTTATCCTATTAATTTCTCTTAAATTGGTACACATTCTCCATTCTCCATCTTTCTTAAGTGCAAGTACAATAGGTACTGCACATGGGCTCAAAATTTCTTTGATGAGTCCTTTTCTCAATAGTTCATTTATATGTCGGTTCAACTCTACATTGTCTATTGGTGTCATTCTATGTGTTGCTTTATTTGGTAAACTCACTCCTAGTATTAGATCTATTTGATGGATGATACTCCAAATCTTTGGTAAACCATCTGGTACATTGTCTGAAATGATGTCCTCATACTCGACTAACAATTCTACAACTTCTTTACATT
This sequence comes from Sequoiadendron giganteum, assembly GCA_007115665.2. Taxonomy (NCBI): domain Eukaryota; kingdom Viridiplantae; phylum Streptophyta; class Pinopsida; order Cupressales; family Cupressaceae; genus Sequoiadendron; species Sequoiadendron giganteum. The sequence continues at coordinate 234,915,724 of CM021108.1, read as the reverse complement.
CTTCAATTGGATTCTTTATCTTTGGACCATTTCTTTTCTTTTGAATCAATACAAAACATGTTTTGTCATGTCTTATTCCATCAAGAAATCTCCTTCCATCAACCAAATATAGTCTAGCAGTACCACAAAATTCAGTCTTCTCCTCTTCCTCCAACAGTATCAACTTGATTCTTCTTCCATTTTATGTCACGGTGTAAGTATTTCTTCTTCCATCATGAATTGCTTGCTTATCATATTTTCATGGTCTTCCTAATAGTAAATGGAATACATCCATAGGAATAATATCACACAATACTTCATCCCTATATGATCCAATATGAAATTTTAGCAAACATTTTTCATTCACCAATATCTTATGATCATCTTGAATCCATGCTATCCTATTAGGGTTTGGGTGTTTCAATATCTTCAAATTCAGCTTCACTATCATATCCTCTAAAACTAGATTATTAGTGCTACCACTATCAATGATAAATTTACATACCTTTCCTCTAGACTTACATCTGGCTCTAAATAAACATTTCCTTTGTGGTGGTTCCTCTATTACTTCTTCATGCATCAAAGCTCTTCTCATTACCAATGATTCACCTTTTTCTAGTTTTCCACTTAAATTAGGTGATCCAACATGTTCCTCCTATACATAATTTGTTCTTCTAGTATGCTTAGATTTCTTTCTGGTACTTCCTTGATGACACTCAAATTCTCTATTTCCTTCACCTCCACACTTGAAACAGGTTCCTTAGAATGATCTTCTCTCAATATCCTCTCACATCTTTCTAGAGTCCATTGTTATAGTAAGAATTATGGCCTCCTTTGTTACTTGGGTAAAAAAATTGGTCTTCTCTTCCTTTGTGGTATGGTTTGGCATCCTTTTCTTCACTCTAGTAGGGATTTGAATATTTATTTAGCTTCACATATGCTCTTCTTTCTCTGGACTAGTTTCCATTCTTCTTAAATCTTCCTCCTGCACTTTTTTGTCTTTGTTCAAACTTCTTATTTAGCTTATCTTCTACTTTCAATTCAAAATGGCATGCTTCTTCAATGATTGTCATCTTGTCTAGAATCAATTCTTCTTGTATTTTTTTCTTCAATCCATTGATATATCTTGCAATATTTTCTTTACTAGCTTCACTATGACCGGTTCTAATTATCAGCTTGTAGAATTCCTCAGTATACTTCTTCATAGATCTTTCTTTTTGTCTCAAGTTTTACAATATCTTCAATAATTCAAGTTCATAATCTACTGGTATGAATTGATTCTTCAATTTGGTCACCATTTTATCCCATTTGATGATTCTTTCTTTGCCTCTTATATTTCGGTCCAATTGAACTTCTTCCCACCATAATCCAGCATGGCCTTTCAATTTTTTTTTCACAAATCTACTCTTTTTTAATCTTCAATTTCCTCATATTTGAAGTATTCCTCTTTCATTTATCCAGTCAATCAACTCTTCTGGATTCAAATTTCATGTGTAATTTTAGATTTCAACTCTAAGTTTCTTAGCAATTTTAAAAATTTCTTTCAACATCTTTACTTGATTTGATTCTTCTTCTTCATCATCTAGGGTTTCTACAATTTGATTCACATGTTCTGCTTCATCATCACTTTCATCATTTTTCCTAGGGTTTAAACCTCTTCTTCAATCTTCTTCAACCATATCTAACCTTACTCGCATTTCACACATCATCTCTAACATTTTCCATAGCAAGTACTCTCCTTGGCAAAATATCTCCCCTTGAAACTAGTACAACTACCTCAATTCAGTGATCTAGCTACAAAGGTTTCAACTGCCTCACAATCGATGATCGATTGAAAATAGGTGTAGTATACCTCTGGTCGGCGATTTTTTCACCTCAAGGGATGCCTTAAGGAATTGAAACTCACTCTGATACTACTTGGTGCAGTCATAATAGGAGGGTTCCAAAAGTAATAGTTTGGATCATGCAGTAATGAGTCAACACAGTGGAAACAACAACAAAAATTGATGTGCGAACATGAATCCTCCTTAAGATAGAATTCTTACATGTAACTATGGCCACAAAGGAAAATATCTAGGTGAACAGGCCATGCCTTAAAGGCTTAAAAACCTATTCTAGCCTAATCAACCTTATTACATGCCCCAAAGGGTTATTGCAAAAATTAATCTCAATTTGGTGATGATATTTTAACTATTCTCCCTAACTCCCCTCTCACTACCAGTGACTACAATTCTTATAAATAGGTATCTCGAGCTCCAAAATAGATTTGTGTTGGCCACAAGGTTGATTAACTTAGGGAATGCCCAAATATATATGTCATCCTTAAATGATCTGCAAAGTAATATTCAATGATAACTTCTGGTTAGCTAGCATAGATGATACGATCAATGTGTAAGTACAATAGTCAGCTCTATGAGCTAAGAATGATGATGAGGAAAAATTTAGGAATGAACTAGTGAATTGCTACTGAATGCAATGCAAGAAAGAACTATTTTTGGTTGATAGAGGATTGCTTTACAACTAGGGATTCTCCTGCATTAGTGAACCCACCTAATGGTTTTGTGGAGAATTCCAAAGCCACAAATTTTCCTCTATAGATTAGTCTAAGTATAAGAAGGTCAATCAGGACCTCTACCCCATCTCTTCCTGCTCTTAGGTCCTCTGAAACTAAGCCTATAGGGAGTTCCAAGAAGAAAGAAACATCTAACACCCATGAGAAATAAAAGAATCCTAAGAGGAGAAGAAAAGAAAAGGATACCATGAAGAATTACATCAATTTTGAAGAAGAATATGGTGAAGAATAAATACCTCAATTGGTCTAGAAGAAGAGGTCTTAAGTCTCTCAAGATACTAGTTCAAAAACAACAAAAAATGATATAGTTGATATAGAAAGTGAGGAGGAAGTAGAAAAAGAAAATAAAGCATATATTTTTCAAAAAAGAAAAAATATTTCTAAACAAAAATCACCTAAAGGTAAGGTAAAGAAGAAATACAAGAATCCTATAGTTAGGGAGCATAGTCCCATGAAGTTTGAAGCATTGCTCTATAGCATTCCAGAGTTTGGCTTTCTGAAGAAACCTACTGAAATGTTTATGGATGAAAATGATGCAAATAAGGCAATAATGGAAGAGGCTATTGTTAAGTATATGGTAAAATTTAATACTAGACTAGATAAGATAGAATATCAATTACTTGATGATCTAAAAAATATTTTAACAACAAGAAGGCAAGCTATTGAAGAGGATGAAAAGATAAAGGCATTTTACCTAGAGAAGATTGGTTCTTTACAATTTCAAGAAGACAAACACAAGTTGTATAAGTTGTACAACAAGAAATTAAAGAAAAATCAAAGAGTTAACACTCTAATGAGGAAAGAAAAAAGAAGATATTGAAAGGATGATGAGTGAGATACTACAGAAGGTTGAAAAACTTGCTAAAGGTCTAGGAGTCCCTTCAAATAATGAAGATAAAATGCAACATGCCACATCTATCCTCGAAAGAAATGAAACTATCAATGAACATCATGAGCATGTTCTTATGGATAAGAATGTACAAGACATGGTGATAGATGATTCCCCTCTAGTTTTGTAGAATATTTTTGATAAAGAGAAGGAAGATGATAAGCAAGGTTTCCTAGAGAAGGAATTGAATATAATTTATCCCCTTTGGATAAGGAGAAAGATACTGAGTGAAAAGAAGAAGATAAAAAAGATGTCCCAAAGAAAATTGAGACACAAGAAGAATAAAAAATTCCTCCTCTAGATAGTGAGAAGTCTACAAAAGTAGAGAATATTGATGAATTCTCAAGTAGTGGTGAGAAGGATAATAAGGAAGAATAAGGTGCTAAAACTAGTGGTGGATATTGTGGAGCTTTTGGAGATTCATTGAAAGATTTGCTAGATATGTAGTTACAATTTCAATCAGTGGTGTCTTCACAACTACTACAAATTCCCATGAAACAAGGATAGGTAGACATGGATAAAATTTACCCATTGCATAAGTTATAGATTTGTAATTCTTTCCATGTCTCTATAAGGAAGGAAATGCTTCAGACTCATTAGAAGAGTTATAAAATGGTAGATGAAGTAGTAAAAGTGTTGTAGGATAGTATTCTTGGAGTAAATATTGATAATTGGATGTTTGATGTGTAATAGTTGAGGTTATTACTTGATTCCTTTAAGGAATATTCTACTGGTTTGGAAGAAAAATTACAGAAGGAAATGGTAAAGAAAGCCAATGATAAGTGATTGACTAAGGTTTTTGATAAATGAAGTACTACACATGACAAGTTACAAGGTAACTTGAAAGAAGTTCAAAAAAATTTAGAAGAAACAAAATTTTTATTTAAGATATGTTTGCAATGGCCAAATTCTACAAGGAACATAAAAGTTCAAATGAACTCTAAAGTCAAAATTTTCTCAAGCCTCTGGTTTATATGATCCAATAAGTGATGAAAATGGTGAAACAAGAGTAGAAATTGAGAATATGCATGTTCAATTCTTTCTACTGTAGGAATAGAAAGATAAAATAATAATGCAATACAACCAACTTTGAGATTTGGTGAGTGAAAGGCTTACATATTTAACTAGAGTTTTAGTAAATTTAGAGAAGAATGAAAACAAATCCAATGCCTAGTTCTCTAGAAGAAGGAGAAGACCTCCATATCCAGTTTGAGATTCAATGATGAATGCTTGCATTTTCCAAGGAGTGGGAGGTTGCAAAGAAAGACTTGGAGGCACATCTTGCTAAACTAAAAGAGCATTATAAGGGTTAAGTTGTATATTTCTTTTTATATATGTAATTTTCTAATTTCAATGTACATATATGGAAGTAGTTGATGGTGTTATGGTAAATCTTTTTTCCTCTTTTTTTAATGAATAATATTGAAAGGAGTAGAGGATTAGAAAGGGGGAAGATAATCTCATGTAAATATATCAGTTAGGGGGAGTGATATAATGATCCCTTTGCCCTTGATGTAAAAAGGGGAGTAGTGTTGAGTAGGTTTGGAGAGTTTGTTTCCATCAATGAAAAAGAGGGAGATTGTTGGATACATGAGCATGATATTCTATGGTATTTTCATTGATGACAACCCATTGCAAAAATATAGTTTTGGTCTGAAGAAGACCTAGTGTTTTGGAGAATTGACTAAGTCAAAGTTTGCATATTCAGTGTTAAGAGGAATAGTTTTGTGGTTCACATTGCTCCAATATGAATAATATTGTAATGTGGTTTTAAGGTGTTCATGGAATGTGTTGAAGGTGTTTATATCCAAAATTTCAAGGTTGAATGTCTTCTACAACTGAAGATATTAGTGATAGAGTATCAGGCTTAGTAATTGTAGTGACTGGTACATTGTGCATGATTGGAATGCTCTATATTCAAGCACAAATGAATATTATGCTATGTAATTTTCAAGAAGTTTTGGAAGGTGTTAAACATGTGTGCACTCCAAGTGGCAACTGGTTTGGTGTTCTACATGTCTAGTTGTGAATGAATAGTTGGTTCATTTAGTTGTTACTTTACTAGTTTTGTTATGTTGTACTAATCGAAGGGTTTTGGGGTTGTGCAAAGTTAAGTTATGTACGGAGCTGATTTATGGGAGTGATTATAGGTCATGTTAACCTAATTTAGTGTGATACATGTTTTGATTCTTTCCAGAAAGCAAGTGTGTTGGAGTTTTGTGCTGGTAGGTTATGAGAATACACATTTCATCTAATTAGGCTGACCTAATTGATGATTTGGTAGATGTATGTATATATAAGGTTAATTAATTGTGTGAAGAATGAATTGAGGTTGTTAAAGTGTGTGTGTGTGAGATCTGATGTATAATGAAGTGTGAAGTCTGATTATGGTGAAGTATGAAGTGTGCAAAGTTAATTTTATGAGCTTAAGTGGAACTATATTTTTAGCATGTTGTAGATGCATTATTAGCAGTTCTATTTTTGTAGTGAGCCAAACGTTCTTCTATCTTTTTCTATTCTATGTAGTGAGTGATTCTCAGTGATCCATTGGTAGTGATCCATTCTTTCTTTCTAGATATTAAGTATTACCATTTTGTAATCTCCATTGTAATCAGTTATAATATATTGTGAGATAATTCTCACCATGGTTTTTCCCTTTCAAGGTTTTTCCATGTAAATTTGGTGTTCTTTTGTTATGTGTTGTGATGTATTGTCTAATTTTTTTATTCCATTATTCTGATATTAATGTTATTCTTTGATTTTAAGTTGAATTTAATGGATTCCAATGATTACTAATTCACCCCCCTTTGGTATTTCAGGTGTTCAACACAATAATCCGAAGAACTAATTTCTTTATCAACATAAAGACTTTTCTTATGTTTACTAAAATTTCCCTTTTTATATTTGCAAGCTTCTTTATTTCTAGAACTATCTCCATTTTCATTTTCACTTAAACAACATTTTGGGTAACAATGACCTATTTCCCATAGTCAAAAAATTTGAAAGGTATCCTACCTTTGTATTTTCTAGAGCCCTTCTCCAATTTCCTAACAAAGTTTACTTCTTCTTCATTTGAACTCTAACTTGGTTCTAAGTAATCCTCAATATTCTTTATTTTGGAAGTCTTGAATGTTGATTCATTCTTTTTTGAGATTATAATTTCTCATTTCATATGCAATTAGAGACCTAAAAAATTCATCCATAGAAAAATTATCAAAATCTTTAGCTTCTTCTACTGTATAAACTTTAGAGTCAAACCATTGTGGGAGAGACCTTAGAACATTATTTACAACTACACAATCTTCAATGTTTTCTTTGAATCCTCTAATTATATTTACTACCTAATATAACCTAAGCAAGTATGTTGCAATATTTTCATCTTTCATCTTAAGAGTCTCAAATTTTTCTCTATGAGTTTGGAATTTTCTTCTTTAACTTTATCATCACCCACATAGATATTGTGCATTTTTCACATAATTCTTTGGTAGATTTGCAATGCATAACTTTACTAATTTTGTACTGGTTAGACCACATAGAATAGTAATTTTAGCTTTGGAATTGTCTTCACAATATTTCTTATCAGCTTAGGTAGTGGGAAGAGTTTTTTATGCTATTTAGCCATCTACAAAAAATTGCCATACATCAAATCCAAGAGAGGTCATGTAAGTATCCATTATAATTTTTGAAAATGAATAATTAGTTCTATCAATCAATGGAAATTTATTTGAATAACAACCTTCTTGTCCTACCATAGTGTTCTTAAAACCAAATCTACCTCAATTTTTTTAAACTTTCTTCAAGGAACATATTCTCTAATACCAATTGTTGAAAGAACACCAATAATTTGAGAGGGGGTGAACTAGTGTATTTTATTTTCAATAATTTCAACTAAAAGATAATATTTAAGAGCACACATAAATCATACACACATGAGAAGGAACCAGAAATACATGGAAAACCCTAAAATGGAAAACCATGGTGAGAAAAGTTTCTTGAGTCTACTACTCAAATCCAACCTCACAATTAAAAAATATTACAAATTTTTTGTAAGAACCAATTCTAGGTACATTGACACCTAAGACAATGTTTTTGAGGAACCAACCTTTAGGTACACTATACACCTAATTCAGCACCAACCCAATTTATTGAGGTACAAACCTCTAAATTATTACAAATTCATATATGCAAATAGTAGTGTTGGTTATTTTTTATGGGAACCAAAATTAATCTTACCACACACCTATGAATATGCCAAGATTCAATGGTTAGAAATGGTAAGGATTTTCCAACACATAAGTAAAGGTTCTAAGGCCCTTCTTCACTTCAGGCTCTGTGAAACCCGAGAGGGTGATCCCTAGCAGTGTTTTCATAATGATACCCTTATTCCATTTTGCATTAATAACACTACAACATACACAGATGGTTCTCACATAAGTGATAAATTAGTAACTTATATCAAAGAAGTTGGTTTCCTCTCAAACATAATTCACACTTATACTTTGTGACCCTTTTAATAGAATTTGATTTAATGAATGGGTGATGGCTGAGTTAATCAACAAAATAAAACATAACTACTAAACCTAGTCCACTGCCTCATCCTTGGAATGGAGTCAACATCAATACTTATATAGCATGATAGTAATTTTCACACCTGACAATATATGAAGCTATGAAAGGTTGCATTACAATGTTTCAACATTGTGCTCTAACCCTTACTTCTTACTAGCATCCTAGCATTAAGTTTGATATAAATTTATAGCCATATTCAAGTATCTAAATTAATTATTTGAATTAATAAACAAGCATAGAGCTATACATCCATCTAAAATTGATAGAGAGAAATAAGATAACCTTGATTATATTATTCATAATTTGTGAAACCAGTACATGGGAGATTAAAATGGCGTTGAACCTGCGCTAATACTATTATATATTGCTAGTATTGTTGGAAATATGTCTTATATTGTCATTGATGTCACCATGTTGATATTGTACCATGTACCGGTGTGCAGAACTAGTTTATCCTATTCGGTATTTGATCCGGTATTTTTGGCATGTTGGTCCAGATATCTCCTCCGCTAATCTGTATGGTTTGAGGTTTTCAAAATGGTTTATAAAGGCTGGAAGCCCATATACATGATCAATTTTTTCATTGATTTTTTAATCCTGACCGAAACGCTATTGCATAACACAAGAGAATTACTTTTGATATGAAGACTAACAAGTTATTGTTTTGGAAATATGTTCTGCATCTATTAGGTCGGCCCAACCAATGCATATAGTTACATTGGGTATTTATACAAGATAGCTAGAGATTGAAATGTGTGGAAGTGCGACAAAGAAAGAGAAATGTGAATGCAAGGAGAAGAAGTACGTATGAGCGAAGTGTGAAAAGTGGTTGAAGATCAGTAGTCATTATGAGCATCAAAGGAACTGAATCTACACATGTGGTGCATCCTTCTCAGTTCAAATCTTGGTGGTTAGCCAATTTATGTTTACTTTCTCTATAGGCAACGAGCCTCCATTTTGGATAGTAAGTCCTTGTAAGCAATGAGCTTCTATTTGTGGCAGTGAACCTCTTATTACCAGTTTTGTTCTAATTTCATATACTGTGAGTTAATCCTCACCATGGTTTTTCCCTTATTGGGTTTTCCACATAAAATATGGTGTTCATGTGTTCTGGAACTTAATGTTAAACTGTTATATGGTGCAATAAATTTTTAAGTGTTTGTTCAATGAATATGTGTGGATATCGATTCACCCCCCCTCTGAGTATCCGGTTTATTCAATAATTGGCATCAGAGCTCTAGTTCCTTTGGAGAAGTTTAACATCTTGAGGGAGATCTTGTAGATTGAACAAGTGATAAAGAATAGCTCCAGACTTCCCTTGAAGATCTAGACAAGGTTGAAACTAAAAAATAGAGAACTGAAGGAAAATCTTGATGAAGCAAATGAGTGTGTCAGAAAATTGAAAGAGCAACTTAAGAAATTCAAGGAAAGATACAGAGAAGTAAGTGAGGAGTTGAAGTAAACAAATGATGAGAACACCACACTGAAGTTGAAGATAGATGAAAATAAAAAAATTGAAGAATGTTTGAAAATAGTGATACAAAGAAATGTTGATGTTTGTTGTAGTCTTGAACAGGAAGTGATGAGTCTAAAGACAGAACTTGAGAAAGAAAAACTTTGTGAAGAAGATTTCAAGACAAGCTCCACCAAGCTTGATGAATTGATAGTAGGACAAAAAAATTCTAAAGATAAAAGTGGCTTAGGAAATGAAGTTGATGGAAAGATACAAAATTCAAATAAAGTGAATAATCAAAAGAATCTAGAAAAAGGAAAGAAGAAAAGAGATTCTGGGAAGAAAAGAGACTCATCATTTAATGGTATTTTTTTTTCATGTAAGAATTTTGGTCATAAGGAAATTGAGTGTAGGAGTAGGTTGAATCAGTTTTATGGTCCATTCTCCTAACATTTCTATGCATGTAAGAAGATAGGACATAAAGCTACTAAATTTAGATCTTTAGCTAGTCGAGTAATGATGAATAAGTTCAATAGAAATCAGTGATTCAATGGTTATTTTTATAACTATAATATGTTTGGACACAAAGAAAAACATTGAAAAAAAAGGATGAATGGAATTCAGACAAATCGGAGAAATATAGTGTTCTATTATTGTAAAGAACCAGGACATATCTCAAAAGTATGTAGAAACAAAAAAGAGCAGCAATCTTCTTCAGTGAAGAATGTGGAAAGGATTGATAAGGAAGAGGTTAAGCAAGAAATGAGAAAAATATGGAAAAATAAAAAAGAATCAGAGTCTACTGATGCATCTGCACCCTCATCTGGTGTAGATGAATACTTCATGAATTAGACCTAGCTTGGTCTTAGGGGGAGCTTTGTCATAAAATCAATTAAACACCCTGAAACACTATGTATCGGATGTTGACACATGGATATGCTATAAAGAATTATAGGACATATGTGTTGCAAAAGAAACCAGAAGAATTGATGCAATCTTGTTTGTTTGTGGAGTAAATTAGGGTTTCTCAATGTAAATGGAAGAGAATTTTGTTAGCTTTTTTCAATTATTGCAAATTAGGTAAAAATGATGAAATATAAAGGTAATCTCGCAAATCATTTTGGTCATCAAATTCATTCAAAGAACTTGCGGAAGCATTTGGAACCTTTTTGAAGAATCTCTGAAGTGATTTGAAGACCTTCGAAGAAATCATTGTGGTCGCTCGATATAGGTAATTAAAATTTCCCATCTCACGGCAGCAAAGGAAAGGGAACTGAAGAACTATCTTGTTAAAAAAAAAAATCAAAGAGCCATAATGGAAATTTCTTAAAGGAATACCCCTCTGAAGTTGAAAGGAGTTGTTATGGATGAGTTTTATCATCATAAAATAAAGAAATTGGAATTAGGGTTGGAATCGAATGACTTACTAAACATACAAACCCTAGGTTTGGATATATGGGGATAATTCCATTGATTTACCAGAATATAATTGATCCTCTTCCTTCTAAGAAAACTCAAGGATGGCATCATTATATTGGAAAATACCTATCTCATTTTGAAAGAAGAAATTAAAGTGCTTATTGGCCTCTGTGGTGTTGGAAAACTTCCAGGATGAAAAGCAATAAAATACAAGTAGAGGAAATGATGGGAGTTGACAAGGACCCCCAAGCACTATTGATCAACACTATTGGTGATGCCTCATTTAGGTATGTTGCATATGGAATTTCTTATAAAATCTTCTTCAAAAATTGTGAAGACTCTACTTTGGCCATCACAGTTTATCTAGTGCGTAAAATGGTAAAGGAGCATGTGCCATTTGATCTTTGTAAGTTAATTCTTGAAAATCTTATTGAGAATATAAAAATGACACTAGGAGAAGGATATGCATTTCATTTCTAATCCTTTCTTACATGTTTAGTGATTTATTTTCTGAAATACCTATTGGGAAAGAAAGATGTTGAGTGGGAATCTGGGATTCCCATTGTAAAACAGATATTTAGGCACTTAGAAAGGTTGGAAGATAAAGCAAGCGTGTGCAAAAAAAATTTCATATCATTGTAGAATGTGATGAGCTCTGGTGAGGTCATTGTAAGTCAATTTGAGGAATGTTCTTCCTCTGGGATGAAGGAATTGGAAGTAGTCACTAGCGATTCCCCTTCGGAATCAAAGAAAATAAAATTTGTCTCTGAAGATGTCATTGCTATCTTTGAAGAAAAGGATGAAAAAGAAGAATCTTTGGCTGAATCTGAACCCTCTGATCCAAAAGGCATCTAGTCCATGATAATAAAAGGAAAGATGAAGAAATTTGATGAATTTTGGTGTACGAACTCTCCTATTGACAAACTTAACATTGATGATGCTCTGATTGAGTATTTTTTTGGTAAAGGTATTAATGTTTCTATTATTTCTAATTCTCTTCCTGAGAATCTAGTTAAAGTAATTGAGGAAACAATGTTGCTTGAAGGTTTGGAAGGACACAAGATCGAAGCTTTGGTTGAGAAAATAAGTCTAAAGAAAAAAAAATGTTATCTAAATTGATTGTGGAGACAAAGAAATGACTGATATCTACAAATATTGCCTCTAGTGGCCTACAACTGATAATTTTTGAAGTGGGATTGAAGCAATAGAATTTGAGGTGAACAATACTGGGAAAAAATTTGATATTTTTAAGGATAAGGATGGGAAGAAAAGGTAGAGAATTGGTGAGTTATAAGAATAACTAATTACTGTACAGAGGAAAAGGGATCATGTAATGAAGAATTTATGGCTTCTGAAAGAGATTGTTGAATTTCGGCTAGACCATCTTGTCAAAATTCTTTCTGATGTAGAAGACCGTGAGAAATGACAGTCGTCCACAGATTGGCCATCTTCCTTCACATTGTTGGCTGTGTTGGAAAGTGTGTATACAAGAATGGAAGAAACTGCTTCCGGTGATCAAAGAAAGGTACAAAAATGTCTTTGAGGTGAAAATAGATATTCTAGTTTGAGGAATTGAATGTTTAAAAGTTTTGAAGTTTTGAAATTTTGAATGTCACCATGTTGATATATTTTTGGGGCACCCTTTGCCATTGATGTCAAAGGGGGAGAGATATTGAAGAGGAGAGATATGGATCTAAAGGTGAGCGATATGTTTTTAGGGGAGGTATGGAATTTTTTTTTTTGATCTTTTGTTACATGTTGCCATCAATGCCAAAGGGGGAGATTGTTGGAAATATGTCTTATATTTTCATTGATGTCACCATGTTGGTCCGGTACCCTGTACTAGTGTGTAGAACTAGTTTATCCTATCCGGTATTTGATCTAGTATTTCTGGCATGTTGGTCCGGATATCTCCTTTGGTAATCTGTATGGTTTATAATGGTTCAAAGCGCATATACATGATCAGGTTTTGCATCGATTCATTAATCCTAACCAACACGCTATTGCATAACACAAGAGAATTACTTTTGATACTAAGACTGACAAGTTATCATTTTAGAAATATGTTTTGCATCTATTAGGCCAACCCAACCAATGCATATGGTTACATCAGGTATTTATACAAGATAGCTAGAGATTGAAATGTGTGGAAGTGCGAAAAAGAAAAAAGCAACATGAATATGAGGCAAAGAAGAAGTATATATGAGCAAAGTGTGAATAGTGGTTGAAGATCAACAGTCATTCTGAGCATCAAAGGAACTGAATCTGCACATGTGGTGGATCCTTCTCAGTTCAACTCTTGACGATTAGCCAATTTATGTTTACTTTTTCTATAGGCAATGAGCCTCCATTTTGTACAATAATTTCTTGTAAGCAGTGAGATTTTGCTTGTGGTAGTGAGCCTCTTATTACCAATTTTTTTATAATTTCATATACTGTGAGTTGATCCTCACTGTGGTTTTTCCCTTATTGGGTTTTCCACATAAAATATGGTGTTCATGTGTTCTAGAACTTAATTTTAAACTATTGGTGCAATACAATTTTAAGTGTTTGTTCAATGAATATGTGTGGATACTGATTCACCCCCCTCTTAGTATCTATTTTATTCAACAAGTATTACTATAAAGATTACATATGCATATTGACAGACCTAAACTTAAGACATATTACAACACTATTTAGTAACCCTTTTAATCTCTATGTGACCAAAACTTAGAATAACTCACCACCCAACGTCTCTTATTTAAGGCCTTGGAATCCCATTTATAAAGAAATGGGAGCAACAAGCAATAGGAAAAAATACAATTACATTTCTATTTGAGGGAAAATTTCACCCTAATTTCAAAGATATTCTCCAGATGGTTACACTTAGTCATTTCAAAACAATGGGAAGCAAAAGATAACAAACTCTATGTAGTTAGTTGAAGAAGACAAGCCAACCTTCCAAAAGGAATTGTTCGTTGATGCAACGTCGTGAAAATCCCATGTCCATGTAGACCAAAGAAGATTATCCACAAGTACCATACGCAAAAACTTACACACTTCCTAGAAAAAGCATATTTTCTATTGAGGATACAAAGTCCAACACTTTTCCTTTACACCAGCCCAAAATATTTCCATGTCAGCTCCAGAGAGAAAAAGTGACACACATGTTGAAGAGGATGATCCTGATGCAATGGCTACTCTGATTCATCAACATCAAAGTATGCTCTCCCTCTTCATGCTCATGCTGAAAATGGAGGAGCAACTACTCCTCCCTCATTATCTAATCCTCATATGGTACCAGAGAAAGAAGATAATAGCCATACTTTGGGTGAGTATCTCCCCCATCACTCGAAGGGCTATCTGAAATCTCAATGGGAGAGTCATGCCTCCCCAGATAAGCCTTGTGATGCTTATTATTTTTCTTTTCTTTTTTCTTAGGCTTAACCAACTCCTTCCGCTTAACTTTGATCAATTCTTCATAAACAATTTGGCTCCTCAGATTGTAGGTCTTCATAACACCATCTTTCTTTTTTTTTCCATAGGATTTGTTCCTGCCCCTTGGTGGTGTAGAAGCCTCGGGTGCCTCATTCTCAGTAATAGAAATGTATTCTTTAAATTCAAACACACTGAGCCTTCTTGACCTCCTAATGGGTTCAATAGAGACACCTGACTTACCCATCTTTTTGAGGAAACAAGAAAAACTAGCAAACCACCAATTGTGAAAAGGTGCACTGGCTGAAAAACCTTACTAAACAAAAATCCCTCAAACCAAGAGAATTAAACTCTCACACCAAGAAATGAATGATGAATAATAAAGCTCATATGACATCCAACTTATCAAGGATAAACACTTGAATACTTCTGGAATTGAAGATTAAAAATGCACATGCTACCTTGTTCTAGCTCACACTTCACAATTCTCAAAGGCTGCAAATGGTCAGATAAATCAGCAAGAAAATTTTCATTAAGTAGAAAAATCACCAACTTGTAGCCATTAATGATCAAGTAGTGCCTCGTGCGAGCAAGCTGACAAATTAGCCGAATATATTCAAATCTGGGCATCGATCCTTTTGGATTTAAAACATCATCAATGGTGATCTTCAAGTGTCATTTCTGACTTTTACAACCCATGCCTCAAAAATGACGATATCACCACAAAAAGTTCCCACGTTTACTTTTAACTTCATTAGTCACCTCTAATCTGACAATTACCATGCATAGCCACCCTAGTTTGTGCTCATTCATTCATATCGGTGAAGTACAAAGAGACAAAAAGTGAAAAAAACAAATGTTAAAACATCCCATTGCCCATCGTGGATCTGCCCCAACCCTCCAGGGTTCAATCAGTGACAAGAGAACCGATGTGATGGAATCATGACCATTGGATTATTTTCCTTCTTGGAGATCTTCATCTCACATTGTGCATCTCCGATACATTTCAGATTCCATAAGTTCTAACAACAATGTGAGCATCCACAAAATAAGATCTCAACTATTGGATATAAGACCCATCCTTGATCACATTCCCTTTCCATCATGCATCACTAATTCATGCTTCATTTTTTATATCACATCAATGATGGGAGATAAGGTGATAGAACAAGATTAAGACACGTGCACCTACATGAAAATCAAAGGCACAAGATGTATCGCTCTCAGGAGAAATTCAAATCAATGAAAGAGAGCTTGAACTAATGACCTCATTGAACATCTCTAATTTGAAATTCAAATCTTAAAATGGATCTATAATGAGTGATAGGAGAAAATACAAAGACCACCAAGGGTCATCACTTATCGCTAATCCACATCACAAAACACGAGTAATTAGCAATAAAAGAGATGCCAACAATAACACACAGAACAAGTGCATCACACATCGCTAATACAACAATGAACATTCATAACCTATCTGTGATACACAAAATAAAGGAGAAACCACTCATCACTCAATTCTCATTTGAGCTTACATTTCTAAAGCTATCCACGATGAGTGATGAAGGAGATGGTAAACAAGACTTAAGTAAAGAATTTTAGCACGTGCTCGCAAGTTGTTTTGAAAAGGGAAATTGCTTAGGACAATGAATAAAATACCTTTAGAGGATATTAAAACATTATTTTCAAAGGATGTAAAGTCCAAACGAGGTCAATTGCTTAACCTTCTAAAATAAAATAATTTCAGACCTAGGCATAAGGGGTCGATAATTTCATGAGCTCTAATGATATAATATGTTTTAACATGATTGGGGACAGGAAATAGAGGGTAAATGATAGAGCATAAAATCAACCAAGGCAAAGACTTAGTGTTTCAAAATAGAGAAATATCTTGACAACATAATCCCAAGGCAAGATCCATGAGAAAAACCCTTAGTCTAGGCACACTGAAATTGGCTGAATTTTATAGAGATATGAAAATGGAACAAAATTTTTAGGGGTTCCATTAGTGGCTCTAGTTGGGGGTGTCTATTCGTGAGGGATATAGAAATATTCTAGAGTCTCAGGTGAAGTAGACCAAACACAGAGGACCAAAAACCCAAGGACCAGCCCAGGTCAGGCAAGAAAACTAGAGCAAAGTGAACCACATATGTACAATATTTAGATAAGTTACAAGGCCATACCAAGAGATACAATTTCCATTTTCATTGAAGCATCATTTGATATGCAATATTGCACTCTTCATCCTATAATTGTACCATACTTCAACTTTATTCAGTGGCCCCAAGCCCCCACGCTTAAGACTAATACTTTCCTCTGTCAAAATCCTTGTTTTCCACTGTCTGTACCATGCCAAGGCTAAGGAAAATCTCATGAATTACCCACTCATTGATCATACCGCAAATATTGAAATAAACCATTATGGACATATGTATCAATTCATTATTATCATTTTCACTCATATCCAGCTGAGAGTTGCATTCAAGTGTTGACTGAAACACATGATTAGTGTAGCACTCTATCTAATTTAGCTTACAATAATATTCCCCCAAATGTTCATCCAACTAGGTAGGAAAAGTAAAACATTCATAGTCCATTAGATCACTACCATCATTTAAGCTGACATCAACTTCATTTTTCTCTTTAAATTGAAAAACTTTATACATTTTCCTTTCAGGAATCCAATCCAGGGGCACATACTTTGACCCTTTGAAATGATACTGAAATTTAATTACTAGTATTCTAGGGTCATAATCATTTGATTTTTTCCACACACCAAACACACATTCACTTTGTGTAATGAAAAAGAAATGTTCATATGCAGGCTTCTTTTCAAAATGGTGTTTATATTCCTCAGAGCAGTATAGATAAATTATGCTTCCATCTGTTCTATTTTCTTGGGAAATTGATTTAGCAGAATCCATAGAAATATTTCTCTTATTTTGGTCATGGATGTCCCCACAAATAGCTTTATCCAAACCATCCCAAGTGTCAAAGAATATCTACATTTTAGGTTCATTAATATGGTTTAGTTTACCTCTTGTATCAGCAACCATCTCAAAGCAAGATGTCTCATAAGATGAGTTGAATATTTCAAGAGTGATAAGGTCAATAAAAAAGTTCCCAAATGTTTCCTCAATTGATGAATGGAGTGTCTCTGATATAGAAAGTTTGTTACTACCTGAATGCTTCTCATTTGGAACCATACATGTCTCTTCACCCATTTCCACTTTGATACAATCCTCATTGAATACTACCTTGTCCATTTCTGCTAAGACATTCACATATTCTATTTTTGTTTTTATGGGAAATCATAAATAATCGAGGCTTGATCCTATTGGTTAGTAACACAACTCTCATCATTCTTAGTGTCATATCTAGGCTCAGGATGTTGAGCACACATAGTCTTATCTTCGAATTCATCACCAACCACACTATTAGCACCTTCCAATTCTGATATAACCAAATTGCATTCCAATAATTCTTTACACGTATTTTGTTCATTTATTGGTAAGGAAAATTCCTTGTAAGAAATGATGTTGTACCCTTCAAGTACAAAGAATGCCTCCAGATTATCTTCCCAAATAGATTGACATCCCTCATAAGAATAATTAGAACTCTCATTTTCATTATTTGGATTATCCATTTCCAAAGGTACACCAACAATACTTGCAAATCTACCAATGTCCTCCTGAGATCTCAATTTTTGTATGTAATCATACTTGGCCTTGTTAGCAATTCTGATCCAATCAATTATCAGATCAAAATCTTGGGGTTTCAATTCATTGAGTAAAGTACTAAGACCTAGCTCAAAAATGTCACAGAATAAGTCGATACATGCTAAATATTTAGGTCTCATTTTTTGAGGAGTTTCTAACAAGGCATCCAAGAACCTTGCTAACAATTCATATGGTGATTCTCCCTCATGTCTTTTCATGCTAGACAGTCTTTTAACAAATAACATTAGATCAACATCGCTTAAAATTTGTTGAGATTCATCATAGATTTGTCTATGATCATCATGTTGCAATGATGAAATATGGTCAAAAGCATCATCATCTTGATCTCCTCTTTCATTCTTGTGAATTTCATTTATATGATGTGCTTTAGGAAAACTAATATTTGCAGCCATATATCCCTTCATCATTGAATATCTCATATTATTTTTAATATCCATTGCTATTCTATATGCATGTTGCAATGTTAAGGGATCTTCATAGCTTAACATATAGCTCATGTTATTATCAAAGGCACCCATATACACAATTAAACATTCTGCATCACTAGGCCTCATATTTTCTCAAATATTTCTTAATGCCTTTATAAATCTAAGGTTGAAACTTGGGATCAATTCCTCTTCATCCTCTTGGATTTCCCTAAATAATTTCCTTACTACATTGGGATTAATCCTTTCACCAAATTGTTCTATGAATTCCACCATTACCTCACTCCATGAAGGGATAGAACATACTGGAAAATATGAAAACCAGAATCTAGCATCTCCCTTCAAAGATTGAACAAACAATTTCATGACAACATCTTCATGATCTATCTCATAATCCTCCATCAAATATGAAAACTCCTTTAGATGATGATATGTTGATTCTAAACTTTGACCATTGAAGTTTGGTAAACATTCTCGAGCTTCATCAGGAACATGGTTTGGGAAACCTTGAAAACCATTGAAAGTTAACATTGTATATCCTCCCATAGAAAAACTTCTTTGAGGACATGACAAAGGTTGCATACTCTTCAAGTTTACATTATTCTCCCCACAGGGATGTGTAAGTGGATGATACATTTTCTTACACCCCCTTCACAAACTTTAAACATCAATGCTACAATTGGTCGCTGCCCTATTTCTTGCTTTTATCATGATCTTAAAATATTACAATGCATTACTTAAATACATTTATATCTAAAATTCTATCTAATAGGCATATTTTCAAGAATAAGCGTACTTCTTCATTACAACACATAAACTACAAATTATAGCTCAAAAGTATAAAAATACTACTACCATTCCCTTTCTTAGTGCTTAACTCACTTGATAGGGAGTAAATATTCTTTCAAACTATCACATACTATTTTCATGACAATTTTATGCTCTATAAAAATCCAAATAGGGGAAATACCTATACATGTTGTAACTGACTGGAAAAGTTTGCAGATATGATACTTTCACCACCTCTACTTTAGGTTCTTTTGATAGAGTCACCACCTCTTCCTCATAGAGGACCAAGCCTCGAGCAATATGAAGCTATTTCAAAGATGAATTTCATTTTGGGTCTCTTTGAACAACATGAATCACATAAATATTTCTTATCCTTTCTGAAAAAAAAAATTTTATACCTTAAATATTGCACATTGGTGCAAAGATCTTGGAGTTGCCACCCACAGTTAGTGAGATTAACTATATATTCTAGATTTATAGTTGATCTCCAAAAGGATTTTCAGTTTCAGAAGAACACAACAAATTCATGAAATGTTTCTATGATTCAACACAACTCTAGAACTCGGGAGATAAAATAATTAGAAAATAATTTGACTCTTTATTACATGCAATATCTAGTTATTTACTATCTTGAAATCTCAATGACTCTCTAAGGCAAGAGAATCATCTATCAAAATTTCTTCAGGTCATTCCCTAGTGGAGTCACCATTTCTATTGGTTATTTTTTGTGGGAACTAAACATAATCTTACCACTCACCTATGAATATGCCATGATTCAATGGTTAGCAACGGTAAGGATTGGACAACACATAAGTAAAGGTTTTGAGGCCCTTACTTCTTCACTACGGGCTATGTGAAACATGGGAGGGTGATCCCTAGTAGTGTTTTCATAATGATACCCTTATTCTATTTTGCATTAATAACACTGCAACATACATAGAGGATTCTCACATAAGTGCTCAATTAGTAACTTATATCAAATAAGTTGGCTTCCCCTCAAACATAATTCACACTTCGAGCATGAGAATGAAAAAACCTCATAAATTTGTGAACCCTTTAATAGAATTTGATTTAATGAATGGGTGATGGCTGAGTTAATCAACAGAATAAAACATAACTAATAAACTTATTCCAGTGCCTCATCCTTGGAATGAAGTCAACATCAATACTTATATAGCATGACAATAATTTTCACACTTGACAATATATGAAGCTATGAAATGCTTCATTACAATGTTTTAGCATTTTTCTCTAACCCTTAATTCTTACTAGCATCCTAGCATTTAGTTTGATACAAATTTACAACCATATTCAAGTATGTATATTAATTTTTTGATTTAATAAACAAGCATAGATCCATACATCCATCTGAAAGTGATAGAGACAAATAAGATAGCCTTGATTATATTATTCATAATTTGTGAAATCAGTAAATAAGAGAGTAAAATGGTGTTGAACCTACACTAATACTATTCTATATTGCCAATATTACTATAAAAATTATATATGCATATTGACAGACCTGAACTTAAGATATATTACCAAACTATTCATAAATCCTTTTAATTCCTGTGTGACCAAAACTCAGAATAACTCACCACCCAACCTCTCTTATTTCAGGCCTTGGAATCCCATTTATAAAGACATGGGAGCAACAAGTAACATACCAAAATACAATTACATTTCCATTTGAGAGAAAATTTCACCACCCTAATTTCAAAGATATTCTCCAGATGATTACACTTAATCATTTCAGAACAAGGGGAAGCAAAATATAACAAACTCCATGTAGTTGGTTGAAGAAGATGAGAAAACCTTCCAAAAGGCATCGTTCGTTGATACAACATTACTAAAATCACACATCCATGTAGACCAAAGAAGATTATCCACAAGTACTAGAGGAAAAACTTACACACTTCCTTGAAAAATAATATTTTTCATTTAGGATATGGAGTTCAACACTTATGCATTACACCAGCCCAAAATATTTCCATGTCAACACCAAAGATAAAAAGTGACACACATGCTGAAGAGGACGATCCTGATATAGTGGAAATGGTGTCATGGAAAATAAAAACTGGGTTGAGATGCTACTCTGTTTCGTTAGCATCAGAGTATGCTTTCCCTCTCCATGCTCATGTTGAAACTGGAGGAGCAACTACTTCTCCCTCATTAGAATCCTCATATGATACTAGAGAAAGCAGATAATATCCATACTTTGTATTAGTATCTCCCCCATCACCTGAAGGGCTGTCTAAAATATCAATGGGAGAGTCGTGCCTCCCTAGATAAGCATTGTGATGCTTATTCTTTTTCTTTTCTTTCTTCTTAGGCTTAACCAAATCATTTCCCTTAACTTTGACTAATTCTTCATAAATAATTGATCTCCTTAGATTTTAGGTGCTCTTAACACCATCTTTCTTGTTTTTTCCACAAGCTTTGTTCCTATCCCTTGGTGGTGTAGAAGCCTCGGGTGCCTCATGCTCAATAAAAAAAATGTCTTCTTGAAATTAAAACACACTGACCCTTCTTGACCTCCTAATGGGTTGACAAAGACATACAAATTACCCATATTTTTTGAGGACACATGAAAAACTAGAAAACCAACAATTATGAAAAGACACACCAGCCAAAACCTGTATAGAATATAAATCCCTCAAACCCAGACAATTTCAACCAGACTCAGAGAATGAAACTCTCACACTAAGAAATGCATGACATAGAATGAAGCTCATATGACAACCAACTTACCAAGGATAAAAACTTGAATACTTTTGCAATTGAAGATCAATAACTCACATGCTACCTCATTCTAGCTAACACTTCACAATTCTTGAAGGTTGCAAATGGTGAGATAAATTGGCATGAAAATTCACATAAAGTAGAAAAATCAGGAGTGTGTAGCCATTAATGATCAAGTAGTGCCTCATGTGAGTAAGCTGATAGCTTAGCCGAACAACTTTGAAACTGGGTCATCGATCCTTTTGCATTTAAAACATCATCAATGGAGATCATTAAGCGTCATTTCTATATTTTACAACCTGTGCCTCAAAAATGGTAATATCACCAAAAAAAGTTGCATTCTTACTTTTAACTTCATAGTCACCTCTAATCTAACAATTACCATGCATCACCACCTTGGTCCATGCTCATTCATTCATATCGATGAAGTACAAAGAGTCAGAAAATGAAAGAAAAAACATTCAAACATCCCATCGCCCATCACAAATCTACCCAAACCCTCCAAGGTTGAATTAGTGAGAAGAGAACTACATATGATGGAATCACGATTGTTGGATTATTTTTCTTCTTGGATATCTTCATCTCACATCGTGCATTGCTGATACATTTCACCTTCTATAAGTTCTAACAATGATGTGAGCATCCACACGATAAGATCTTAGCCATTGGATCTAAGAACCATCCTTAATCATGTTCCCTTTCCATCATGCATCACTAATTCATGCTTCATTTTCTAGATCACATAAGCGACGTGAGATAAGGTGATAGAAAAAGATTAAGACATGTGCACCTACATGAAAATCAAATGCACAAGATGTATCACTCACAAGAGTAATTCAAATTAGTGAAAGAGAGATTGAACTAATGACCTCATCACACATCGCTAATTTGAAATTTAAATCTTAAAATGGATCTATGATGAGCGATAGGAGAAAATACAAAGAGCACCAAGGTCCATCACGTATCGCTAATCAACAGTACAAAACACATGAATAGTTAGCGATACAAGAGATTCCAATGATAACATATAGAGAAAGTGCATCATGCATCGCTAATACAACATCAAACATTCATAACCTATCTGCAATACATGAAATAAAGGAGACACCTCTCATCGCTCATTGCTCATTTCAACTTACATTTCTAAATCTATCCATAATGAGTGATAAAGGAGACAGTAAATGGTACTTAAGTAAAGAATTTTAGCACGTTCCTACAAGTTATTTTGAAAAGGGGAACTACCTAGGATGATGAATAAAAGTCCTTCAGAGGATATTAAAACATATGTTTCAAAGGATGTAAAGGCCAAACAAGATCAATTTCTTAACCTTCTAAAATCAAATAATTTCAGACCTAGGCATAAGAAGCCGATAATTTCATGACCTCTAATGACATAATATGTTTTAATATGATTGGGGATGGGAAATAGAGGGTCAATGATAGAACACAACATCAACCAGGGCAAAGACTTAGTGTTTCAAAATAGAGAAATATCCTAACAAAAAAATCCTGTGCAAGAGCCATGAGAAAAATCTTTAGTCTAGGCACACTAAAAATGGCTGAATTTTATAGACTTATAAAAATGGAACCAAAATCTCAGGGGTTCCATCAAGTGGTTCTACTCTAACCTGAAATGAACCTTTTTAAATCATATACTAAAATCTCTATCTCTACCTAACTTCTCCTCCTTTTTAATTTACCATAAAAAATTATATTCTCATTGACATAATCCCCCTTTTTATTGAAAATACTCACTACACATTAGTATTGTCAATGTTCAATTCAATAACCCTTGTGCTATCAGATTCACTCTGTGTATATCATTTTCACTATACACATACAAAATAACTCAACATGATCACAATCATAACTATTTCCATCATTACACATAACCCTATTTGCTTCCCCTATAATTGAAATCATCATTTGAATTATTTTTCAATAATTACAATCGAATTGGCTTCTACTCTGTAGTTGCACATCAAATTTTTCCTTTAGAAAATACTCCTTTTCTCACTTTCAATATCAGTAATTGATCTTACCTGCCCACCAAGAAGAGTGGATAAATTTTATAATCACACATATTAACATTTGATGATTACAAGAACAAATATTTTTATGCAATGTAGTGATAGCCATCCAATATCCTTCATCAATGCACATTGCTTATTCAAAAAAGTATTAGATAGACTTTACCTCTTTCAAATTTCATCTAGGGAACATATCAGAATTTCATGTTCCCACATAGCTATGGAACCCACCATTATTTCTATCAAGTAGAGGAAATGCACCATCTATCTCATAAACATCATGTTGGATACTTTTTGCTATATTACGCTTTCATAAACATAAATTTGTTAGAATGAATCAAAAATATGTTGGGAAGGAACAATGCACTCTGATGAGAAAATTCCATGCATAGTTACTTCATTAAAAAATGCTCAATGCATTCTTTCTTTTGCACTCTAGAACGAAATTGTAGTCTAAAGTGACCTTGTAGATGACACTTGTCATCACATCGTATTAGCATAATTCTCTCATAATCATAGCAAAACAAAATTGTGATCCCACAAACCATTGAATGGATACAAGGTTTTTTTATAGCCAATGGATCAACATCGAAACACTCACACTTTATTCTTATTCTCATACATAATATAAAAGACAACCTAAACTAGCAGCCACTAGAGAGTGGGACTGGTAAAAAAAATGATGACAATGGTTTAAGTTGTCACTTAAATGACTTCTTAGTAAGGATAGTAGGTAAAAAGAAAAATCTAACATAAAGTGCATGCCAAACAAAAAATTAGGGTTTAAGGGAATAGGGGCTAAAACCCTAGAAAATAAAGCATGAAACCATAAGACTGATCAGTCCAAAGAACTTAAGAGGAAAACAACATTACATAGATACTTCCAAGCCAAGAACAGATAAGAGTAGACATGAACAAAAAACAATCTCATATAACACATAGTTCTTCACATCTAAGATCAATTTAATAGAGATAAAATCCCTTGAAAAACATGATACCTTTGACATCAATAACAATAATTCCAAAAACATTACCATAAATAGATGAAACCATAAAGGAAACATTGGTTGCCAATGTTGAAATTTAAAAAGAATGGTATGCACCAATATTTAATTATTTGAAAGATGGTATTTTCTTGAACCAACTACTAAGAACACTATAGTTTTAATTTAGAATCTCATAGCCTGCAACATAATCTTATCTAATGTGTTGCATGGATGATCATTTAGTGGAATTCTCCTTCAATGTCTTAAGAATTCTAAAATCATAGTGGCCCTTGAGGAAGTTCATGCGAGCGCTTGCAAGGTGGAATTCTTGGAGGAAAATCGTTGGTGTAGAGATTAATTTACATTGGGTAATATTGGAAAAATATGGAACATGACTATTTTTATCATGCTAAGTGTCACAAATGTCAACAACATAACAATTTGAATCATGCTCCTACTTACGAGCTTCATGTGCAAACCACTATTTGGTCATTTTTAGTGTGGGGCTTGTATCTGATTGGAAACATATCTCCTTTGTCATATTTAGAACATATATTTATAATCAATACTATAGATTATTTCATGAAGTTTGTAGAGGTGGTTCCTCTTGATTCCACAAATCTTGATGTAATATATCATTTTATCTTAGAAAGTATTGTTGCATGACTTGGTCTTCCTTTAGCCCTAGATACATGTAATGGTGTGCCATTTAAGAATAAATAAGTTGTTGGGGATACAGGATGGGTCTGTTACCATAGAACATGTCTAAGACAGTAGTGCCTTAGTGATTTTCATTTCTTCAAATCACAACAAAGACACAAACTATGCCATAAAGTGGAAGCAGGCATAGTGGATCCCCCATTGATCTTTCTGAGAAAAGTAAATGCCTAACAAGATAGCAGATTCAACACAAGCATAGATTCAAGAACATGAATCAAACAACATGAAAGACAAAACATATGGACACATAGATATACGTGGGGAAAACCTTTGTAGGTAAAAAACCCCACCTCCAAAACACTCAGCTCCCTTGTATTATTCAATAACAGAAAATGATTACAATACAAACACAGAGCTATGCTCTTCAGGAGATTATATCTTGTCCATCTGGAGAAAGAAGGAAACACATAAACATAACCTTCACATAGTTTCAATGTCTCCAAAGACATACCATGTAGATTCCCTTCAGCTCCTCAGTTGACTGTCTTGGACAGCCTCATAGCCAGCCCAGCCACACGACCTCCACCGGTTCACATCTTCACAGAACTTAGAGATAGAGTGTTCACAGTCATGACCATTCGAACACTCACTCTATCTCTCTCTCTCTATTCGCTCATCTATTCTCTATGTAAACACGAGATTAATTAATCTCTTACCGTGTGTGAACCTGTCCTGCCTATCTAAACAATCAACTATCCTCAAGTTATCACTGACAGATCTTCTTGCATCGGGTCACCCGGGCATTCAATTTCGTGCCTCAATCGAGTCCTATCTTCAGCTGAAAAATCGGCCTCCAATAACTGTCATCACTATTTTGGCACCTAGCCAATCAACATTCTTATGTTGAACCATGCATCACATTTTTGTTCATTCGCTGCCTTTAACCTCTGGTCAAACTCGGTCAAGCCAGTTGGTCGAGCTCTGAGCTCACCTTTTCCATCTACCGCGCTACCGCACCAAGTACAAACAACCATCGAGGTATGGCGATGAGCGTACGTCAACCCATCAGCCTCTAACCGCGCTATCGCCGAGCTCAGTTGACCCGGTTGTGGTAATGCGGTGAGCTCACCCGAGCTCACACAGACTCTACTCGTGCCACCGTATCCCTGTCCAAGTCACCTCACGGTATGGCACTAAGCTAGCCCGAGCTCACCCTTGTCTTCACCGTGCTACCGCCGAGCTCAATGGGCCACCCCATGGTGTGGCGGTAAGCCCGCCCGAGCTCCAACACTGATCGCCCTGTGCTACCGAGCCCCAACCACCAGACAACCGTGGAACGATGGTGACTGCCAGCCCAGACTGCTAATGGTCAACCGTGCTATCGTGGGGGCCACCAGGCCACCCCATAGTAGGGTGGTAACTGCCAGGAAAATTGCGAATGATATTTTCATGGCCACCACAGTGAGTCATCTCACCGCCCATGGTATGGTGGTAATCACAAATGCCGACCGCTAGTCATCCACCACAACCACCGTGGCTTCGCTGAGTACAGCCCATGGTAAGGTGGTAATTGCCAAGCCAAATCGCCGCTGCCACCGTGCTATTGCACCACCAACAAGAAACCTTTGTGGTAGGGACGTAAGGCATTGCTCCTTCGTTATGTCGCCAGCCGCGCTACCACACCACTAGAAGAAGCACCCTATGGTATGGCGGTAACTTCCACGCCAACTATCCCTGCTCACTGCACCATCTCTAGTCTAGAAGAAGACTGTCATGGTAAGGCAGTAACACCGCCCAACCTCTAGACCAAGCAAGGTAGCCGGCGGTAAACCACACAACCATGCAACCAGGGAAAGCTTGCAGCAGTATGGCGGTAAAGGCTAGGAACATGAAGAAAATGCCTAAGTCTTCAAGGGAAAAGACCAAAAAGTTGAGGCATACTTTCCCAACAATCTTCCACTTGCCGAAGACTTTCAGGCTTCCTCCAAAACCAAACAAGGACCAAACCATGCTTCCATGCTCCAACCAAGACACCTGCAATGACATTCAAAAAATTTCCACCATCTCAGGCTATAGCTCCAATCATCCAACACAGGAAAAGAAAAAAGCCAAGACGTATATGCACCATTCTCCAGAATACAAGCATCAAATCCTTTAGGCAAAGAAAGCACCACGGCAGCAGCAAAGCACAACGTGAACACCAGAACGAGAAACAATCTCTAGAACAAGATAAACCAACCAGCTAGAACAACAACCATCAAACTGAATGCCCTCATCCAACTGATCAAACCCACACAACTGAAAACTAGCACCCACAGCTCATGCTATTCCATCCAATCACCCATACGTCAAAGGTATGACCATCAGTAAACTCATGCCATCACACAACCAACCCATCAATAGAAAAATAAGCACCATGTGTCAACCAGTCAAAAGACCAAACACATCTAGGTACTCTGACTACAAAGGTATTGTCCAGATGAATGCAAAAAAAGCACCATCACACGTGATCCGGGCTTACTAAGTCCACCAATCCTGTACATAGAAAAAATTAACCATGTAGTTCCAAGGAACATCCACAATGATATGCACAACTTGCAACCACCTGCTACAAGAAACATTTCTCTCAATAGTCTTCCACATTCTTCCAAGGTATCATATTTGACTGAAGAAGGAAACCCCACAGCTCCACATACATCTAAAGTCAAATGAACATTCAAGAAGAAAAAGACCAAAAAAGAGAGAAACTGTAAATCATAACATGTAGCATCCTCCTACATACATTTCTAAATGCTAGCTATGTCAAGAATGATCTTCTTCACATCTCAAGGGGAAAATCCTTAACAACATCCAACAAACCCATGGATGTAAGCACCTCAAATAAGATTAGACAAACCCATATAACCATCTCCTATCAGTCCTCAAAAGAACAAGGAGATCCACTATGTTGTCTACCTTTCATTATGAATCCTCCAGAATCTTAAAATAACTCAAGATTCATATCCATGAAAGATAAAGCATATAACACATATCTGAAAGCTATAATGGGAAAATACCTTTCAAATAAACTTCACTGCCAAGTAGACCAAGAAGAAAAGAAAATATGCTCCTCCAAGATATACAAGCCATCATGACTTACCCAAGAGCATTCTCCTTCATGGTCTCTGTTGAACTCATGTTCAACCAAGGTGCAGGCTACTCAGACTTTCAGCTGTAAACAACAACATTCTCAAAATAATTCCAGCCTCACCTTATTCTCCATGCATCCATGAGTACCAACAACTTTTCATCTCATGCTAACTCCAAACTACATTGTTGCACTTAACATGAAGTCCACCAACGTATGACAAAAGTACTCAAAACATAAAGAAACACTAGACCACTATCAAAGCTCCAAACCAGCTGAACAGGAACTTATCATGACACCATGATCTTACACATCCCCCTTAGGAGATACCATGCTTTAGGTGAACTATCCATGATCTCAAGAGCAAAGAAGGATGGCAAAACTCTAATGCACAAGCAAGAGTATACATGACATCAAGCAAACAAAACTCTAAACCAACATCACCTCTCAAGCACCACCAACATCTCAGCCAAAGACTACCAAGGTCCTCCATGGCTCCAAGATGCTGCACATCTTCAAATAGTGACCATGCAGAAGCAAAAGAACCCTTCTCTAGCAACAGGATCTAAGAGTCCTCAAGAAGCATCTGCAACACCAAAGAAGATCATTCACTACCAAGTGATGAGTCCAAAGTCACTACTAAAGCTCCCACCGAACCATGACATCAAGCTTTCCAAGGATCATGACCAACCACCTACTGATCCAAACAACCTTCAGGTATAACCAACAGCATGCCCATCAGACAACAATGTCGAATAGCACCGAGATTACCAGATCACGCAGACCACACCATCACTATAAAAATCTTACACAAGCCAATGTATCCAGCTCTCCATGACATCGTGATTCACATGCTTCAGGTCCCCATCACTAACTATTCAGGTACTCAAACACCATTGCTCCTCTCATCTCAAAACAACCACGCCAATTCACAAGTGAACACAGACAAGGTCAGCTAATAGATCTGCAACACCACAGAAGCAACCTCATGGATAAAGACAGTCCACTTCCAAGTTGACTCACAACAAACATGTAGGTAAAGACAGCCCACAAAAAAACACAACTCGTAGATCCACTTCAATGAAAACCATGCAAATCTATCATCACATTGGAAACTTCAAAATTGAGATCACCAAAGAGAACAGCTAAAGCAGACAAACATGACTCAAACACTAGATCAGCAACAGATCCAATTCACCAGTCATGTCCACAACTCAAGCACCATAGTCTAGGAAACCAGCAACCAACACCACAAGAATGTTGAATAAAAAACACATACCAACACTCTCATGCAGAGAAGACATCACACCTCCTCAAGACATGTCGAACTCCAACTATCTCATCCAGTCACACTCCAGAAGCCAGGGTCTAGAAAATAGCTAAACAACAGCTCCACACAAAACACAATTTTTTTCTTGACCGTGTAAAACTTGCAAAACCATAGTGTTTATAAAACACCCACACACCTCCATATTCACTACTCGTCTGGATGAACCAAGAGTCTGCACATAACCAGCATGGTTAACCAGAACAATGAAAAGAAAATATGAAAATGCGTCATAGAATTTTTAGGAAAATCTACAGAAAACCTCTAGAGCCAAAGACATGAATTTGAACCATGCGAGTGCAAGATATAGGTAAAAAGGAATAGTAGGTCCATTCCAGACCAGTTCCAAAACCACAACCATGCACAAGCATACGAGAGAGATAGGCTATACAGAAGTTACAGACCACCAAGATCACCTTCATAGCCTCCATGCAAACAGAGCAATAGAGAAAATGCCTTCAGTGCTAAGTCAGAACACCTAGTACAAGCACAAAACTTCATGGTTGAACAACAACAAAAGCTACTCCATACCACAAGGGAGCCTCTCACACAGACACCTAGTATGAAACCACGCTTTTCTACAACACAACCACAAGCACATCTAACGCCCTTTGCATCATGAACATTTGTTGCGAGCTAGGAGCCTCAGACCACATTGCCATAATATGATCAACCCCAGTCATCGCCAACATATTTCAAGCTACGTGTTGAATCAAAGAAGCAAGAACTTCCACTCATCGAAAGATCAATCAGCAATAGATTTCTCCATATTTCCTCAAGCTTGCCAAGCTAAGAAATCTTCACAGGAGAAAGAACCCAGAACTCGAGTAACCAAGAGAAGGCTTTGACACCACTTGTTGGTATCACCAATCCTTGACCTCCCTTAACCAGCTCTGATGCCACTTGTTGGGGATACGGGATGGGTTTGTCACCATAGAACATGTCTAACACAGTAGTGCCTTAGTGATTTTCATTTCTTCAAATCACAACAAAGACACAAACTATGCCATAAAGTGGAAGTAGGCACAGTGGATCCCCCATTGATCTTTCTGAGAAAATTAAATGCTTAACAAGATAGAAGATTCAATACAAGCATAGATTCAAGAACATGAATCAAACAACATGAAATACAAAACATATGGACACATAGATATACATGGGGAAAACATTTTCAGGTAAAAAACCCCACCTCCAAAACACTCAGCTCACTTGTATTATTCAGTAACAAAAAATGGTTACAATACAAACACAGATCTATGCTCTTCAGGAGATTACATCTTGTCCATCTGGAGAAAGTAGGCAACACATAAACAAAACCTTCACATGGTTTCAATGTCTCCAAAGACATACCATGTAGATTCCCTTCAGCTCCTCAGTTGACTGTCTCAGCCAACCTCATGGCCAGCCCAGCCACACGGCCTCCATAGGTTCACATCTTCATAGAACTAAGAGATAGAGTGTTCACAGTCATGACCGTTCAAACACTCACTCTATCTCTCTCTCTATTCGCTCATCTATTCTCTATGTGCACACAAGATTACTTAATTTCTTACCATGCGTGAACTTGTCCTGCCTATACAAACACTCAACTATCCTTAGGATATCACTGACAGATCTTCTTGCATCAGGCCGCCCAGGCATTCAATTCCTTGCCTCAATCGGGTCCTGTCTTCAGCTTAAAACTTAGCCTGTAATAACTGTCATCACTAATTTGGCACCTAGCCAATCAACATCCTGATGGTGAGCCACGTGTCACATTTCTATTTATTCGCTGCCTTTAAACTCTGGTCAAACTCAAAAAAGCCAGTCGGCCAAGCTCTGAGCTCACCTCTTCGATCTACCATGCTAACGCACTGATTCCAAACAACCATCATGGTATGGCGGTGAGCCCACATCGACCCATCAGCCTCCAACCATGCTTTCACCGAGCTCAGTCGACCTGGCCACGATAATGCCGTGAGCTCACTTGAGCTCACTCAGACTCTACCCGTGCCACCGTAACCCTATCCAAGTCACCTCGCGATATGGTGCTGAGCTCGCCTGAGCTCACCCTTGTCTTCATTGTGCTACCATCGAGCTCAACGGGCCACCCTGTGGTGTGGCGGTAAGCCTGCTCGAGCTCCAACACTAATTGCCCCGCGCTACCAAGCCTCGACCTCCAGAAAACTATGGCACGACGATGACTTCCAACCCTGATCGCTAACGGTCAACCACGCTACCATGGGGGCCACCAGGCTACCTACAGTAGTGTAGTAACTGCCAAGAAAACCACCAACAATCTTACCATGGCCACCACGATGAGTCATCTCACCACCGATGGTATGGCAATATCTGCAAACACCGACTGCTAGTCGTCCATCGCAACCACCTCGACTTCCCCGAGCACCACCAACGTTAAGGTGATAACCGCCAAGCCAAATCGCCACTACCACTGTGCTAGCGTGCCACCAACAGGCAACCTCCATGTTAGGGAGGTAAGGCATTGCTCCACCACTACACCACCAACTGCACTACCGCGCCACTAGAAGAAGCACCCTGCGGTATGGCAGTAACCACCACGCCAACTATCCCCGCTCATCACGCCACTACCAGTCTAGAAGAAGACTATCATGGTAAGGCCGTAACACTGCCCAACCGCCAAACCAAGCAAGGTGGCCTATGGTCAAGCGATAAACCACACAACCATGCCACCAAGGAAAGCTTGTAGCAGTATGGCGGTAAAGGCCAGGAACATGAAGAAAATGCCTAAGTCTTCAAGGGAAAAGACCAGAAAGTTGAGGCATACTTTCCCAACATAAGTGAATAATTTATTAGAAATATTTCACATTCAAAACCATTTTTATACCATATTATCCATAATATAATAGTCATTTGAAAGCATTAAACAAAAATATTGAACAAATCTTGCATAGACCAGTTAATAAGCATAACAAGGATTGGAATTCTCAACTTTCTAACAAATTATGGGCCTATCACACAAGTGTTCATATGGAGATAGGAAATACACCATATAACATTGTTTATAGTGCAAACACAATAATTCCCTTAGAGTTATAAA
This sequence comes from Sequoiadendron giganteum, assembly GCA_007115665.2. Taxonomy (NCBI): domain Eukaryota; kingdom Viridiplantae; phylum Streptophyta; class Pinopsida; order Cupressales; family Cupressaceae; genus Sequoiadendron; species Sequoiadendron giganteum. Next base: position 234,882,542 of record CM021108.1, on the reverse strand, counting down.
TTTATTCTTTATGAATCTCTCTTAGTGGTTTTATTGATGATAACACTTATAAGGAACAATGATTACAAAAGCTTTAAATGCTTGATGAACAATGCATACATGCTCTCAAACATCATCAAGCTTATTCCAAAAGCATGCAACACAAATATAATGATAATTTCATTCCTTTTTCACTAAATAAAGGATATTTGGTGTTATATGAAAATCAATACAATGTAAATGAAGCACCAGATGAGAAAGGAAAGTTCAACCCAAATAGGCTAGCAGCCTATCTCATTGATGAATACTATGGATCAAGACCATATAGGCTTAATAAAATAGATGGTACACCTCTCAAAGAACCCATTAATGTTGTGCATTTGAATAGATACTACAATTAGAAATATTTTTGAATAACATGTATTTTAAAGCATGTTGTTAGATTGAGTAGTACTTTTCTATTTTATCTCGCATTGCTTCATTCTTGAAAAAGATTTGTGTGTCTTGAATCTTCATGAGTATTTTTTCACTTATTGGATTATTACTTCTTTGTGCATACTATTTAGTCATGTACCTTTTGTGTTAAATTATATCATTAAATGCATTTAATTTTAAATTAGATCATAAGGGAATTTAGTTTAACATGAAAACAATTAATAAAAAATGTATCATCTAGGTAGATATGAGTTCTTAAGAAGATTACATCTATGACATAACAATTAGATCATGGAAGCATTTATTAACTAGTCTCATCGAGATTATTTAATAGATCACATTGACATCTAATCTCATATGCATCGAAGAATATATTACATAGAAATAAAATCATGCTCATATGCATATCTCATCATGTTTATGTACATCATAGTCACCATGATAAAAAATGTGGTGTATCATAATAAAATACATCATCATCATCAACAAGCTCAACAATTTGATCTAGTTAGATTACCACCTTGATTCTACCTCCATAATGAAAATGAAATTAGGGGGGCATTTATCTACCCATGAATTTGATTCTGCATAGAAACTTGGGACTAACACATTTGTTTACAAGTAAAAAATGATCTTTGAATATCTAACGATTCAGTTTTGGAGGATGTGGTTCCTAATGTTATGGTTTTGTAGATTACTTTATGGGGGAATTCATTCTCTCATTAATGAATGTTCTACAATATCATTTTCAATATAATTTTACAATATGATTTACTTTCGATACATTAGATGGCATATGCGCATAATGTCATATGGATGCTAAACTGGGGCCTAAATGTAGCATCATAAATTATACTTTGTCTTAGGTGAAAGCACAACTTAATGCTTTCTTTGGAGCCCACTTGATTGAACCTTGCATCAATGCATTTGAAAATCCCATAATTAGGCCTTGATTTCCTAAACTATGCATTCCCTTGCCCATTTAATCATTTTTTGAGAAATCACATGTACAAAACCAAGGAAAATATTTAATAGTTTTTCCCAACACTTTAAACTGCACAAAATGGGGTTGGCACATAGTCTCCCTAGGTGACTTGGTTCCCCTATTTTACCTCAAAATTTAAATATGTTGAGGACAACAATTTTTATTTAAATTTCAAATGTTTAATGTCTACTATTGGGATCTAATTTGTGGGAAATTAGATTAAATGCCTATAAATACATAGTCATTTAACCATTTGAAGACTAATAGGAAAATTTAAGAAAAAGAAGAAGAATGAGATCATTGTAACAATTGGATTTTGCTAAAATATATTTAAATTTGTAGATTTCAAGCATATTATTAGATTTGATCAAGTTTTGTTCAATGATTTGAGTTTGATGATGATAGGACATGATGGAATCTAGGTTTAGAAAGTAAAAAACCATTTTTTACAGCCTAATGACTTATTTTCAAAGTTTTCTCATCTTAAAGCTTCACACTACTTGTTGCCTAAGGTGAGGTATCATTGTGTTTTAAATTTCCTAAGGGTATTTGACTTTCTCTTATGTAGATCTTGTCATTGTCATTTAAGAATCCTTCTCTAATCCACTTGAGTATGGTTTTATGCATTTTATCTCACTACAACCTTAGATGCACTTAAGGTTAGAAGCACAAACACTTTTATTAATTAGTATATTAGCTATTTGTGGAGGTAGAAATACCAAAACAATGGTTTGAATAAGGAAAAATCCTATATAGACACCCCCTACCATCCCTTTTGTATATGTATTATAGGTTTAAATATGAAGATTTAAAGTTGTAGGGCAAGAAAAAAGGTAGATAGAGAGTTCCATGACTATGTTTTCAGATCTAGAAAAGGTCAGCTAGGACATAGCTGCCTTGGGTGACTTAGTCCTACCAAATCAACTCCAAATTTGTATAATGCATGCACATAACTCCTCCTTTCTAAGATCTTCTATGAAATGTTTCTGTTACAATTTCTCTGTTGCTAAAAATTTACATTTATAGATTAGGTCACATAGTCTAATTAGGTCAATAAAAGAAATTCAATTTCAATCAATTTTCAAGAATTAAAATGATTAGATCTACGGCTGATTAACTCACGTACGAGGGTCTAGGTCAATCTAATATCCTTATCAATTTTCATCCTAATGTTCTTTGAAAAATGATTTAATTTAGTGATCTATGTATTAGACCTAACAACCCTTTTAAAACAAAACAAGGAAATAATGCATCAATGCCCAATTCATTTAATCCATTTCCTACATAATCCCATGAGAGAAAAGAAAGCATACAAACTAATAAAATAGACATAATCTATTGATCAAAATAAAAGGGCCACATGATAACATAAGATATACCTTGGGAAGATGCTCAAGAGGGAAAAACCCAACCTCCAAAAGTATACATACAAGATATATTATTCCATAATAAAATAATACACACACTTATAAATTTACAATGAATACTTGTGAAACATTAAGCCTCTCCAATGTGTTTGTTTTTTTTCGTTATTCCCAATTGATTCCTAAAACTATCTAAATAAGTAGCCATTTATTATTCTCAAATATTTTAGGGGTTGGCTAATGAATAAAAGGATTTTAAAAATTATCCTCTACAATTTAGGCTATGCAAGACCTAGGAGGGAAATCCTTCACAATATCGATTGAATTTCACACAATTCATATTAGGATATCATTATAAAACATATATTCTCTCTTAAGATGAACAAGAATTATAGATAAAATAGAATCAATTGACTAGATTATTGGAGATTCATTATTATTAATACTGAGAACACAAAGATAACATTATGAAATAAATACAACATGAAGAGAAAATTTGACAGTGAAATTTGATGACCATGGATATTGAACCAAAACACATATTTAGATTGGTGCCTTAAACATAGGAAATAGAGTCAAAGAGAAATGCAATCAAATCTTGAATAATAGATTTAACCAGAATCTATGCAAGCTTAAATATCAATTCCTTAAAATGATATAATTCAAATTCTACAATCAACTCTTATTAATAATCCCTGCATACGCTCCAAACCCTCAATATTTCTAGTACAACAATTTAATCGATTACTTGAATTAAATCTATAAAATAAACATTCATGTGCAAAAAACTTTGGAATGATGAAAAAAAATGACCCTTGATCAATTTGTATTCATAAGTGAAAAGAAGCATACAATTCAGAAGATAATTGATTGTGAAATTGTCACAATATAATCATATATAGAACTGGTACTATTATACAAAATAAAAATTTACATTCACAATTTTTCCATCTAAACCTAGATCAGACAAATACAGTTTCGTAATATAGACTCTTTTCTTTCAAAAAATCCAAGATCCTTCACAAATTTCCCTAAAAACCCTTTTATAGAAATAAGGGAGCAACAAGCTTCAACACATAAACATATGTAACACTTTAATTCCATAATCTTATTCCAGGATTAGAAGAAAATATTACAACCAAATAGCAAGGAAAAAATATATATTGCTAGAGGAAAAAATAGTTAGAAACTACATGAGAAGATACATTTTCATACACATGATGAAAGAATAAGGGGAAATATCATACACTTGATTAGCTATATTTCTCTATCCATGTAGCATAAAGCTCCTCTAATGGCCAAGGATGTGCCAAAATTAATTTAATGTGAAGTAAATGATTTGAATACCCACCTTACTCCATTTTTTTAAATTTCTTTAACAAACTTATCTAAGCCCATCTCCAATTTCATCAACTTATATAGGGCAACATTCATCTTGTCAGAATTTAGAATACTATATACAAAAATATAGCTTATGATGGTAGGTAATATACTACTAAACTTAGCCCTCCTTACTTTATATTCTTTTGTTTCACCCTCATTAATGATGTTTGGTATGAGACCATATTTGAGGTCATCAAAGTATTCTATTTTTTCCATGGCTAAATGAAAACTTTGATGTATAACCATGTTATCATCAATATCCTCAAAAATATCAAAAATGATTTCTAATTCCCATAGGGAATATACGTAAAAAAAATCCACTAACATAATCTTTTTAATTATATGTCTCCTAGGACTCCATGTATCAATAAAACCTTGCAACCTATATTTTTCAAGACAATATAAGTAATATGGGTTATCTTGACTCTATTATATTCATTCCATGTCACCTTTAGAAGGCTCAAAATACATAATGACCTAGGACCAAAAATGTTTTCAACCACCTTAGAAATATTTTCCCTTTGATATTTTCTTATTTTCTCTTTCATTTTCCTCCAATCATTGGGCTCCCTTTTTAGTTGCTTGATCTCAACATTTAGGACCACTTTATCCTAGTCCTCTTTTTCACTCACTACTAGCTGAGGAGGTGGTAGCAATCCGGACATAACATTCAATTTCTCCTAAAGCTTTAGATTTTGGTCATTAACAATATTTAAATCTACTTCAAACTTTCTCACTCTAGTTTTGTGAACAATGTATTCACATTCAGTGTAATAGCTTGCAAGGCACTTTTGTCACTCATTCTTTCAAAAATTGAGTTTCCAATCAATTAATTTGTATATTAAATAACCTTGAGTTTGTTTGTCTTAGGGAATATGGACCAAAAGTTTAGGGTTTCATGGCTAGGGTTAAACCCTGAGCCAAAATAGAGGGCATCTGGTTGCTCCTTGTAGACACATAAAATTTAACTAGGCCTACGAACTTGATTTTCTCCATATTTCTTCTTAACATAATTAAAACATTTAATTATGTCATTTTGTCCAAATTCAACTATTAATTAAATAATTGTCAATTATTTAATTAATTCATATCTTTTATTCCTCGTGACTATTTAAATAAATAAATTACATTTATTTTATTTAAATACGCCACTAATTCCTTATGTCCTCTTCAATTAAATAAATTAATATATTATTTCCTCTTGATTATTTAAATAAATAAATTTTATTTATTTATTTAAATATGTCTCTAATTCTAAGGTCTTCTCATAATTAAATAAATTCCTCACAATTTATTTAATTACTGGTCACTTTATCCATTTCTTCCACAATTAAATAATTAGAATTAATTATTTAATTGTCTTATTGATTTTTCCTCTAAATTTAAATAAATCATTTATTTAAATTTCCACTTGGCAATTTCCCTCTTTCCAAGTAATAATTTTAATTTATTATTTACTATCACATGGCCCCACCACTTCTGAATTAAATCAATTTTTAATTCAAAAGTCAACTCTCCCTCTCATAAATCAAATAATTTTTAATTCCCTCCAGCAACCTCAAAATCCATGTCCAATATCCTCTTTTCACATACAATTCTGACCCTTAATTTGATTTTCTCAAAATCAAATCTTAGCCATTGACTTTGCATTGTCTCCCTAACCCTAATTAGGGGTTGTCAAATGCATTTATAGCCATTGATCTTAGGGCATCTTTCATCTTTCAATCTTGGCCATTCATCTAAAATTTTCTTTTCTACAAAGAGGCAATTTTAGTCTCATTTTGACATCTAGCTACACACACACTTCATTTTCACATCTCTTATGCTTTAAACTTTGCATTTTTAGACTAACATTGTCGTTTTGCAGGTTTCTCTATTGCATGTAGAATTTAGTTTCACTTGCATTCTCATAGAGATCCTTCAATATTTGCTAGGTCATAGTCATAGGCATATTTTCTCACAAAAATCTGAGGGCAAACAACATATTTGTAGCAAATGGAGAAGGGTTATGGAGGTGATTCATGGAGGTTTTGAAGGGCTCTGGTAACATTGTTCTTTGTTTTGCATTATTCCTCCATTGTTCTTCATAGTTAAGGTAGGGTTTTATTTCTATTTTTGATTTAAAACTAACCTGTAAATTTACCCCCAGTTACATTGGTGAACCCAACGTTCGTTTTTGTAGTTTTCGTATGGATTTTTCAGCTTTTTTGTAGGTACAGGTACGAAGAGCCGCATTTTCAACTTTTTGAGCTACAATCGCTGCATCACGACGCTTTTGATATGTAGAACGACACAACCGCCATCCTGAGCCGCATTTGTTAAGATAAATGATGCATTTTCTCTACTGAGATGCATTCACAAGCTTGAATGACGCATCGGCCTGTGCATTCTAGCTTTCGGCCCCAAGATGCATTTGTTCTGTAGAATTACGCATTTGCCTGGTAAAATTTTATTTTCAGATTTTTACAGAATTTCTAGATTTTCTCTTTTTTGTTTAGTAGATTAGAGGTTTTGGGGTTACTAATATTCTGTTTGCAGCATGTGGCAAGGAGTCTAACCTTTGTTTGCTCATTCTTTCCACAATCTTAAATCAAACAAACAAATCATAAACTACAATTTGCATCTACATTTCATGAGGATAAAATGAACATGCATATTCACTCATGGGCTTAAAATGTACACAATATTGTATTACAACTCATAAGGCTTAAAATGAATATAGTTGGTCTCACATTGAGTTAAATCTTAAAAAGAATAAATTCTTTGAGGTGTTTGCCCCACATTACAATTTTGATAATTAAAATAAACAAGTGTCTCCACTTTGTGTAACCCTAATTCAATAATAGAAGTATCCTCTCCCCTTGTGCACTTGTGCGATCCTAGGTGCAAGAGAAACTATTCTTGACTGTAGGAATTGGGCCTTCCTTGGTGGGAAAAAGCACTCACCCCAAGGTGACTCAAACTAGAAATGAAGATCTTAGCCAAGCTACTCCCAATCGATATGGTGGAGCTTCTAAATTATTCCCCTTGTGAGTTTATTTTATCCTCGGCTCTAATTGGTTGGGTTTTGGGTTTTACAAATGAGTTTGGGTCATAGGTGTTCTTTTCGAACGTTGACTTATTATTAACAGTGGTCGGTCGTTTAAGTGAGGTCTTAATCCATATTGGTCTTGACTTTACCAGACCCTCTTTACCTGTCCTCTCGGTCTTCTGCATCCTCACTGTATTGTATTTTTCCATAGTGTCAGGTTGATAAATTGTTTTAGATTAACCTCTAAAAAAATAATTTTGACCTCGAAGGTTGTTTCCTCGTCCACCTAGTTAGGCCCCTTTTTTATAAATAAGTTTTTCGCATAAGCAGATTATGTAGCCGTCAGATGGAGTGATCCTCATCTGGACCGTTCCTCACATACCTCTAAAGGTTTCCACCTGACGTCATAAAAATGGTGCAAGGTGTGCAAGATGCTGCCACCTGTCACATATGATAGTGGGGACCATTTTTTGTTCGCTGACCGACGATGTATGGTGGTGTTGATAGTTGTTTATTTACCAACGCATCATGGTCATTCCTCGCTGACCTCACACAATTAAAACTTTAGTTTTAATAATGCTATGAGGTGTGCAAATTGCTATTGTCGTGTATATTTCCATGTTGAAGAAGAATTTCCTGGTGCCGAGTGAAGCAAGCCATTTTTGTGATTTTCTAGCCTCACTGTCATTAACGTTCTGTAAGTGAAACCGTAAGTAACATGTATACCATTTCTTGTGTTTTCATAAGGTTTTATGGTTGCTTGAAGAACCATTATCAATTTTTTCTTGTTTTTTTCCTGAAAGATTGTTCGAGTAGATTTGCTTTAAAGTATCTTAAAGCTTGTCTTGATAATTGTTGAGGTTTATAGAATTGTGAAGCATTTTCTACTTAAAGCTATAGGGTGCGAGTTATAACTGTTAGATATATATAAAAACCCTAGCTCGAGTTATTCTGTCTTGTATAAATGGCGCCCAAGGCCCGAAGCTCTAGCTTTGAGGCCACTACCAGACCCTTTTCCTAGGATATTATAGACTTATTAAAGCCTTCTACTAGCAAAAGGCTTGAGGGAAAAGCTTTGTTCAATGGGTTGTTGCTCATGGAAGGATTAACTGACAAGCAATGTGTGGCTCGGGATGCTGAATTACCATATACTGGATGGCAGTTGTTCTCAAACTGGTTTGGGAATAAAAATTTATATGTTCCTTTATGCAACCCATGGAGGTTGGATTTGGGCAAGCTAGTCGTTCCTAATGTCTACTTGGATGTAGATTTATTAAAGGATGTTGCTGCAAGGTATGACCCTATAACCAGAGTTGTTAGAACTCATTCTAGCATAGAAATGCTAAGGATAACCAGGGAGGAAATTGCATAAATATTTGATATACATGAATGGAATCAGGATATGGTTGCCATAAATCTTGAGGCTGTCAGAGAAGAATAAAGAAACACCAAGGGTTTGTTTAGAACATCTCTTTTGGTACCTCATTTGGCAACCTCAGGAAAAGGAAAGACTAAGAAGCCGGTGGTAATTGGCAAGAATGAGCCAGAGCCTTTTCCTATAAACTATTTCTCTAACTATTTCAAGAAGACAGTTTGTTCCTTGTGCCAAATTCTATGAATCAGTTTACAGAATACTCTGCCTACCAATGTCATGTACATGGCTATGAACATTCAACATCCAGGTTTTAACGTGGTATATGATTTTTCCACTTATTTGGCAGAGAAGATGCATGGGTATCTAGTGGCTTTAAAGGAAGGAAAGAAGTTAGTTGGTTTCAAATGGTATTCCCTGTTGATTCACATGTTTCTATATAGGGGCCAGGCAGTGTTTGAAAAGGATATGGAATTGAAGAAAAATGAGGGTACTATTGAAATGCATGTCCAATATTGGACTAGGATCCTTAGTATGCATGATCAAAGGTTTGATTATGTAATGTTCCAAAATGTCTTTGCATTCAAATTGAAGAAGGATCTTGTTCTTGACCCTCCCAGGATTCCTAAACAGATTCATGATTTCTTGAGGCCAATGGAGAGAAGGCCTGAATTTAAATTGACACATAATTGGGGAGATATCATCCCTTACCATGATACAACAATTTTCAGAGTGTATGGCACAAATGTCAACCCTCATATTTTTCTGAGAGATGTGCCTCTGAGAATTGGATTTCTGGAAATCATGAGACAGCTTGGGTGTGCTCAAAAAGTACATCTGCCAGAAGAACAGAAGAAATGGTCTTTCTTCCCTGAGTATACAACTTTTGTAGATTTTGTTATGGAAAAGGGAGGATGGAAGAATTTGTACACACTAGTTAGACCTTATGGATTCAAGACTGTATGCCCTAGGAATCATGATCCTGAGGGTTTTATCTCACAAATGGAGGGTAAGCATCGGACTGGAACTTTTGTCCATAATTTCTACTTTCTTGAAGATATTATCAAGAATATTTTTGATCTCGATGAACAAGATGAGAAAAAGGCAAAATACCTCGCTTTCACCAAGATGGTGAAGAGCAAGCAATAAAAGATACCTGATTTTAATCCTATACCCGGTATTAATGGTAATTCAATAGGGCTATGTATGCCATCGACAATTTTGAGAGTTTGGTGGGAATTTTGAAGAATGAACGGGTTGTGGAAGAGAGGGGAAAGTCATAAAATATCGAGGAGTACCCTGAAGTAAATTTGGAGGAGAGGCCTACTTATCAGCCTCCAAAGAAGATAAAGGTTTTCTCTAGGAAAAGGGGAAGCAGGGCTGGTGAAGTTGCTAAAAGTGTTGCACCATCTTCTTTGGTGCAGTCATTGCCAAATATTGTTGATTTGGATTCCCCTCCTAGAATTGTTTACTAGACATGTCCCTCATCACCAAAGAGACAAAAAATTGAAAAAAACAAACTTGGTTGATTGAGATGGTGATGAGGATGAAGAGATCATTGTTACTCCTGACGAAATGCATAAAGGAACACCATCTTTCCCACTGGACACTCCATCAAGTTCTGGGGCAGTTTCTCTATGGTTGGGAAAAGATGGAATAAGGGGAATAACAAATAATGATGATCTAAGAATGGAGGCCTATAGAGAGTTCATGATGGATGACTCTTTTATCCAAACCAGTGCTTTTAAAGACTTTGTGTGGAGAGCACATGTCTCATTATATGCTGAGAAGGTGGCACAAGAAAGAAGTTTGCACCCTGAGCTTCCAAAGAGGGTAATTCAATCTAAGGTCAGAGAATAGATGAAGGAAAAATTCAAAGAAATAACACTAGAGTAGGGCCGAGCATTAGTATAGAAGAGTGGAGTATTGTTACTCCCTGAATGGGATATTGTCGATGTTGTGGTGTTCAATACAATAAGAAGGGGCAATAGGCCACTTCTTGCAACTGATGAAGAAGCTATGCTAGCGCTCAAGGGGTCAACTTTTAGTGAAGAGTAGGATGCTTTTGCAATCTAGTCTCTGTCCACTAAATCCAAGAAACCAATTGTTGTAGAACCATCTTATTTCACTGGTCACTTAGTTATATGAAGGGTTGCTGATACCCCAGCAATGGACCCTACTGATATGGTTGTAAATCTAGCCAAATTCACCAGGGAAATTGTTGAGGATCTGACCAAGGATTGGGATACTCTTAGAGGCCAGTACAATGACATTATTATTGAATATAATAAGATTCAACAAAAGGTGGTAGAGCTAGAAACTTAGTTGGCCTTGTTAAAACAACAAATGGAAACATTGAGGTCTCAAGGGCAAGCTAGTTCTAGCCACACTATCTCTGACCCACCTGTGGAACAATATCAACCCTCTTCACAAGGACAGTCCCTAGCTATTGTTCCATATAACATGGGACAAGTTCCTATTGCAGTTGAAAGGGCTAATAGCCCAGGAGAAGAACTCTCTAGGGAGAAATTCATTCAGCAAGTTGAGGAATATAAGGAGATGGTGTAGTGAATCCGAGAGTCTGCAAGAAGGACCAATTCGGTGATTGTGGACACTATGTTGAAACATGTTAGTAGGAAGGTCTAGGGAAAACTGAATAGTGTTCATTCAAATTATGCTCTAATGTTGCAAGCACTTAGGATGTTCCCAAGAGATAGAGAGGTGGCCACCCCATTGCTGGACAGATAGAACCCCATAATTGAGAAATTGAAATTCATGGTAGTGGGAGAAAAATAACATGGGGATAAATATCCTATGGTTATTTCAACCTACCAATTTGTCAAAGGAGTTGTGGAGCAGAATTTTCAGGGGTAGGTTGCCCCTATAGATTTAAAGATCAAAGGGTTAAAGACTATATATGATGGAAAGGACTTAACTCCTTTGCCACATATTCTACATAGTCAAGATGAGATAAAACCTTTGCAGATTTGGAAGGATCAGATGACTAATATCATGATTGCTCAGACCCATGAGATATGCAGAAATGCTGACATTAGTATGCTGGAGAATACATTGGAGAAACTATCATTTGTCATCAGTTTCTTAGAGATCTTTGATAAGAAGGCCACGTCAGTAATGGTGAAGTATGTGCCCTATCGAGATAAGATTGATCAGGTTATGGATTTTAATTGGTCATCCGAGGATGATTTTGAATTATGGAAAAAGGTGTTTACAGATGAATTTGAAATATGAATACTATGTGTGGGAAATGAAACTTGGTCATGTAGAATACAGGTCTGACCTCAGAGGTTATATTTGAAAATATGCATTCTCCTTTCAAATTCAAGTACAAGGTGCTGAGGTGGATTAAAGTGTTGCAACCGTTAAAGATGCCTTCTATGACATGAACAAGTGGCCCTTTGGAGGGCGGTTTCTTTTCTTCCATAACAACTAATGATGATTCTTGTCTTATGCTTTCCACTCACATAATGAAATTGTAATTGAATTAGGAATTAGCGGTCCAATTACAAATGGAAATGTGTACTTTCGGGCCTGAGGCTTGTTGGCTCCCTTATTTTATAAAAGGGAATTTTGGGCCATGAGAGAGGTCTATTGAAATATTCGAGATATGATGAGTAAGATTCTAGTGATACAGAGAGTATGATGTAAGTCCAGGTTTTAAAAGGTTTTTGAGTCAGATAAGAGAACTTGGTCAATTATGGGGTTCTTAAGAATGTTTGTGTTAAACATGTGAATGTTTTGAGTTTATTTTCTCTCCTGTTGTGATACTTTGCATGGATTATCAATGAAATATTGATCCAAGATGATTTTCATTGATCTTCATTTGTTCTTCACTGTGAGTTACGTTTAATGATAGCTCTGGTTCAAAGGATCGGTTAAATGCTTTAGTTAATCAATAAGTTCACTCAAGCTAATAATAGGATCCATAAAGAGGTAATGGATTCAGGTATAGATATGTAGATTGTAATGTGATTCATATAGATCATAGATGCTTAAGATGAAATTTTCGCTATAGTTCAGTTTTCTGTTTTGACTCCATGCTTTGGGATATGGCACTGGAATACTGATCATGTTTTATTCTCTCATGTTTTGTGTTATGGCCTTAGGATATTTTATTCAAACATTTCCTATCAATTTACTTTAGTTGTGTTTGCAATTCTCTATTAACTGGACCCGAGCCTTTTCAAGGAATAGCCAATTTCTTGAAGGATTTCATCCTTTTAGCACAATTGGGGAATCTATCTATTGCTTATCCATGTGCAAATGAATCATTTAATGTTGTATGTTAAGAGCACATTTTAGGGAATACCCTCCTAGATTTTATAGAGTTCAAAGTGTAGGAGAATTATCCTTATCGTTTTTCTCGTCAAGTTGGCCATACATTTCCTAGACTTTTATTATTGAATATGGAAAGTTCATAGAAGCTTTTGGGAAATACGTTTGGGTTGCATTAAAAAAAGCCAACAAAATGGTGACTCTACTAGGGAAATATCAAATGAAAAGTCTCTAGTGCAGATCTGGTTTAGTCAGAGTCATTTGTTACGATATACTTGGTTTAAATTGTGTGCCTAATTTGTCATATTTAGCGCATGTGTCTATTTTTCCTATGTTCTTTGTCAGTGTGTCGGGTAATGTTCAAACTCTTGTCCAAAGTCACGAGTAAAAAAGTGAAGTGCAATCACTTCATAATTCCCAACATTTTGGGTGGCGACTCTGATATCTCGAACACAAATATTCATACAAAGTACAAACAACAATGTGCAAAGGAGAGTCCTCATACATCAAATACCATGAAGAAGACTAGAAACTATGCAAAAAAGAGCTCGGAGCGAATGCTAGAGCTCAAACCGGGACATGACAAGAAATGGGTAAAATTAAATGATACCCCAAGTAAGTTTGTTTCATCTCCTATTGTTTCTTCTCCTACTTTAAATGTCGAGATGAATAGTGCTTCTATCAGTGGAGATTCCTCAGAAGCTATTATGTCTAAAATGGATCATGGTAGTTTTCCTTTTGAAATGGCTCGAGAAGTTGAAGTTGATATGTCTAAAGAGGAGGAGCAATGGGGTTTCTAGGAATAGGATAAATAGTTCCCAGAAGCCACAACACCTGGTACTATTTTCATTTTTACTGGAAAAAATTTCAAACCATGAGGGACCTCTTTGAATGAGGAAGTGCCTTTTCTTCAAGATGAAGATCAGACAGAACAACCTTACAATACTCTTGCTCCAAGTGAGGTAGGAGATATCCTTGAGAATGAAACAGATATATATAAGGATATGCAAACCTTAATTGAAGAAGAAAAGAGGTTGCAAGAGGCAGAAGACAATAGGGACAAAATAAGAAAAGATTCTGGGCTAAGCAGTCTGAAAGAAATGCCCAAAAAATGAAAGTTGAAAAGATGAGGGAAGAAGTAGCTAAGAGAAATACCTTTGAGGAAAGGGTGGCTAAGGGAGTTGGTGAGAGGGCTCGTGAAGTGCCTAAGGCAACAATCTCTATGGGAACCTCTACCACTCCCACATAAACCCCCTCTATATCGGCTACCAAAACTTCAAATCCATTTGTTGGATCCAAGAAGACAACCTTTGTAGACCATGGGAAAGCTCATGTTGATCAACCTCAGAAAAATTTCCACGGTTTTTCAAATTATAAAAGCCATCTTAATACTAGTGATGAAACAAATAATGAAGCTAATCCCAAGCCATTAGATTTTCCCCAAAACCCTGAGCTCCTAAGATTACAACTAATAAATGATCAGTTATAGGCTGATCTGAGAAAGGAAGAAATAGAGGATGCTAATGCCGAAATGGCAAGAAAGATAGCTTTCCTAAAGATATCTATACCTACTCCCCAAGCTTCTGGTTCAGGGAAGAGCAAGTCGCTGAGCAAGAATTATGAAAAGAAAATCCCTAAAGGTGGGGGTGGTGGTAACCAAGGTGGTGGAGCTTGAGGTGATCATAAAAACTTTAGCTCTTACTCAGAGAGCGAAGAGGAAAGCACTGACAAGGCTAAACAGCAAAGTAGTGGTGAAAAGGATAAAAAGGGGGATGATAAGAAAGATATTGAGCAACAAAGCACCCCCAGAAATGGTGGAGGAGCACCCCAAATTGACAGATACAAACAATTGTGTTTTGGTAATATTCGTGGGTATCCTAATCCAGTCCCAAATAATGCACGAAAGCATCTCCCAAAATTCACTGGTAATAATGTTTTTAGTGGGGAAGACCATTTGAAAGATTTTCAAGGCTTTGTTGAAGACTTTGAGCTATGGGATGATGATGTAGCAATGAAATACTTTATGTAATCATTAGTTGAAGATGCTAGGGATTGGTATAGAGGGTTACCTGATGCTAGTATTGACTCTAGAGATGTCTTTTCCAGAGTTTTTAGGGAACAATACGGGGATCAGATTGACCCCAGATTTAAATTAAATGATTTCAATAACATTACCAAGGGGCATAATGAACCGGTTACTGAGTTTAATGCTCATTTCCAGAAGGCTATGACAAGAGTTCCTGCATACTTAAGGCCTAATGAAAATGCATGTTTAGTGATGTATTGTAATCCCTATGATGCTAAAATGTGCTATTTATTAAGAGATAAAGACCCTCAAAATTTGAGGCAAGCATATAAGATGGCGGTGAACATTGAAAATAATAGAAGACCTTCTGGTAAAGTGGGGAGAAGAGAAGATCCAAAAACTTTTAAAGGCACCAAGAATCAAACCAAGAAGGTTAGTAAACCTACTGTTGCTGATGAGAAGATAGATCAAGTCCCTACCCTGCTGCAGAAACAAGGAAAAAATGACAAGCCTCATTTTCAAAGAAATGAAAGGACCCCCAAGCTATAGGACTATCCCTATAATACCAATTGGAATAATGGAAAACCCTTGCAAGGAAACTAGAGAAAAAATCAAGTTCCACTCGATCCTTTACAGAAGCATTCTCTGAATGCCACAAAAAATTTACCATGGTTTGAAGTGTGTGGAATGCCACATTCTCCACAATAGTGTGCAGTAGCAAAAAATATGGTAGAATCTCAAGATGACTAGGGAGATTCTCAGTCTCCCCAGGATCAAGATACAATGACAAATGTATTATTAGGACCAGCTGATCTAGCCTATCATGATTATACCTCAGATGATGAGCCTTGTGGTAGGGATGTTGATATTCAGAGACAACACAATGATGTACACCACCATTAAGTGTTTCTGAATGAAGGAGACAATGATGACTATTTTGTGAATGAACTGGAGGTGGATAATACTGTTTTGAGAAGACCTTCCGATGAAGAAATTGAAAAATACACTATTGCCTTAGTTTCTAGGGCAAGGAATAACATACAACTGAGAAACAAAAAATTTTCCAGGTGATTCAGGTAAGCCTTGTAGCATGTTCATAAAAGAAAAAGATGTAACTGGAACAAATACCAGTTTGGAGGCTAAGAATTCCGATTCAAAGCTTAAGGAAATAAGGGAGCCCAGGTTATGGGAAAAGAAAGTTGATAAGACCAAGAAAAAGAATGAAGCTATACCCCAGAACACCAAAGACAACAATCAACACACTTCTAATGATGAAACTCCCAAGGGAAAAGAAAAGGTAATTTTTGAAAACATATTTTTTCCTGAATTACCAAAGTACACTTCAATAGATATGTTCCAAGTACTTTCATAAGTTAGGGTTACTATTCCTTTCTTAGAAATGATGTGAATAAACGAACATAAGGACAAAACTATTGCACTTATTAACAGTATTCCTACAAGTAGAAAGAGTAAAGTGGTTTCTGATTAGTTAAATTCAAAAGAGGATCAAGAAAAGCAAAAAAATATGGAAGAAAATATCACAGAAAACCCTCAAATATACCTAGGAACTACTATTACTGCTAATCCCAACCATGTCAGTCCTTTTTTCTTATGCCTGATTATTGATGGGAAAATGTCGAGAAATTGTATGATTGACTTGGGAGCTTCTAATAATGTGATGCCAGTGAAAATAATGCATGCAATGGGTCTAAAAGTAGACAGTACATATGGTAAATGTTATGCAATGGATTCTTGGGAAGTGCCTGTCATAGGTATTAAAAGTAATATTCCATATAGACTGACAACATTTCCTGATAAAGAGCTACACATGAGTGTTACAGTGGTGGATATCCCACCTACTTATGTCATGTTATTATCTAGGCCTTGGAGTGCTTCAATGGGTGGGAGCATACAGTGTGATTTGTCTTTTGCTACATTTTATAATGAGCAGAAAGATGTTAAAATAGATAGGGAAAAGAGAGCCCCTCAAATGATTGAAAATGTGGAAGAATCACTAGAGCCTATCAGAATTAACTTTGTGGAGACTGATCTAGAAAACTTCCGCGTTGAGGAAGATAAAATAGAAGAAGAGATCCAATCAACACCTATTGATAAAGAAGTACTGAAGATATCATCAGAAGGTGACTTATTGATAATGCATTTTGATGGAGCTTGTTCCAGAGATGGCTCAGGAGCAGGAATTTTCTTCACTTCCCCACAAGGTAAAACATTCAAATATTCCTTCTTGTTGTAGTTTGTTTGTACTAACAATGTTGTTGAGTATGAGGCTCTCATACTCGGTCTGAAGATAGCTTCAAAGCATGGTATTAAAGTATTAAAAGTTTTGGGAGATTCTGAGTTAGTTGTTTCCCAGATTAGATCCTGCTTTGCAGCTAAAGATAAAAGACTTAGGCAATACAGAAATGTAGTATGGGATACTATTGAAGGATTTAGTGCTTTTGGTATTGAATGGGTTGAAAGAGGACAAAATGCTAAGGCTGACTTGTTAGCAAACATAGTTGTCAAACTTGATGATGTCACTTTTGGTGGCATCTCACAAATAAAAGTACAAACCAGGCCTACAATACCTAATAACATCTGTAACTGGCAAGTGTTTGATGATGACACATACATTTTGAAATTATTGCATTGTGTGGATCAGTATGAGAGCCAGGAAATTGATTTTGGCTTGTTTGTAACATAAATTGATGGGAAGGAAACCCTATTTGGGAATGAGGTGATTCAGCTCAAAAAAATACCATCCCTCGGGGTTTAGTTGCACTTGAAAGGGTTTTCGATGTTCCGGATATGTCAAATACTAAGCAAGCACCCACTCATAAGGAGGACCTAGAAGAAATAAACTTAGGAACAAAAGGTGCTCCTAAGAAGGTTTATGTTGGAAGGAAAATGAAGCCACATGTTAGAAGTATGTTGATTACTCTACTTAGAAAATATAGAAATGTTTTTGCTTGGTCATATGAGGACCTTAAAGCATATAGGGAGGATCTTTTCCAACATGAAATCCCATTGAAACCTGACATGAAGCCTTTTAGGCAGAAATAGAGACCAATTAACCCTACCCTGCAACCCAAAATGTAGGAAGAACTTGCTAAACTAAGGGAGGTAGGAATCATCAAACCAATTAGGCACTCATCTTGGGTCTCTAACTTGGTGCCTATTAGAAAGAAAAATGGGGACATCAGGTTATGTGTGGATTTTAGAAACTTGAATGTTGATTCTTTAAAGGATAATTACCCACTACCTAATATGGAGGCTATGTTACAAAAGGTCATAGGATGTGAATTGCTATCCATGATAGATGGATTTTTCGGTTATAACCAAGTAATGGTCAAAGAGTCTCAGCAATTCAAGACTGCTTTAACCACACCATGGGGGAAATATTTTTATGTAAGAATGCCATTTGGACTAATAAATATTGGAGCAACTTTTCAAAGGGCTATGGATCTACCCTTTGCTAATTTTGTTGATATGTTCCTTGCAATTTACCAAGATGATCTTACTGCCCATAGCAAGAGTGAGGAGGACCATTGTTCTCACTTAGAGAAAAAATTTATTACAGCTTTGGAATATGGGATATCTCTAAATCCTAGGAAGTGTGCCTTCGGGGTAAAAGAAGGAAAACTGCTGGGGCATCTTGTTTCAAAGGATGGGGTTCAGAATGATCCTGAAAGAGTGGCTTCTATTGATATAATTACATAGCCAAGAAATGTAAAGGGCATCCAATCTTTATTTGGATAGATAAATTTTCTAAGAAGATTTGTCACAAATTTTGCTGAGACTATCTACCCAATATCTAAGATGCTGAAAAAGGGAGAAAAGATAGTATGGACAGGAGAGCCATCCAAATCCTTTCAGGCTATCAAAGATGCAATCAAGTAGGCCCATGTTCTCAAGTCACCTGATTACTCAAAACCATTCCAGTTGTTTACTTTTGCCTCTTTTCATACTATACCCGGAGTGTTATTGTAGAAAAATAATGATGGTTTTGAGCAACCAATTGCATTCTTTATCATATTATTGCAAGCTATGGAATTAAAATATGATATATCAGAGAAGCAGGCATATGCCTTGGTAAAGGCAGTCAAGAATTTTAAGCTCTACCTGATGGGAGCAATTGTTGTTGCATATGTGCCAATGGTTGCAGTTAAAGATATTTTCACTCAAAAAGAGACTACAGGAAGGCGATTTAGATGGATAAATAGAATCCAAGAGTTTAATATTGACATACAAATCACTAAGATTGTAAGGGGTCAAAGTTTAGCCAAATTAATGACTGAAGCAAATCTGGAGGAAAATCAGATAAACCAGATAGAGAAAAAGAACATTGCACCTATCTGTGATATGCAAACTTGTGGCTGGTATAGGAGGATTGTTGAGTATTTACAAACAATGCAATTTCCTGAAGGTATGCCCCTTACTGAGAAAAGAACCCTTAAATTGCAAGCAATTAGGTATATCATTATTGATGGTGAGATCTGGTGGAGGAACCCTAAAGGTATTATACTCAGATGTGTGGATGGAGACCAAGCTGAGGATTTATTGATATAAATGCATAAAGGAGCCTGTGGAGGCCATTACATGGCTAAGACAACGGCTCATAAGATATTAAGAGTAGGATACTGATGGCCTACTATATTCAAGGATGCTCATAGGTATGTTAAAAAATGTGACGCATGTCAAAAAATTTCTGATAAGTTGAAATTTTCTGGTAATCTGCCTCTGAGACCTGTGTCTGTTTCAGCTCCATTCCAGCAATGGGGTATTGACTTCATAGGGGAGATATCTGAAAAATCTAGTGGAGGACATGCATGGATATTGGTGGCAACTGACTACTTTACTAAATGGATTGAAGCAATCCCAGCCAGAAGGGCCACAAGTAAAGTTGTTATCGATTTTTTGACTGATAATATCTTAAGCCTATTCGGGGTACCTGAAAGAATTGTTTCAGACAATGCAATGTGTTTCAAGTTAGATGAATTTGTTAATTTTTGTAATCAATATGGTATAACTATTTCATATTCTTCCCCTTATCATCCCCAAAAAAATGGACAGGCAAAGTCCAGTAATAAGAGCTTGATGAAGATCATCAAACATATGATTGAGAAGAATAAAAAGGATTGGGATGCAAAATTAAAACTAGCACTGTGGGCTAATAGGACAATTGTCAAGAAGGAAATTGGTCATTCACCTTTTAACCTATTCTATGGGATGGAGGCACGTATCCCACAAAACAACCTGTTGAAGATGTACAAATTTTTCCAGGAATATTCAATGATATATGTGATGAGATGCAACATAGAATGGATGAATTGAATCAACTGGACAAAACTAGAAGAGAGGCTCATAAGAGAAATGAAAGAATACAACTTTAGGTGAAGCACCTTTATGACAAAAGAGTAGTCGAGAGAAAATTTGATATTGGAGCAATGGTGCTGCTCTGGAATGCAAGATCAGAAGATAAGGGCAAGCATGGAAAGTTTGATCCCCTCTGACTAGTCCTATATATAATTATGGATACACATGGAGAAGATTCATATTTTTTACAGTAACTTGCAAGTGAAGTTCTTGAACTGCTAGTACATGGATAGTTCTTGAAATACTATTTCTCTTGAAGTAGCTCTTTTTTCCATGTACGTTGTACAATCCTGTAAGTAGTGTATATAGTTGTGTTTGCTTTTATTTTTGCTTTTGTTTGCTTGTCTTTTCCAGACAGGTCCCTGGTTTTGGTTCTCTCTACATCAGGTCTGTGTAACCATAGATTCTCGAATCTTATTATGCCTACAAGGGGCATACATCCCCAGTTGGAGCCACTAGTGGAGCTTTTAAATTCTTCCCCTTGTGAGTCTATTATATCCTCGGCTCTAATTGGTTGGGTTTTGGGTTTTACAAACGAGTCTGGGTCATAGGTGTTCTTTTCGAATGTTGACTTATTATTAATAGTGGCCAGTCATTTAAGTGAGGTCTTAATTCCTTTTGGTCATGACTTCACCGGCCCCTCTTTACCTATCCTCTCGGTCTTTTTTGTTCTGACCATATTGTATTTTTCCATAGTGTTGGGCTAATAAATTGTTTTAGATTAACCTCGAAAAAAATCTGTTCAACCTCGAGGATCATTTCCCCATCCACCTAGTCAGTCCCCTTTTTTATAAATAACTTTTTCACATATGTAGATTGTGTAGCCATTAGATGGAGTGATCCTCATCTGGACCGTTCTTCGGAGACCTCACAAGGTTTCTTGCTGATGTCATAAAAATGGTGCAAGGCATGCAAGATGCTACCACCTATTGCATATGATAGTGGGGACCAATTTTTGTTTGCTGATCGACGATGGATGTTGGTGCTGAAAGTTGTTTCTTTACCGATGCATCATGGTCATTCCTCGCTGACCTCGCGCAATTAAAACTTTAGTTTTAATAATGTTGCAGGGTGTGTGAATTGTTGACACGTGGACGTTGATGCTGTACAAAGGATGACCAAGGTGGGGCCCATTTTGTGCTGATGTGGTGCTCGGTAGGTGATTTCCCGTTCGCCTGAAGACTGATGAATGGACGTGGAATTTTCAAACAATTTTGACTTAATTTGAGCCATTCTCCTGGCCTACATTGTTTTTGATCAACAACTTGCATTTGAAATATGTTGGTGTTGTACTATAGCCATTTTATCTCGCATGAGTGAATAGTAATGGCCAAGTTTGACTCTGCTCTCATAATTAAATGCTAAAAGATTAGCGAATTGCTATTTTTGTGTATATTTCCAGGCTGAAGAAGAATTGTCCAGTGATGAGTGAAGCAAGCCATTTTTATAATTTTCTAGCCTCATTGTTATTAACATTCTGCAAGTGAAACCATAAGTAACACGTATACCATTTCTTGTGTTTTTAGAAGGTTTTATGGTTGCTTGAAGAACCATTATCAATTGTTTCTTGTTTCGTTCCTGAAATATTGTTCCAGTAGATTTTCTTTAAAGTATCTTAAAACTTGTCTTGATAATTGCTGAGGTTTATAGAATTATGAAGCATTTTCTACTTAAAGCTATAGGGTGCGAGTTATAACTGTTAGATATATATAAAAACCCTAGCTCAAGTTATTCTGTCTTGTATAAATGGTGCCCAAGGCCTGAAGCTCTGGCTCTGAGGCAACTACCAGACCCTTTTTCCAGGATATTATAGACTTATTAAAGCCTTCTACTAGCAAAAGGCTTGAGGGAAAATATTTTTTCTATGGGTCGTTGCTCATGGAAGGATTAACTGACAAGCAATGTGTGGCTCGGGAAGCTGAATTACCATATACTGGAAGGCAGTTGTTCTCAAACTGGTTTGGGAATAAAAATTTATGTGTTCCTTTATGTAACCCATGGAGGTTGGATTTGGGCAAGCTAGTCGTTCCTAATGTCTACTTGGATGTAGATTTATTAAAGGATGTTGCTGCAAGGTATGACCCTATAACCAGAGTTGTTAGAACTCATTCTAGCATAGAAATGCTAAGGATAACTAGGGAGGAAATTGCAGAAATATTTGATCTACATGAATGGAATCAGGATATGGTTGCCATAAATCTTGAGGCCTTTAGAGAAGAATACAAAAACACCAAGGGTTTGTTTAGAACATCTCTTTTGGTACCTAATTTGGCAACCTCAGGAAAAGGAAAGACTAAGAAGTAGGTGGTAATTGGCAAGAATGAGCCAGAGTCTTTTCCTATAAACTATTTCTCTAACTATTTAAAAAGGACAGTTTGTTCTGTGTGCCAAATTCTGGGAATCGGTTTGAAGAATACTCTGCCTACCGATGTCATGTGCATGGCTATGAACATTCAACATCCAGGTTTTAACGTGGTATATGATTTTTCCACTTATTTGGTAGAGAAGATGCATGGGTATCTAGTGGCTTTAAAGGAAGGAAAGAAGTTGGTTGGTTTCAAATGGTATTCCCTGTTGATTCACATGTTTCTATATACAGGCCAGACAATGTTTGAAAAAGATATGGAATTGAAGAAAAAGGAGGGTAGTATTGAAATGCCTATCCAATATTGGACTAGGATCCTTGATATGCATGATCACAGGTTTGATTATGTAACGTTCCAAAATATCTTTGCATCCAAATTGAAGAAGGCTCTTGTTCTTGACCTTCCTAGGATTCCTAAACAAATTCATGATTTCTTCAGGCCAATGGAGAGAAGGCCTGAATTGAAATTGACACATAACTGGGGAGATATCATCCCTTACCATAATACAACAATATTTAGAGTGTATGGCACAAATTTCAACCCTCATGTTTTTCCAAGAGATGTGCCTCTGAGAATTGGATTTCTGGAAATCATGAGACAGTTGGGGTGTGCTCAAGAAGTACATTTGCCAACAGAATAGAAAAAAGGGTCTTTCTTCCCTTAGTATATAGCTTTTCCAGATTTTGTTATGGAAAAGGGAAGATGGAAGGATTTGTACACATTGCTTAGACGTTATGGATTGAGGACTGTACGCCCTAGGAATCATGATCCTGAGGGTTTTATCTCTCAAATGGAGGCTAAGAATCAGACTGGAACTTTTGTCAATAATTTATACTTTCCTGAAGATATTATCAGGAACATTTTTGATGTAGATGAACAAGATGAGAAAAATAAAAAATACCCCGCCTTCACCAAGATGGGGAAGAGCAAGCAAGAAAAGATACCTGATTTTAATCCTATACCCGGTATTAATGGTGAATTCAATAGAGCTATGTATGCCATCAACAATTTTGAGAGTTTGGTGGGAATTTTGAAGGATGAATAGGTTGTGGAAGAGAGGGGAAAGTCACAAAATATTGAGTACTCTAAAGTAAGGTTGGAGGAGAGGCCTACTTATCAGCCTCCAAAGAAGATAAAGGTTTTCTCTAGGAAAAGGGGAAGTAGGGCTGGTGAAGTTGCTAAAATGTTGAACCATCTTCTTCGGGGCAGTCATTGCCAAATATTGTTGATCTAGATTCCCCTCTTAGAATTGTTGACCAGACATGTCCCTCATCACCAAAGAGACAAAAAATTGAAAAAAACAAAGTTGGTTGATTGTGATGGTGATGAGGATGAAGAGATCATTGTTACTCCTGATGAAATGCATCAAGGAACTCCATCTTTCCCACTAGACACTCCATCAAGTTCTGGGACAGTTACTCTACGGTTTGTAAAAGATGAAATAAGGGGAATAACAAATAATGATGATCTAATAATGGAGGCCTACAGAGAGTTCATGATGGATGACTCTTTTATCCAAACTAGTGCTTTTAAATACTTTGTGTGGAGAGCACATGTCTCATTATATGCTAAGAAGGTGGCACAAGAAAGAAGTTTGCACCCTGAGCTTCCAGAGAATGTAATTCAATCTAAGGTCAAAGAACAGATGAAGGAAAAATTCAAATAAATAACACCAGAGCAGGGCCGAGCATTAGTATAGAAGAGTGGAGTATTTTAACTCCCTGAATGGGATATTGTTGATGCTATGGTGTTCGATACAATAAGAAGGGGCAATAGGCCACTTCTTGCAATTGATGAAGAAGCTATGCTAGCGCTCAAGGGGTCAGCTTTTAGTGAAGAGTAGGATGCTTTTGTAATCTGGTCTCTTTCCACTGGATCCAACAAACCAATTGTTGCAGAACCATCTTATTTCATTGGTCACTTAGTTATAAGAAGGGTTGCTAATACCCCAACATTGGACGTTGCTGATATGGTTGTAAATGTTGCCAAATTCACTAGGACAACTATTGAGGATCTGACCAAGGATCAGGATACTCTTAGAGGCCAATACAATGATGTTATTATTGAATATAATAAGAGTCAACAAAAGGTGGCAGAGCTAGAAACTTAGATGGCCTTGTTAAAACAATAAATGGAAACATTGAGGTCACAAGGGTAGGTTAGTTCTAGCCGCACTATTTCTTAACCACCTGTGGAACAATCTCAACCCTCTTCACAAGGACAGTCCTTAGCTATTGTTCCATCTAACATGGGACAAGTGCCTATTGCAGTTGAAAGGGCTAATAGCCCAGGAGAAGGACTCCCTAGGGAGAAATTAATTCAGCAAGTTGAGGAATATAAGGAGATGGTGCAGCAAATCCGGGTGTCTATAGGGAGGAGCAATTCGGTGATTGTGGACACTGTGTTGAAATATGTAAGTAGGAAGGTCCAAGGAAAACTGAATAGTGTTCATTCAAATTATGCTCTAATGTTGCAAGCACTTACGATGTTCCCAAGAGATAGAGAGGTGGCCACCCCATTGCTGGATAGATGGAGCCCCACAATTGAGAAATTGAAATTCATGGCAGTGGGAGAAAAACAACATGGGGATAAATATCCTATGGTTATTTCAACCTACCAATTTGTCAAAGGAGTTGTGGAGCAAAAGTTTCAGGGGTATGTTACCCCTATGGAGTTAAAGATCAAAGGGTTAAAGACTATATATGATGGAAAGGACTTAACTCCTTTGCCACATATTCTACATAGTCAAGACAAGATAAAACCTTTATAGATTTGGAAGGATCAGATGACTAATATCATGATTTATTAGACCCATGAGATATGCAGAAATGTTGACATTGGTATGCTGGAGAATACATTGGAGAAACTATCATTTGTCATCAGTTTCTTAGAGATCTTTGATAAGAAGGCCACATTAGTAATGGTGAAGTATGTGCCGTATCGAGATAAGATTGATCACGTTATGCATTTTAATTGGCCATCTGAGGATGATTTGGAATTATGGAAAAATTTGTTTACAGATGAATTTGAAATATGAATACTATGTGTGGGAAATGCAACTTGGTCATGTATAATACAGGTCTGGCCTTAGAGGTTATATTTGAGAATATGCATTCTCCTTTCAAATTCAAGTACAAGGTGTTGAGGTGGAGTAAAGTGTTTCAACGGTTAGAGATGCCTTCTACGATGTGAACAAGTGGCCCTTTGGAGGGCTGTTTATTTTCTTCCATAACAACTAATTATGATTCTTGTCTTATGCTTTCCACTCACATAATGAAATTGTAACTGAATTAGGAATTAGCGGTCCAATTACAAATGGACATGTGTACTTTCCAACCTGAGGCTTGTTGGCTCCCTTATTTTATAAATGGGAATTATGGGTCGTGAGAGAGGTCTGTTGAAGTATCTGAGATATGAGAAGTAGGAGTCTAGTGATAGAGAGAGTATGAATATAAGTCCAGGTTTTAAAAAGTTTTGAGTCAGATAAGAGAACTTGGTCAATTATGGGGTTCTTAAGAATGTTTGTGTTAAACATGAGAATGTTTTGAGTTTATTTTCTCTCTTGTTGTGATACTTTGCATGGATTATTAATGAAATATTGATCCAAGATGATTTTCGTTGATCTTCATTTGTTCTTCATTGTGAATTACATTTAACGATAGCTCTGGTTCAAAGGATCAGTTAAATGCTTTAGTTAATCAGTAAGTTCATGCAAGCTAATAATAACATTCATAAAGAAGTAATAGATTCAGGTATAGATATGTGGATTGTAATGTGATTCATATAGATCATAGATTCTTAAGATGAAATTTTCCCTGTAGTTCAGTTTTCTCTTTTGACTCTGTGCTTTGGGATATGGCACTGGAATTCTGATCATGTTTTATTCTCTCATGTTTTGTGTTATGGCCTCAGGATATTTTATTCAAAAATTTCCTATCAATTTACTTTAGTTGTGTTTGCGATTCTCTGTTAACTGGACCTGAGCATTTTCAAGGAATAGCCAATTTCTTAAAGGATTTCATCCTTTTAGCACAATTGGGGAATCTATCTGTTGCTTATCCATGTGCAAATGAATCATTTAATGTTGTATGTTAAGAGCACATTCTAGGGAATACCCTCCTGGAGTTTACAGAGTCCGAATTATAGGAGAATTAGCCTTATCGTTGTTCTTGTCAAGTTGGCCATACGTTTCCTAGACTTTTATTATTGAATATGGCAAGTTCATAGAAGCTTTCAAGAAATATGTTTGGGTTGCATTAAAAAATTCCAACATGATATACAAATGTGAACCCTAATGGAAAACTTAGGATTACAAGTGCAAATGTGTCACAAAGACAAGTGAATTCCCCAAAACCCTGTTGAGCATAACCTCTTCAGGTTGGAATTCATCCTTATCAAAGCTAATCTTTCCTCATGTGTGGCAACTCGAATAGGTGCCTAAACTAAAAAATTTTGTGTAGAAGCCAAAAACCCTATCTATCCACTGGTGCAACAATAGTCGTTACCAAGGCACCCACATTCTCATAGTTCTTAGTAGAGGTGAAAAGCCTACCATGGGAAATTTATGGAGGCTTGAAGCTTGGTTGACTTGAGAAGTGAGTGTAAGGTAAGGGGTAGCTTGTGTGGCCAAGCTTCTAAATCACCTACTAAGAATAAGTGCGGTTGGGGAAACCCATGTGGAATCTAGAGAATATAGTCCTTGCCAACCCTAGGATTTTGCTTGTCTTCTTTTTGCTTGTTTCAAAACATTCAAAGACAATGTCTTTGCCAAGTTTTTTTCTATACCAATGAACAACTAAACACCTTTTTCAAATCTAGAAAAACACTCTCAAATTGAAACAATCCTCGAAAACTACCAAAATTGCAAACAAAACCACTTTTTTTCACCCTACAATGCATTTGCTACATTTTGCACTGCATTTGAGACTTTGTGCAACACAATCGCTCTATTAAACCATATTTTCTAAGTTAAGCAGCACATTCACCTGTTCTGAAACACATTTTCTTTCATGTGAAACACGATTGATTTCTTGAGTTGCATCTGTAACCTAAAACACTATATTTGCTAAAATTGAGAGGCGTTTGATCCTCTACAACAAATTTGTCACCTGAAATGACACAATTGTCTGTCAACTGGAAAAACCACTATCACGGTCACAAACCTAAGAAAAAACATTTTCAAACTGTTTTGAGACACATTTTCTTTGGAGTCTCTGTCCAAAACCAAAAAAATAATTTCTCACATCCCCCATCCTTTCATTTTTAGTTTGCATTTAGTTTCCCATAGGTCTACCATTACAATTTTTTAGTTGCACCTTAGGTTTCACTATCATTTTTAGCATACATAAACTCATAAATCCTCATTTTTAAGATTCTAGAATAGGAACGCTTGCCATACTTTGCCAAATCTTTTCCTTCAAAATTAGGGTTTCATTGGACTTAATAAAAAATATTTCTTTTAGTCTTTGTCCCTTTGTGAGCCATTTCCAACTCATCAGTCTAGTGTGGAAACCTCACTTTTTCACCTGGTCATTTAGTCCTTCAAACAAGTCCCTTGACACTCCAAAATTGAGACATTGACCAAGCTTTGAATGGTTGATTATACCTTTCCTTAAGTATATCGATATTGAGTGCATCATAGAACTCCTTGCATTTACATTAGAACACCTTTAGTCTCCCTCATTCTAATCCTCATTAGTCTCATTGCATTTGGCATTTCCCTTTAGACAACATTGTCATTATAGCATTCCTTATTCAACCAAAAATCCAAAAACATAGTATCATATCATTTTCATATATAGATTTGATCATCCTCCATTCTCCCCCATTTGAGGAAGACTTATATGGTTGAAACAAGACTACAAAGAAAAAGGAGACAAATGGATCCCTTCAGAAAAGGCAATAACCTTTATAATTTTTCTAATGACATGAATGAAAATACGAACATGGGGAACTCTTTCATAAATACATTTAGTGACATGAACATTCCATCTTCATCACACAACCCTTTCAAACCATTTATACATAGAGACGAAAACAGACAAGTATTTGTGGAAGACCGAGAAGCTGCTTCACAAAATCCTAAAGTGGCCTCCTTTGTGGAAGAATTAATCTTACAAGATTCAGACAAATATCTAGCCATGCTCCTAGGCCAAGGGGCTAGGTTTCCAAGAGGATTTTACATTAACACTTTAAGAGCCACATCCCCTGACCATATCACTCAAACAAGTCAACATGATGCAAACAATACCTCCAGGGGAGCCACAACACAAAGTGCCACACATACCATTAATGCTACCTCCATTAGTGCTACCACCACCCAAACCATAACAAACACATCCAATGTGGTCAATGAAACATCTATTGGGGGAGCATCAACCCTCACAAATGCCACATCACATTCAATTCCATAAAAAATATCCACAATTCCATCACAAGCTATTGGAGCAACATTTGGGACTTCAACTAGCACAATGGGAACCAATACATCAAACCTCTTTGGAGCTTCATCTAGTGCCATGAGAATGACATCATCAAACCCTTTGATTGGATCTTTAGCTAATGCCATGGGAAAAAAATCATTAAACCCCTTTGGGAGGAACAAGAGATGATTCACCATTCAAGGATCCCAACCAAATGCTAATACTTCATCACAAGTCAACACCAACATGAACATTCCCCAAAGGAAAAATAAAAACATTCCACATGGTCACATCTACCAATTCGGACAGGGAAATCAAATAACACAACACATAAGCTCATTTGGACATCAAAACATTTCAGGTCAATAAATTCCACAAATACCAATGAACATTGTTGGAATGCACATTCCCACATACACATCTCATATGCATACACAATCACAACAACACATTCCCATCCAAAACGCTCAATATCAACAAAATCCAAATATGTCACACGCTTCACAGCACCACATCCAAAATCAAAACATCCTATCACAACAAGGGGGAACTCATGGCATACTGATCACCAACATGTGTGATGCTACAAATAACCCCATCGTGGATGCACTCACAGCTCAACTTGCAACTTTGCAAAAATAAGTGGAAAACTGCAAATATCCAACAAAAGGGCCCACCCATCATATGACTTATGTTTGTATCCTTTTGACACAAACTTGTACATGCCACCATTCCCACCAGGATATGTGGTGCCAAAATTTTCTAAATACAAAGGCAAAACAAATCCCATCGAACACCTCAGAGAATTCACAACCAATTGCATGGACGTGGCCTATGAACATACTTATCTGATGAGAATCTTTCCTAGGAGTCTCATAGGTCACACACTTGAATGGTTCTCGCAGTTACCTAAAGGAATAAAATTGTGGGATAAATTAGTCAACAAGTTTGTTGACAATTATTCCTATAATATTGATACGAACATCAACATTGCCTCAATATGTAGACTTACTCAAGAAGAAACAAGCGTGACATTTATTCCATTTTCCAAAGATGGAGAACTTTAGAAAGTTGATGTTAGGTAGAAATACCAGAAAAAGAAAAGGTCACCATGTTTATGCAAAATCTCCTTGGATGACTTAGATATGGTCTACAGGTCCATTACTGCAACACTTTCACTGACCTTGTCAAAAAAGGAGTTCAACTCGAAAAGCCCTAATTGCCAAAGGTGACCTAAAATATTGTAGCAAAAATTCCAACACAAACACAAACCCAAATGCTTGCACCGACAAAAACAAATACTGGGTCAAAAATAAACATATCACTAATGATAGAATTTTTGATGCAAAAATAGTAAATGTGACGGGTCCTACAATTACCCTTAAAGGGGTTCAATCCCAAAATGCACCAGTGACCACACCAACACCCACTGCTAATGCCATCCAAAACAATCCCGTCCAACTGAACCAAAGACGACCATGCCAAACAAGACAATTTCAAAAATGCACATACACCCCCTTGGGTGAACCAATCAAAGTTATCCTCAAGAAGCTTATCCAAAACAACATCATCACATTGCAAGACCCTAAACCATACGATCTTGACTAATTCAAGCCATCATGGTGGCATGATAATGCATTCTGCAATTATCATTCCATAAAAGGGCATAAAACCTCCTCCTATAGACAACTGCAAAATCTCATACAAGATCTTATCGAAAATCGTACCATCAAATTCAACAATCAACAATTTTCTTCTAATTCAGACCATACCATTCATAAAAAACCATTGCAAGATCATGGTTCGGGTAACCCCTCGATGTCTTGTACAAAAAATAATGACAATCAAGCCAATTATGCCCATGCTTCCTTTAACCATTCTAGTGGACCCATCATGAATCACCTCCGAGCTACTGAAAAATACACCAATACCATCACCATTAAGAAAACCTTGAGATGTAATGTCACTACTCTTAGAGGCAAGGTCACAATACCAGGTCCTTCTGCTAGACAACCCAAGATCACAATACTCGGTCCCTCTACCAAACCATTACAACCCAATGGAGAGTTCAATCTTATTGAACAACTAGACAAAATGCCCACCCAAATCTCCATCCTTGAGCTACTCCACATTTTTCCCACACACAAGGCCATATTGGAGAAAGTCTTGCAAGAGTCTTTGGCACCAACCAACATTGATTTCAACCACTTCAAAACCATGGTCGCATACATGACTTCCCCCCATCACATCAACTTTTTGGACCTCGATTATTCCTCATCAAAACCATCTCACAATGATGCACTGCATATCAAAGTATTCATCCATAAACATAAGGTTAGATGAATCTTAGTAGATGGTGGAGAACGATTGAATATTTTCTCTCTAAAACTGGTTAAAGCTCT
The DNA here is from genome assembly GCA_007115665.2 of Sequoiadendron giganteum. NCBI lineage: Eukaryota > Viridiplantae > Streptophyta > Pinopsida > Cupressales > Cupressaceae > Sequoiadendron > Sequoiadendron giganteum. Next base: position 234,851,105 of record CM021108.1, on the reverse strand, counting down.
CAACTTCTCTAATGCTTGTGTGGACGCTACAAAAAGCATTGTCATAAAGGCGTATGATGATGAGGAACGCTCCTCTAGGGGCACTATCACACTTCAAATTCGTGTGGTTCTTGTCATCATAGATACAAAATTTCAAGTCCTAGATCGTGAACTACCTTACAATGTCTTTCTTAGTCGACCTTGGATCCATGCCTTAAAGGTCGTACCCTCCACTTACCATCAATGTTTGAAGTTCCCCTTTGATGGCACTGAAATCACCATACAAGGAGATCTTGAAGCAAAATATGTAAAATAAGAAGATTTCTTTGGATAGATAATGATGCTAAGACAATAAAAATGGATTTAATGCTAGGGTGTTGCCACAATAGTGGTTTACACTTTCTGGGAGATCTTTATTTTTGTTGAAATCGCATACTTTTAGAAAATATAATGATTTAAGCATTGAAAAGTTCCATTTAAAGGATTCCAATTGAAGAGAGTTTTATCAAACCACCTTAGACCAAGCCCCCTTGGATAGAACCCCACTAGTTTTAAACCATACCTATAACAGAGTCTCCTTTACACCTATCAAAATGCTGATAAAAAACCACTTTTGATTTACCTTTTGGGTGATCAAATGATTTCATTTAAAATTTATTTTTTGTAAGTATGCAGTCCTTATTATAAGCTTCAAAAAAACTATAATTTTAATTAAATTTAATTTGATTATTATTTTATTATTTTTTTCTTGTGAATGTAGATTTTTCACCAAAAATCAAGCTCTCTATTCTGCACGTGTGGAAAAATAGTAGATTACAGGTTGGGTATTGATGTCCTTGATCCACTAAAACAAATTGAATTTCAATACAAATAGAAAAAGTTATGTTGTATATAGTTTGCCTATGTTTGAATTGTAATTGGTTTGACTTCGAAACTTGATTAAGGAAAAATATTTAATAAAATACTACGAAACCAAATGAACTGGTTAGATATCGTAGTTACAAATCTAAATTTGAAAAAAAAAAAAAATTATCCTTCATACAAAAAAAATTATGTTGTATACGATGAGCATCACTCCTTAAAAACGTTGTTTATTGATAAAAACTAGTTTTCGAAGGAGATGAAAAAAAAGTGCAATCTGATTCCAAAAATTTTGAAAAAAATATATTTAGAATCTATAGAAAAAACTTCACAAATCACTAGTTTGCATCATCTTCAAATTCCTCATGGTTTAGCCGCTATAGGAGCCCGAAAGTGAAGATTTAGTTAAAACAAATCAGTTCAGTGTCTAGTTTTCCCAAAAATTGTAAACTAGTATTATGGGATCACCTACTACTTAAGCCAACTTAATATAATTGAAAATGGGGGCACCATTTCTTAGAATGGAGGCATAGAAAGTCACTGTGCAGGTGCAACAATGTAGGCATCGCGTGTTGCGATGCATGCATATTAGGTTTCTGTGTAAGCGCCAAAAACCAGGCATGACCCAACAAGTAGAGAAATGAAAAAAAGATGTGAGTTCTTTGACCTTTAAGTAAATTTTTAAAGAACAAAATAAAATGTTATGTGATGTCTATAGGTCTTGCTTAGCCTACCTATAAATTTTTAGATTTATTTTAGATGGTTGTTCCTTTTATCTTTCCCTTAGAATGTGATGATTGTAGTTGTAGAAAAAATAAAAAGATAGTTAACTATAATAGATTGTAACAACTATGATAAAGGATAAAACACATACTATAGAGCCGAACACAACCTTATGATGCGAAATAAACCCTACAAAAACCGAAGGGAATTAGCAAAACAAGCAAATAAAACTCTAAAAATGTGAGCGCCAATTCTAGAATTGGAGGTGCCGCAAGTTGGCTCACAAGCACTGCTATATTGATCATGGGTGCGACAATCTAAAATGGAGGCAATGGAGGTCACAATGAAGGCATCGAAAGTCATCACAGAGGCATGATTCAATAGTGTCTAAACCTACAAACTTTGACAAAATATTAGTTAGGGATGTGGGACCCACAAGGCATGTCAAATGTGGAAGGGTTATAAATCATCACCAAAAGCGTAAAAATATGAAGAAATGAACATAAAAGCATGAAACACACTTATACCTTTTATGTCCCTCCTTGATTGAGCTCCAAGATTGCACCCTAATCTTGTTGGATTTTCTTTAAGTTGGAATGTGGGTTGCTCACAATTGCATCAGCATAATATTAGCACCATTCAAGATTGATAAATGAGGGGATGAAGGTCCAATTTGTAAATAATTGGAGGGTAAAATGGAGGGCTAAGACTGAAATTTTATGGAGGGATATGATTTCTTGAGAAGGTGATGCATGGATCAATAGATGTTGCTTATTAGAATTGTGACAAGTGTCACAATTAGGTGCATGGAGAAGAGTGAGGTGTGCTCACAGATGTGTGAGCACACCTTGGAATGATACCTCATTTAATTTTTGAGGCTAGGTGTAAGAAAATTGAGGTAGGTGAGATTTGTGGCATTAATGAGATAAGATTGGGGGGTTGGAGGTTAGTTTTAAATTAAAAAATAATGGTAATGATGGGGGTTAGGGTGGCTAATTAATGATTAATTAGCTTAATAAGATGGGTAGAGTTAATAAACCATGGGTTTATTAACTAAGGTGGAGTTAATAGTTGGAGAATTGGATAATGGAGGTTAGTAGGTTAATTAATCAAGGATTAATTAACATAATTGGATTTTAGAGGAAAAGGAGATTTGATGGGATAAATTAAACAATAAGAATTATTTAATTGATTAGAAGAAATATAGTTTTAGATATTGATATAATGGAGAATTGGATAATGGGGGTTAGTAGGTTAATTAATCAAGGATTAATTAACAAAATTGGATTTTAAAGGAAAAGGGAATTTGATGGGATCAATTAAACAATAAGAATTATTTAATTGATTAGAAGAAATATAGTTTTAGATATTGATATAATTAACTAAATAAAATATTTAATTGATTATAAGAGGAAAATGAATGAATTAATAAAATGAATGTATTTAATTAGTTAAACGGGGGTGAATGATTGAAATAATTAATTAAATAAATCTATTTAATTAATTAGGAGGAAGTAGTGTCTAATTTGGGGTGACTACACATTTCATTGAAGTTGACTTGGAGAAGGTTGTTTGAGGTTACAGTTGATATATATGCAAGATTAATTGTTGGATAACTATTTGGTGTGTTGTATGATGTGAAATGATGTGGATGTTATCAAGTGGTGTGAGATGAGTGCAAGATTAAATGCTTAAGGCTACCAGAAGTAGTGAGCAGAAGGTGTCTACATTTTCCATGTACTTGAAGTTTCTAGAGGTAGTGAGTCGAAGGTTGTAGATGGTGTAGAGTGTTTTTGGTGGATATTCATATTTCTCTAAGGTAGTGAACCTCCTTGTAACAACCTTCTTCTTTTTTCTTTGTATTCCAGACAACGATTCCTTTGGGTAGTGATCCCTTGGTAGTGAGACATTCTTTTCTTTTGGGAAGTGAGCCTTTTGTAATCAATGTTGTTATTCATATATATGTGAGTTAATCCTCACCGTGGTTTTCCTTGATTAGGGTTTTCCATGTAAATTTGGTGTTCTATGGTGTATGGTTGTGAATGTGTTGATGTTTCATTAGATTGCATTCATGTTAATGAATAATAAGGGTTTGAAGATTAATGAGGGGTTGAATGTTTTAATGTATAATTGGCTCACCCCCCCTCTTAGTTGTCATGTGTGTCTAGCATAAATCACCTAGAAACATTCAAAATTTTGGTGGCTCAATTGGAATTGGTGTAAAAATGCATGATGGAGAGAGATGTCAGATCCTTCTTTGTTCATTTTTTTATTCATGGGATTCTCCTGTTATGGATATTGGGATTGCCTATGTTTTCTTGAAAGTTTATTATGTTATTGGTTATTTTATTTTTGAATAAATAATGAGTAATGTATCCATTAGTGCCAAGGAGGCCCTAATTTGTTTTGGAAGACCTAAGAAAAAAGTCAAGAAGAGTAAGAACTGTGAAAATGGGTATAAATTATTGATTTTTAGGTTTATGATTTTTTGACAAACAAAATTAGGATAGGTATATAGGGAGTACAAAAAAAGAATTCAATATTTGATTCTTGTAAAATAATCACACAAGATTCACATATAGAATAATAATGTATCCTATGAACTATCTATATTTTAACAATAAAACTAGGTATAATAAATTTCATATTTAAATTGATAATATTCTATTAGCAGAAATAAGTAGTTAATATTTTCTCAACAACAAAAAAAAAACACTAGGGACCATATTATTACCACACACCTCAAGAAAATCCCTCTTTCAATTATTTTTTACTAATAAATAGATTTGGTAATTATAAGAACGACAATTATAAATTACATAAGTGATTGACTAATTGGGGCTGGATATAATGTATTCTAGCTAGCATGCTTAGATTCATCTAATAAGTATGTGTTATCATAGGTGACCTCCTCTATTTTAGCATCTTTTGTAAAATTAATATGTAAAAAATGGACCAAAAATGTTAAGTACTAGGAGATCCTACCCAGATTTAAAATTCTTATATGGAAGTCTTCCACAACAGAATTTATGTGGACCCTAATGTTCTCTTTGATTTTCTTATGATACTTATGTAGGTTGAATAAGATTTCTACCATATATAATATGATACCATTGATATAAAATCAAGCTACACCAAATATATTCATTCTGCCAATAAATTATGTTCTATCATGCATTAATTTATGAATGAAAATACAATCATCACCAACCATTTCTTTTCCAAAACACACAACCTAAAAAATTAAATATGAAGTGTAGTGTTGGTTATATTTCTAGAACCAAACTTAGTCTTACCACAAACCTATGAACTTGCCAAGAACAATAATAAGTAAGGGTAAGGATTGGACAACACATAAGTAAATAGTTTTGGATCTCTACTTCTTCTTTTTAGGATATGTCGGACCAAGGAGGGTAATCCCAAAACAACTATGCTCCTAGATACCTGTCTGTCAAGTATCAAAACTTAGATCAGATAGAGGGTTCTCCTTATATGCTGAAAAATATCATACCTTGAGAGTTTGGAAAACTTTCAGAATAATGATTAACTTAAAAAAGAGAATATATGGTCCCATTAACATTCATACACACCTAATGAAACATTCAAAGAGTGATTTAATTATGTTGTGTGAGCTTCAGTCAAGCCAGCTACCAAAAGAGAGAATGAATACTAAACCACGCCAGTGTCATATTCTAGGAAATAGAGTCGAACCATAGACTTATATGATTGGGTAATCAACCTTGTATTTTAGAAAAATACTTATAGCCTTAGAGATATTTCCTTACAATATTCCCACCCATTATATCCATAATTAACTTCTTACTAACATCCTCATTCATAGACTATACCAAACCTATTGCTAAATTTAAGCATTTACATGCATTGCTTGAATGAACGAGCAAGAATGAAACAACATGTCCATTGGAACTCAACAAAGATAAACAAGATAACCATTGATCATCATATTTATAGCTTGTATAATTTGCACGAAGGAGAGAAAATATAAAGAAATTTTATATCACTTTATCGTCTGTATTGCTTATCTAAAAAATATATTGGTTGTCTTGATTCTAAAACGTGTTACTGTGAAACTTACTATCCATGTTCTTGTATCTATTTTCTTTGAAAATAAGTACATATTTACCTATCGACTCCTTGACCTACTCCTCTTTTTTTTGTATCTAGCCTTAGAACCCCTTTAATAAGCCAAGGGAGCAACAAGCACCATGCTGGAATACACTTCACATTACATTTCATTTTCACTTCAAAGTGAATTTCAAGATAAAACAAGAAAATATCTCCCAACTGATTTTGGGGAATTCAACCTTCAAATGAAAAACAAAACAGAATCCAACGAACCGTTGATTAGAGCCATCCTGCCAATCATCAAAAAGTGTCATCGTAGCAACATCAAAAATATGTAGATCCATATCACCCTGAAAAGCATCCTTATCAACACAAAAATCTGAAAATGATGGGAACCCACTTCATGTCACACCAACCGAAGAGAGAAAACATCACAAAGGACCAAAAACCCAAGCACCTAACAAGGAAAGTAACAGGATATCACTTTGCCTTGTCACCAGGCGAATAGGTGTTCCCACTCAATGTCCTTATCTTCAGAGGAGTATTCATCATCACCTCATCCTCGGAATCGACTCAATCCTTCATGTCCATAAGATACTGGCGATAGCCAGAATCATTTTTATCCCCACTATCAGAAGGATCATCAAAAATCTAAAATGGTGTCCTATACGAGCACGATGATACTTATTCTTTTGGGCAGCCTCTCTTTCTATCCTTTCAACCTTTTTATCTTTTTCTTTGATCATTTTCTCTTAGATGGTTCGGCCCCTAAGGTGGTAGACACACCTAAGAACACCTCATGTTGAACCTTTGGTGGCTCTTATCTTCTTCACTGGCATTGGTATCTTTGGTCGACATTCCTCATCCTGAGGAGAATTCTGAAATTCCATAGGATTGAGCCTCTTGGAATGATGAACTGGGATGGAATTTACACATCCTCCCCATTTTCTACTCTGCTACAAAATTTGTCAAAACAGAATTACCAATTCACTCAAAAATGACTATCTCATAATCACTTCCTTACACAAACCGTAGATTCTTTCTCAATTGGATAGTGAGAAAATCAAGTAAGTGGTCCTTATTAAATAGAGAAACTGGTGTGTGTCTATATTAAATTTCCAAAAGAGCTTATGTGAGAGCATTATCAATCAACTAACCTTGTTTTCAAATCTCAACTGTTGATCAAAACTTTGAACTAAATCAATAGTTAGAAATTCCAACTTATTAAGGATGACAAGTTTAAGCACATGCATTTGATACTCGTCTCAAATCAACAGACTTAAGTATTTCTTAACTTGCATGTAAATCACATGCTTAATTTTCCAACCATACATGTTGTGTCACATTTACCTGCTTCCCCATAGAAAATAACTCACTTATAATTCATTATAGCAGGACAGTGGGAAATGATCATGATTTATTTTCAGCATATCTGCCTGTACCATGCCTTACTTCAATTTCAATTTCTAGTGTGTACCATCCTCTGATATATTTGATGGCCCAAAAATTATTTACCAGTCACACAAGTGTTCCAAAGAATTAGCTCTAATTTTAGCATTGTTTCTACCCTCGAACAATCTCAGCTACTATATCCAGCCACATCCACCTTTATTAGAACTGTAGAAGTAATCTGCAGGGCACTTGCCCATGTTTCTGTAAAAAATATAGGATACTGGCAAGACCCACACAAAATGGCGTGGAGTGGTCAGAATTAATCCACATCACCTACCATCGACCATCGATATTTTAATCTATACTAAGCAAAACACGGTTTCCCAAGGTCCAGTAGATTAATCAACATGACAGATGTTATTTCACCTGCCAGCCCATGTGACTATTCCTCCTTAATGCTGAAAAAATACAAGCATACGGGAATGGTCCTAATGAAAACACATACCATAAAATCTACCATTGATTATGCCTTGAACAACTTCCACTACCCTATGAGGATTCAAGCCCCACCATAAAGCGGTACCACGTGGCCATCGCCTACTAGCCCGTGTCCTAAAAATTCTATTTAATACAACAAGACGGGATGGAAGGGAGTAGTAAAGATTTGGCCACGTCCTCCATAAATCAACCATTGATCATCTTTGAAATGAACCAGTCATCCATTCTAAGGATACCGGTTCCATCATTGTACTAGACACGTGGCTGAAGCCCGCCAGCCCATGTGAATAAAATAAGAAGTGATAAACCAACATGGGCATACGGGGAGTGGTCAAGATTGATTCCTTTGATCAGACCATTCATATGAAGCATAATTCTACACATGCCACAAAATTTATTTATAAATGTGGGGTGTTCCTAGGTGAATGAGGTGCCGACCCATAACGAAGGCTAAGGATGTTTTAAAACATTCTTTTAGATTAAGCCTTTGAGTATTAATACCTAAAAAGACATGAGGCAACCATCAACCTACAACTAGGGGTGGTAAATCAACAACTTTGATGGCACAAGTGACAACTTAGGTATTCAGGAATGGGGAAAGATAGGTTAATGTAAAATTAAAATGATCAAGGGTTTATTCTAGAACTTTGGGAAATTTGTGAAAGTAAAACCCTATCATAGTGACAAGGAACATGACCTAAAACAAGAAATTTTTTTGGGGGTTCCATCAATGCTCCTATTGGGGACACATGCCTTTCGTAGGCATGGTGAGATCCCAGAATCTATGGGAAAGCAGACCAAAATGTCTTATCCATTGGGTGACAAATTCCTTTTCAAAATTTCAAACCACATTTGTTGGCCCCAGGCCACAAATGAAAAAGAACAATTTATGTTTTCCTCTATCAAAGACATTGTTCTCTATTATCTATATTAAGCCCAGTCTAAAAAATCTGCCATGAACTGCCCAAAAACCAACCCTTTCATTGACATGCCTTAACATATCACTTCCCTTTCCAATGTCACTACTAATTCTATCAATATGCAATCTGCACTCAAACACTAATTGAAATCTATAATCATTGTGACATTCTATCTTGGTTAGCTCATTTTCGTTTTCCACTAAATACTCATTTAATTGAACTGAGAAATTGAAATGTTCATAGTCCATTTGACCATTGAAATCATCACATTTGACATTATATTCAGTTTCACATCAAACTGAAAACTTTCATAAATAACTTGTTGTGTGTCATCCAAATCATCTTCAAATATGTCAAAGATAAAAGATGCATATTCTGGGGCATCCTTATATTGATCACTGCAACATGGGTAGATTTTTTGACATTTCAGTTCAAGTATGTCAAAACACACCTTGGTATCATAGAGATGGGGATCATATGCATTATTAACATCCAAGAAATGAGTAAATACACTCATCTTAGGTTCAATAACATATTTTGATTCATTCTTCACATCATCATTCAAATCAATGAAAAATACCTCAAAGGTAGGTTCAAACAATTTAGATCCAACAAGATTAGCAAAAAGAAACTTATGTGCATTGGTAACTTCATGTGCAATATTAGTTGATATGTGTGTTGACCCAAAAGTGAAAGACTCATTGCTAGCTAAATTTTGTCCATTAACAATTGAACAGGCATCTTTGTTTTCCTCCACATAAATTCTTTCCTCTTGGGATGAAAACATATCCATATTCATACTATGGAGATAAGGAACCTTAGCAAAAAACTCAATTTCACATTTACTAACATGAAATCCATCATTGTCCAAACCATCAAGATCTTCATCATAAGGAAACTTATCACTGCATAAACTCTGTTCAGAATTCTTAAAATGTATGCCTATATTTTCATCCTCAATATCTTGACTACTAGCTTGCGATGAGAATTCAGTAACACTTGCAAGTATATCTCCTTCTCCATCACTAGTATATAGATCTACATATGTGTTGCTTGTGGACTGATTAAATTTTTTATTTTCATCCATACAAGGTAGATGTTTATTTTCTGATATACCTTTTCACTTGTTTGCATTGTTTTCTGATTTTTCTTAATAGGATAGCTTCCAAAAACATCTTGAGACATCATATTTTGTGCATAGTCACACTTGGCTCCATCAACACTCCTTATCCATTCAAGTACCTAATCAAAACTGTGAGGTTTCAATTCTTTTGGAAAGGCACTCAATCCTAGCTCGAAGATTTCAAAAAATAAATTAACGCATGTTGAATCCTTAGGTCTCAAATTTGTGGGGACCTCCAACAAGGAATCCAAAAATCTTGAGAACAAATCATAGGGTGATTCTCCCTTATTCCTCCTCATATTAGACAACTCTTGAATACAAGACATCTGATCAATTTTGTTAAAATGTTGTTGATGTTCAAATTGGAAATCATTATGATTAGTGTGTTGGAGTGATGGACAAATTGAATCAGGAGAAACAACATTAATTTTTCAATGATTTCCATTTCTTGACCCATGAGTTTCATTTATATGAGGTGTGCTAGGATAATCAACACTTACAACCATGTATCCTTTCATCATTGAATATTTCATATTGTTCTCAATATACATAGCTATTTGATATGCTTGATGTAATGTTGTAGGCTCCTTGTCTCTTAATAAATAACTTATTTCCTCATCAAATGCATCAAAGTATACAATCAAACACACTACATCATTTGGTCTCAATCTTTCAGGAATATCTTTTAAAGTTTTTGAAAATCTAAGGTTGAAGGTTGGGACCAGTTCATCTTCTTCCTTATGGATTGTGTTAAATCTTTGTCTCACTGAGTATGGATTGATTCTTTCTCAAAACTGTTCAATGAATAATTCCATGAAGAGATAAAACACATAGGTAAATATGAAAACCAATCTCTAGAATCACCCTTTAGAGTTTGAACAAAAAATTTCATAACAACATCTTCATGACTTATCTCATAATCTCCCATCAAATTATAAAATTCTTGCAGATGTTGAGATGTTGATTATGATCTTGTCCCTTTTAATTTTGGAAAACATTCCCTAACTTCATTCAGAATAGGGTTTGGGAAACCTTGAATACCATTAAAATTCAATGGTCTATATCTTTCCATAGAGAAACTTCTTTCATGACATGACAACGGTTGCACACTCTTCATGTTTACATCATGTAGCCCACAAGGATGTATAATTGAATGATACATTTTTCACACCCTTTTATAATTTTAAACATCAACTCTATAGTTAATTACCTCCCTTATTTCTTGCTTTATCATGACCTTAGAATATTACAATGCATATCTTGGAAATAAAAACATTCAAAATCTCTCAAGTGGGCGGGTTTCAATACAAATATACTGCTTATTCCATATATTACAAAATTGAATGTATGAAGCAAGAAAAATAGTATTCACTACTCCCCTTTCTTAGTGCTTTGATTCACTGAATTGGGAATGCATCACTACTTTTATATTTCTTTAAAATGGTACCCATCTAGATTTATTCTCTTTGTAGGTTACAACAAAGGAGAATACCTGGATGTCACCTAGCACCGCACTTTATCAGGTTCTTTTGATAGAGTCGCCACCTCCTTTGTAGAGGACCAAACTTTTCAATAATTTTTTTTCTTCAGTTGGTTGTCACTTGAAGTCCCTACATCAGTATTTTCCACTAGTTCAGAGTTCTTCGGAGTTGCCACTCACTTGCAATGAGTATTTGTAAAATAGAACTTCCTAAACTCTATTAAGGAAAGATGATCTACCATAAATACCCTTTTTCATATGTCCCCAGTAGAGTCGCCATTTCTATTGGTTATTTTTCTAGAACCAGACTTAGTCTTACCACAAACCTATGAACTTGCCAAGAACAATAATCAGTAAGGGTAAGGATTGGCCAACACATAAGTAAAGAATTTTGGATCTCTACTAATTCTCTTTAGGCTCTATCAAACCAAGGAGGGTAATCCCAAAACAACTAGGCTCTTAGATACCGGTGTGTCAAGAATCAAAAACTCAGAACAGATAGAAGGTTCTCCTTATATGCTTAAAAGCATCATACCTTGAAAGTTTGGAAAATTTTCAGAATAATGATTAATTTAAACAAGAGAATATATGGTCCCATTAACATTCATACACACCTAATGAAACATCAAAGAGGGATTTAATTATATTGTTTTGTTGTTTTGATGTGTTTCTGGATTTTCAGATGCCTTGTTATGTGTGTTTTCTGTTAGTACCTTGACTATGGTACTCGGCTATTATTTGATCACTATCTATAGAGCGACGTTAATGTTATCTTTTGATGTGATGGTATTTTCATATGATGTTATATTTATGTCATGTTTTGAATTAACATAAATGGATATTCGAATTAATGATGTTTATGCTTTGGATTCTATTAATATGTTAGATTTTCCAGTTAGTTACATTGTATTGGTGAAGGGGACGGTATCGCATCACTCACTTGCGAGCACCCTGTGATTCCGTGATTTCCTCTTCACAGTGTGCCTTATTTATGACACATTTATGTATGTGGATATACTCTTTATTCGCAGGTTGACAGGTACAGGACATCGACTCCACCTGGTTTCACAGGTTTGAGCGTGTCCAATGCCCACGGTATTCGATTGGGAGATAGTAGCTAGGTTTTCCGTGCCAAGTCATCAACCTAGTCCTAGTGTGTCGTCAGGTGTTAGTCAGGTTGTGTTGCTTTGAATATTGTTCCCTCTCTTCATTTCTTTAATTGCAAGTTGAAAGGGTAATTGAAGGGTTTTATGCATATAAGTTGTTGATTAATTTGATCTGGAATTATGTTAGTAAGGTAATTTATTTTATTATTAATTTAATTTAATCATTGATTAAATCTATTTTATTAATTAATTAAATTTATGATGTTGAAATAAGTTAAGTTGTTCATTTTGAAATTATTGTTATTTTGGTTAAAATTGAAAATTAAAAGAAAATGTTTTAAAAGTCAAATTAGAAAATTTGAATTAAAAAATTGGAAAAAATGAGATATTTTCTATTTCTGTTTTCTGAAATTGATGAGGGTGGTTGTAGGAATTTTTAGGGTTTTTTCCTTATGATTGATTTTTTCTTCCCAAGTTTGATGTTCATGAGTTTTGGAGAAAATTAGAGGAAAAAGAGGAAGAGATTGTTGAAGTTTGTGGGTTTTTGGAAAAAGCTGAAAGAATCTGTGGAGTTGAAAAGGGAAACAAGGGCACCATCAGGATCTTCTATCATCTTCAAAAAAATCAGGTTCATGTCTTTAAATGGTTTGCTTTTGAGTTTTTTTTTAATTTTAAATATTGTGGTTGAAGATCATGTGGAAAGAGCTTTTGAATTCTGTTGTTTGAATGCAAAGGAAACACACTTTGAATTTTGTTCTCCAAATTAGCAAGAAAACCCTCTTTAAAAAAAATGATTTGCTTCAAGAAATTGAAATATGTCTGTTACAATTCTTTTCCAGAATTTATTTGTCCATTTAGATCTCTGATTTGAATATATTTACAAAAGAAAACATTATATTATATGTATATATGAGTATATATATATATATTGAGGAATATATATATATATATATATATATATATACATACTGTCAAAATTTTGTTGTTGAAAACCGGATTACAAAGGGCAGATTTCTTGTTTTAAAATCCGCAGTTGAAGAAAGGAAAAAAAATGAATTTTACGTTTTTTTTTGTAAGGGTTTTAAATATAAATTATTTTGGGGGAGGTCATGGGGGGAGCCATGCCCAGCGCACTCCCCTCTCCCCTCCACAGTCGTGCCCTAAGGGATGACTGTGTTTACACACAGTCGCCCCCATTAATGGGGGTCAGATGTGTGTAAACACAGCCGCCCTGTGGTGTATGGTGCGTGCGGACTGAGGTAAGTGGGGTTGCTTTTTTTTAGTTTTTGTTTATTTGTATTGTTAATTTTTATTTTTATATATATTTTATTTTATTTAATATTTTAGTATTATATATTTATAATGTTAAATATTTATATTTAATATTATAATATATAATATTAGTATATTAGTATAATATAATATATTAATATGTATTATTATATTATATAATATTAAAATATTAATATAATATATATAAATATTTAATATTATATTTTATAGTATTAAAATATATAATAATTAAGTAATTAAATATGTGTATTTTATTTGGATATACATATATATGGAAGAATTATTCTGGTGATTGGGTTATATAATTTTTTAAATATTTCACTTGGTATATTGTAAAGAATATTGATTTAAAATCAATGATTATATTTTAAATGTACATGTGAGAATTAGAATATGTAGTTTTAATCAAATTATCAATTGAAATTTTAAATGCATTTTCGAAAGGTTAAACTTAGAATTGACAAGAAATGTGTTTAGCATCGTGATTATTTAATAATTTATTTTGCAATAAACTTATCGTAATTTCTAAATGTTATATTCTGAAACGTAGAAAGATAAATGATTACTTGTTACCATTGAAACAATTAGTGAAATTAAACATTTGATTTTAATTTTATCTTTCGTTTTAAAGAGACAATAATTCAATTTTCTTAAGGCTATTAAGTACTGAATGCAAATGAAAGATGTGGATCTAGGAAATCTGAGGTAGAGTTAGTTCTGATTAAACTACTTGTTTAAAAAAGTAATCTCTTATGTTATCATCTTGTGGAAAAATGGTCAGAACGGTTGTTAAGTCTTCCAGATGGGGATCTTATGTTATGCGAGTTGTCGTGTCATGTATGTCAACCTATTGTGAGTTCCTTGGGTAGTGCATGGTGTCTAGTCAGTGTTTACCCGATTTCCATAAACGGGGATGTTTTGTGTCTCCTTGGATTATGGGATCTGCATCTCCTTGTAAGGAGTGACCCTGTTATGTGATTTGTTGCCTCCAGTGTTGGAGTGAGTTTCATTTTATGTCACCTCCTTTGAAAGGCATGGTCATGATATCTTGTTTGTTCCAATTTGTATCCTTGGAGATTGGATGGGATGTGTGTTGTCAAGTAGAAGAGTGGCTTCCGTTAGGGGCCAGAGCCTGGAAGAGGTAAGATTGGGTAACCTTCAGGTGTTGTTTAATCAAGTGATAACTAAAACAATACTTAGAAGATTAGGACTAACTTCTCACTAATCAAGATAAGTTGGCCTCACTCATAGACACAAGGGATCGTTTAGACTTGGGATGGGTGGGAAGGCTTGGAGAGGCAAGGTCATCTATCTTGTTTGTACGAAAAGTATTTGACTCCGTATTAGTAGGTATGAGGGTCGGGGATCGGTTGAGGCCACCATCTTAACGATTCATAGTGGGTAACTCATGACGAGCTGTGTGATGACACTCTGTCTAAGACAATAGTTGGAACTTGTTATTATGTGTATGGTTCTCGTAACATACTTGACCTATTTTATATCTGGAAGCAATGTGACCATGTAGAGTTATACTTGTGTTGTACTTGTGTGGTACATGTGATTGGATGTGTCAGTTTGGTTTAGTTATGTGTTAACCTGTGTCTTGAGGTAGATGGCCTTGGCTAGGATTCTTTGTTACTATCTCCTAGCATGGGGGATGGAGGCCTTCAGGTACCACTTGGTTGGGTGGCGTGCACCTAAATCTGTTGGGTCCTCTCTTCATGTTCGTGTGGATGAGACTTCCAGTTGGAGAGCTCGTGGGATTCAGTTTTAGTTCTTGCCTTATTTCATTTCAATTGTTCTTGTAATTTTACCCCCTCAGTTGTTATCGAGGTGGAAGTTGTAATTGTAATTATGTGTATTGGACTTACCTCATTCGGGGAATGAGAGTTGTAATCTTATTGTTAAAATGAATTAATGTAATTGTATATTATCTTAATTGGAATGTATGTGTTTATTTATTATTTAAATAATTGTCATGGTTTAAGTTCATGTTTTTTGTTGAAGTTCTATATAACCTCTGTCTTGTAACCTTAGAGGTTGTTGGCATTAGTTAATGAACTTGCTTTAATTGTACTTAAACAAAAAAAAAATTAGTCCATTTAAGTAGTTAATTGCAACTTCCTCTAGGGTTGCGTGGCGGGGCGTTACACCTATATGATTGGATAATCAACCTTGTATTTTAGAAAAATACTTATAGCCTTAGAGATACTGCCTTACAATATTCCCACCCATTATATCCATAATTAACTTCTTACTAGCATCATCACACACAGACTATACCAAACCTACTACTAAATTAAAGCATTTACATGCATTCCTTGAATGAACAAGAAAGAATGAAACAACACATCCATTGGAACTCAACTGTAATATCCCTCTGTTTTGCTCTTTGCCTCAGACAGTTTCCTTTGCTTTGTTTTGTTTTTTGGTTACTCATATACTTTGATATACTCTATGGTGTTTATTATTTGATCACTATTTATAGAGCGACATGGACCATATGTGTGATGTGATGAACTCTCTTTGATGTTTTATTTGACATGCTTTGATTAGTATAATGATAGTTTTTATAACATGATTATTGCACATGAGTATTTTATTTATGTTAGAAGTGTCAATTCATGATAAGTGTATTGGTGAAGGGGATGGAATTGCATCACTCGCTTGCGTGCACCCTACGATTCCATGATTTCCTCTTCATGGTGTGTTTTATGATGATGTTTATATACATGTGCTATTGATGCCTCATTTACAGGTTTGCAGGTACAGGACATCGACTCCACCTGGCTTCACAAGTTTGAGCATATTGACCCAACGGTTAACCTGGTTGGGAAATAGTAGCTAGGATACTTGTGTCAAGTCTACACCCTAGTCTCAATGTGTCATCAGGTTTAGTCAGTTGTGCTTGTTTTAATGTGTTTATTATTGCTTCATATTATCATGTTAAAATTCTCTATGAGGATTTAGTGAATTTCATTATTAAAATTTTATTATTAGATTATGCTTATTTTAAATGTTAGAAGTTTTTGAATTAATAAATAAATAAATTTAATTTATTTAATAAAAAGATAATCCTTGGATTATTTTATTTATTGATAAATTAAATTAGTTAAATTGTTTATATTTGAAAGGGAAATGTTCTAATTATTAAAATATTTAATTTTGAAATTTAGAGGATTTTATGCCAAGAGGGTTGTTGAAGATATTTGAAAAATGTTAGCAAGTGTTAGAAAAATTAATGAATTTGTTGGGAAAATTAATTCCGGAGAGATAATTTTGGCTTTGGGTGAGGAAGTGGAAAGCTTCTTCACGGCAAGGCACTTGATATTTTGGATATTGGGAATTTGTTGAGAGAAATAATTCTTGCTGTGATCAGGATATTTTTGGGGAAAAATTTGTTGTAGAAATGGTTTTGGTATTTTTGTATCCTTAGAAATTTGTTTGGAAAATTCTTGCTATGTTGGGATTACTCTTGTGATTGGGAAATCAATTTGCTTTGGAGGAAGCCATTTTTGTCTAGAACATTTGCTTGAAGTTGTGGAGGAGGCTCTGCTCCAGATCTTCAAATACTCCAGAAGCATTGGTTTACAGGTTCTTTCCTTTGTTTTGTTTTGTTAAGTTTTTAATGAAAATATTTATAGATTATATTTATCTATAAAAAGATTGTCTAGTGTGAGAAATATTGTATTGCCATAGTTAAATTCCTCCATAAATAATTTCTCTATTTTGTAGAGGCAATTTCTTCTGTAGGTTAAAATCACTTGTGGAAAACCTTAGTTAATGGCTATTTGGTACTATAGTGAAATTAGACCTAGAAGGAAATGTTTAGGGATATGGAAAGAAAACTCCTCTCTGGAAGAAATTTTTATTTTCTTAGAAAAAAATTTCCTGTAGGTTTGTTTTCTTAGGAATTTTGTGTGAAATTATTTTGTTATTTCCTCTTAAGATTCTTGTCGGGCCAAAGTTAAAAGATCCTTTGTAATTGGTTGAGAAAATTCACCTATAGGATATCCTCTATGAAATTTGGTTTCCCGATTATGTTTGCAAAATTTGTCTGTAGATGGCTTGTTTTTGAAAAAAAATTCCCCAATTAAAATAGTTGATTTGAATTCTTTTTATATTGGGAGTATGAGGAGTCCCATATACTGCAAGCCATTTGTAGACCCAACAACAAACCGCCTGGTATCGTGGACTATAAAAGGACCTTTCCTTTCCTTTCCTTTCTTATATATGTATTATATGCATATATGCATATGTATATATTGTTGGATATACATACACCTATATATATATTTATTTATATTTTATTAATATTGATTATTTCCAATCTAAAGCCATGTATTAATTATCATCCTACAATGGAATAGATTTCGTTGTTTAATATTGTTGTTTCAATTTCATTTGTGGGTTTAACTTTATACAGTTTTTTTTGTTTTTATAAACATTGTGGGGGGGGAGCGCATGGTTGCCCCCAGCACCATTGGTCCTTGAGGGAGGCGGGTGTGGAGGCAGCCATGGCTGCCTCCCACTACCATGGTATCCAAGGGGAGTGGCAGTAGAATAGCTGCCCCCCCTCCTTAACTTTGAACGCCATTCCCATGGAGTATTGGACCGTGGCATGTGTAAAATGTGAACCTTTAATATTTTTTCTGACCGCCAACCATTAATTGGATTTCAAACTTTGTGAATTTAATATCGATTGAAATATATATATATATATATATATATATATATTTAGATGATGTTTAATATATATATATATATGATTTATTTAATAATGTATTTTTTTTTAATATATTTTGAAATACATTTATTGTATATATATTTTGGGTATATATATAATTATATATGTAAACATATAATTATGTATTTATATATTTAAATATATATATATATATATATATTTAATAATTTTATTTAAAGAAAGGTGCATGCATATATGTACAAGTAGAGGAACTGATTGAGTTTATCTTTCAAGGAAATTATATTGCTTATTGAAGTTTAAATAGTTAGATTTTCTTCTCTTTCTGAATAAGGGCTTTTAATTTTTTTAGTAAATTAGGGAAATTTTTATATTTCCATGTTCACTAAATGAGAATGGATTTAGGAAATACAAATGTTAGATTTAATCCTTGTCTAAATTGCCCTTTTTATTTCTTCTAGTTACATTTTGGGGAAATGGGTTAAGTGTTAGTCAAGAATTTGTAAGTCTTCCAAAAGGAACCTTAGATGATGGGGGTTGTTGTATTGTGATGTCAGCCTGTATTATTTTCCCTTGGGTAGTGCATGGAGTCATTTCAGTGATTCACCCATTGTCCACGAACGGGGATTTGTGTGCCTCCTTGTTTGGAGCGGATTTGTCATGTGTGCCTCCTAGGATTGGAGTGGGTTATTTTATTCAGTCCTATGTGTACTATGGTACCCTTGGTGGTTGGTTTTTTTTGTGTGTTTTCAAGTAGAAGAGTGGCTTCCATTAGGCACCAAAGCCCTAAAGAGGTAAACTGGATAACCTTTGAAAGTAGTTAATCAAGTGAAAACATAATTAAAGTATTTAGGGGATTGGGTAGTATTTCATATTAAGTAAGATAATTTAGCCTCACTCATGGACTCAAGTGATCATTTGGACTTGGGATGAGTGCGAAGGCCTAGAATGGAAAAGGTCATTTACCTTGTCTTTTTGAAAGGTATTTGATTCTGCATGAGTGAGTATGGGGGCTAGGGATCGGTTGAGGCTTCCAAGAGATCCCAAGATGGGGGTCGAGGCCTAGGAAGATCCCATTGGATATCCCATATCAATTTGTGTGATGACACTCTTTCTACGACAACGATTGGTATGTTGGTTTATGTGAATGGTTCTTTTAACATACTTGATTTTTTATAAATATGAAAGCAATGTAACCCATATTTAAGTGTTGTAGTGTTGTACTTGTGAGTGTTTGGTTCATGTTTTTGGTTGAGTCGGTTTGTGTCAGCCTGTTTCTAGACGTAGTAGGTTTGGTCATGTATTCTTGTTACTATCTCCTAGCACGGGAGGGTGGGCCTACGGGTACCACTTGGTGGTTGGGAGGAATGTGCACCCTATGCCATTGGGTCCCCTTGGTTTGCAGATCATGATGGCGATATTTCCAGTTGGAGAGCTCATTGTTTCCAGTTATATTTCATGCTTTTTAATAATTTTAGATGGTTCTTGTAATTATTACCCCTCAGTTGTATTCGAGGTGGTTGATTGTATTATGTAATCACATATGTATGTACTACCTCATTCAGGGAATGAGTGATGTACTATTATTTGTTAAGTTAATGTTATATGTAGTCTTGTTGTATTTCTTTCTCTTATGATGTAATTTTCATGTATGGAATGTATGAGCATTTAATTCCTTAAGTAGTTAAAATGCTATGGAAGTATTTATGATGTATGTATGGGTTTAAATGTAGCCTTAGTCTCATAGCCTTGGAGGTTGTTGGCAATAGGAAGTGAACTTACATGTTTATTATACTTTAAATTAAAAAAAATTGTGCGTTTGAGTAGTTAATTGCAACCTCCTCTAGGGTTACATGGCATGGCATTACATCAACAAAGACAAATAAGATAACCATTGGTCATCGTATTTATAGCTTGTATAAATTTGCATGAAGGAGAGAAAATATACATAAATTTTATATCACTTTATCATTTGTATTGCTTATCCAAAACATATTTTGGTTGTCTTGCTTCTAAAAAAAGTTACTGTGAAACTTACTATCCATGTTCTTGTATCTTTTTTCTTTCAAAATAAGTACCTATTTACCTATCGACTCCTTGACCTACTCTTTTTTTTGTATCCAGCCTTAGAACTCCTTTTATAAGCCAAGGGAGCAACAAGCACTAGGCTGGAATACAATTCACATTACATTTCATTTTTATTTCAAAGTGAATTTCAATAGAAAACAAGAAAATATCTCCTAACTAATTTTGGGGAATTCAACTTTCAAATGAAAAACAAAAACAGAGTCCAAGGAACCCCATCCCACTAGTCATCAAAAAGTGTCGTCATGGCAACATAAAATATACGTAGATCCATCACCCCAAAAAGCATCCTTATATACACAAAAATCCAAAAATGTTGGAAACCCACTTCATGTCACACCAACCCAAGAGAGAAAACATCACATAAGATGAAAAACTTGACCACCTAACAAGGAAAGTAAACAGGATATCACTTTCCCTTGTCACCAAGTGAATAGGTGTTCCCACTCAGTGTCCTTATCTTCAGAGGAGTAGCCATCATAACCTCATCCTCAAAATCTACCCAATCCTTCATGGCCGTAAGATACTAGCGATAGCCAAAATTAGTTTCATCCCCACTATCAGAAGGATCATCAAAAATCTCAATGGGAGAATGATGACGTCCCATACAAGCACAATGATACCTATTCCTTCGGGCAACCTCTCTTTCTGGCCTTTCAACCTTTTTACCTTTTTCTTTGATCATTTCCTCTGAGATGGTTCGACCCCTAAGGTGGTAGGCACACCTAAGAACACCTCGTGTTGAACCTTTGGTGGCTCTTATCTTCTTCATCGACCTTGTTGGTATCTCTAGTCCACATTCCTCATCTTGAGGAGAATTCTAAAATTCCAAAGGATTGAGCCTCTTGGAATGACAAACTGGGTTGACATTTACACTTATCCTCCCCATTTTCTACTCTACTACAAAATTTCTCCAAACAAAATTACTAATTCACTCAAAAATGACTATCTTAGAATCACTTGCTTACACAAACCTTAGATTCTTTCTCAATTGGATATTGAGAAAATTAAATAAGTGATCCTTATTAAATAGAGCAACTAGTGTGCGTCTGCATTAAATTTCCAGAAGAGCTAATGTGAGAGCATTATCAATCAACTAACCTTATTTTCAAATCTCAAATGTTGATTGAAACTTTGAACTAAATCAATAGTTAGAAATTCCAGTTTATTAATGATGACAAGATTAAACGCATGCATTTGATACTCATCTCAAATCAAGAGACTTAAGTGTTTCCTTAACTTGCATGTCAATCACATGCTTAATTTTCCAACCATACATGTCGTGTCACATTTACCCACTTGCCTGTAGAAAATAACTTGCTTGTAATTCATTATAGCAAGACAACATGGAATGGTCATGATTTATTTTCAGCATATTTTCCCATACCCTGCCTTACTTCAATTTCACTTTCCCATGTGTACCATCCTCCAACAAATTTGATGGCCCTAAAATTATTTACCAGTCTCACAAGAATGTTGAAGAATTAGCTCTAATTTTAGCACTGGTTCTACCTTGGAACAATCTCAACTACTATATCCAGCCGCATCCACTTCATTAGAACTATAGAAGTAATTTGTGTGGCACTTGCTTGTGTGCTCGTCAAAAATATAGGATACTAGGGGGACACACACGGGATGGCGAGGAGTGGTCAGAATTAATCCACATCACCTACCATTGACCATCAACTTTTCAATCCATACTAAGCAAAACACGGTTTCCCAAGGTCCAATAGATCAATCAACATGACATGTTATTTCACCTGCCAACCCATGTGACCATTCCTCCTTAATACTGAAAAAATACGGGCGTACGGGGAATGGTCCTGATGAAAACACATGCCATAAACTCTGTCGTTGATTATGCCTCGAACAACTTCCACTACCTTGCGAGGATTCAGGCCCCACCATAAAGTGGTACCACATGGCCATTACTTGCTACCCCGTGTCTTTAAAATGCTATTTAATACAACAAGACGGGATGGCAAGGAGTAGTAAAGATTTGGCCACATCCTCCATAAATCAATCGTCGATCATCTTTGAAATGAGTCAGTCATCCTTTCTAAGGATATCGGGTCCACCGTCATACCAGACACGTGGCTGAGGCCCGCCAACCCATGTGAATAAAATAAGAAGTGATAAACCAACATGAGCATACGGGGAGCGGTTAAGATTGATTCCTTCAATCAGACAGTTCATACGAAGCATAATTTTGCACATGCCACAAAAGTTATTTATAAAGATGGGGCATTCCTAGGTGAATGAGGTGCCGACCCATAACGAAGGCTAAGTATTTTTTCAAACTCTCTTTTAGATTAAGCCTTCGACTATTTATACCTAAAAATACATGAGCCAACCATCAACCTCAGACTAGGGGCTGGTAAATCAACGACTTTGATGGCATAAGTGACAACTTAGGTAACTAGGAACGGGGAAAGACAGGTCAATGTAAAATTAAAATGATCAAGGGTTTATGATAGAACTTTGGGAAATTTGTGAAAGTAAAACCCTATCATAGTGACAAGGAACATGACCTAAAACCAGAAAACAAGGGATCGAACCGGACTTTTCACAATTTTCATGATAGAACTAGAATTTTTTTTGGGGTTCCATCATGTAGGATGCATTAAATTTTTAAATAAAGAACTAATGAAGCACTCTGAAACCTTGATGAAATTAATAATATTATAAGGAATAATCTCTTTGACATCTAACTCAATTTTTGACATATATATCTTCCCCTTTCATACTACATCTTGTCTCTCGATACTAACCCAAAAGATATACTATCCCTTGTGCATGAATCATAAATGATGAAAATAATGAAAATGAAAAAGTAATATATAAAACAAATAATTCTTAAATGTCTACAACATTGAGAACTCTATGAAAGTAGGGAAATATGACCTTGTAATATCATTACTATCATTAAATACAATGGAGACAATGAAACATTTATTACAAAAATTAGTAATACTTAGATGTCAGTGTTATGCAATCTATTACATCAATTCTTCACATATAAAACACTAAATATTAAACATCATGATATGAAATATCAAACATATAATACTTTCCCTTATGAAGTCTCTAATTTTATAATTTATTTGGTTTTATAAGATTATTTTTAGGATTATCTAAAATTTTAATAATTTTACACTACTTTTATAATAATATAAATTTTTAAATTTAACCAAAAAATTGGAAATAATTTAGAAATATCAACACACAAATTAAAATTATTTTTTTTAGAATATAAATGAAAAATATTTGGAAATGTAGCTAAAAGGGAAGTAGACAATTGGGTACATCAAAAGATCACTCATTAGCTTTGTAGGTTGTTGATGAAGTTTCCATTCATTGTGAAAAGGTGAATGTATTGGCCCACCCTTTGGAGACTTGAAGTCCATCTTGTAATTAATTTCACCAATCTTAATCAAAGTTGGTTCATTAACACTTGCTAGTATCATAGTATACAAATTATGTATTGATCAAAGCTAGTTCAATTGAACTTGCTTTGAATCAAATCTAGATTAATTTCCTGTTTTTTCATTTTGATTTAGAAATCAAATTAACTTATTTAATTTCATTGGTACACATATAAAGAAATAAAACTTTTACAATATGTTTCTATTATATGTCCCTTTATAGTAATGCATATTCCAGTGATTCCCTTCTTTTCTTCTTTAAAAATAGCACTTGCACCCCAATAAGGTGCAATAATTATGCCGATAGGTTGAGCCCACATTATTTATGACCGTGAAAAGTAGTGGAAGGCATGAAGAAATCAGTGATCTATCTCACATATCCCTCTTTACCTATCCCTCCCTCTCTCCCCCCTTCTCTCTCCCTCTTGCTCCCTCCTTCCCTCTTTATTTCTCTTTATATCACATATCCCTCTCTACCTATCCCTCCCTCCATCCCACCTATTTCTCTCTCACTCTCTCCTTCCCTCTCTACTTCTCTCCCTCTCTCACTTATTCCTCTCTACCTCTCTCTCCCTCCCCCTCTAATTCTCTATAACTCCCCTATCCCTCTCCACCTCTGCTTCCCTCCCTCTCTCTCTCACTCTCTCTAGCTGTCTCTTTCCTTCTCTACTTATTTTTATCCCACTCTCTCCCTCCCTATCTCTATCTCACTTATCCCTCTCTACCTCCCTCCATCCCTTTACCCTCCCTCTCTCTCTCTTTCTCTATCCTTCCCTCTCTACTTCTTTACCCTCCTCTCTCTTTCTCTATCTCACCTATCCCTCTCTACCTCTCCTCCCTCCCCCCTTCTCTCTCCCTCTTGCTCTCTCCTTCCCTCTCTATTTCTCTCTATATCACATATCCCTCTCTACCTCTCCCTCCCTCCATCCCACCTATTTCTCTCTCACTCTCTCCTTCCCTCTCTACTTCTCTCCCTCTCACTTATTCCTCTCTACTCTCTCTCCTTCCCCCTATAATTCTCTATACCTCTCCCTCCCTCCCTCTCTCTCTCTCACTCTCTTTGGCTCTCTCTTTCATTCTCTACTTCTTTATATCCCACCTTTCTCTCCCTCCCTATCTCTATCTCACTTATCCCTCTCTACCTCCCTCTGTCCCTTTACCCTCCTCTCTCTCTCTTTCTCTATCCTTCCCTCTCTACTTCTTTTCCCTCCTCTCTCTCTCTCTTTCTCTATCCTTCCCTCTCTACTTCTTTTCCCTCCTCTCTCTCTCTTTCTTTATCCTCCCCTCTCCACTTCTTTACCCTCCTCTAGAATTCATTCCAAAAACAACACTTCCTATACAACTTTAGTTTTTCATTTTTCTATTTGTTTATTGTTTGGATTTTATAACACAGAACAAATTTTATTTTTATTAAAAAAATTATTATATCATTTTATTTAAAGAATCTTTATTTTATTTATTATATAAATTATTTTATTTATTATATAGTTTTTATTTTTTTTATTGTTTGGATTTTATAACACAGACAAATTTTATTTTTATTAAAAAATTATTATATTATTTTATTTAGAGAATATTTTTTATTTTATTTATTATATGAACTATTATATAAATTATTTTATTTTACTTTATTTATTATTATATAATATATAATAATTATTATATTAATTATACTATTAAATATATATTAATTATTTATATACTAAGTTATGTCCATTGGCATATCTCTTTAAAGTCTCATGTTTATAATCTAAAAAAAAAATAGAATAAAACAATTTCTTATTCAATGAAGGAACAATTTTATATATTTTTACAAAGAAAGTAGTATTATGGTAAAATTATTATGTGTGTTGAATATGGTTAATGATACCTTTCAATTATTATTAAAAAATTTAAGTTTTCATGGGAGTGCTAGTCATCTCCATTAATTTATATATGATTAGGAAAAAATTAGTTGTGTAAATTGTCAAATATAAATAAAAGAATAATATTTGTAACTGGTTCAATGATCTTTAATCTACAATTTTTTGAGAATTATAGTAAAACATTTGAAAGCAAGTTAATACATATATTATTGAGTAAAGAATATAGTCTTTTAATTGTTGAATAAAATATTGTTCACAATAGAACTCTTTCCAAGTTCTTGCTTTAAAGGCAACTAATATATTGGTATAATATATTTCTTTTGGATAAATAAATTTAAAAAAATCAATTATTGAGGACTGAAACAGATTACTTTTTAAAACTGTAGTAAAATAATATTTCTTTTACACTTTAAACAACACTATATCTTTGGGGAAATATAATGTAAGTTTCTAAATATATATTAATCAACTAATAATTTTGATAAAAACAAAAAAAAACACAACTCATGTTTACAAAAATCATAGCTAAGTCTTTTTTTAAAAGCATTCTAAAATCATTCTTTAAATCTAATAGAAAGATTTAAGAAAAGAGAATATGGATAACTCATTTTGGATAAAAATAAACAAATATTATATATATTTCACAATAATTCATTTATATAAATATAAAAAGTATAATATAATATAAATATTCATTATGATTGGATATTCTGATTTATTATATTATGCACACTATAATACCTGGAAAAAAATTATATGTATATATTCAAACAAAAGAATTAGACTCCATTTGTATTTTATTAAATAAAGCAAAAATTATGTTGCTCATAGATATAAATATATATGTAGTTGTGTATCTAAACAACAGATAAATAAAATAAAATAGATCAGCAAACATTGTTATTCTTTGTCCCAGATCTGCTTAATTTCAGCTCTCGAAGAGGGCCTGAGCACCCATCAAAGCATATTTGCAAATGAAATCATCACAGAAAATTGTAATTGCAAATTCCACTGCCAATCTCCACAGCCATCCCTCTCAGAAAATTAAGAAAATAAACTTCTTGCAATCTTTTAAATCTTCAATTTTTCAATCTTCTCCTCTCTTTTTTTTGTACTGCAATTTATTTTTACAAAAGAACAGGTTTGTATTATTTTCAACAAAAAAGACACTGATAACAAAAAAAAATAAAAAATAACAAAGGATACATGGTGTATTGTTCCCTTGGCAAAACAAAGACATGCCTGTTGTACAATGATTGCATTCAACATGAATGTTTGCACAAATTTGAAATCCTACAGTTCTGTAGAGATGAAAGAGAGAAAATAAAATGGAGGTCGGCAGGCCTGGTAGCATGTAAAATAAATTTAAAAATTAAATAATAACAAACGAATGCATTGCTTCTCTGTAATTACAGAGGGTTTTGGTGACAGAATGTTATGGATTCACTCCACTGTTCTACAATAAAAATGGGCAATGCCTTTCACAAGTATTGAATTCTCTATTTTTTTTGTATGCTAGTATCTGTTGTTGCCTTCCCTCTCATATCAACCCTTAGGGCAATGTTAGATGTACTCGTAGGCAAGAGGTGTTGCTTTTCTACTGTGCTAGGATGCTGAGCATCCCCTGCCGTAAAGTTCATGGGATTCCCGCAGCGTCAGACTACTGGAGATGCCTGTGGGGTTCCCCCACGTATAATAGTCTATCGGCTAAATTATCGATACATTTTAAAGAAAGTGAAAATGGAATGCCGGTTTAGCTCCACATACCCGACATGATCCATAGAAAAGATGTGCTTCTACAACCATGGCAAGAAAGAAACACTTGGACTTTAAAAAATAAAAATAATAAATTTTGATATAATGCACTACTTTGAAAGGAGCCATCTAACTGCTAGATAAAATTCACCTATGTACATACAAAAACACATAAAAAAATGCATGCAAACATACATGCAGCATACCATCATTCGAGGGGCCCATCAAAATAAGAAACGGCAAAATAGACAGCAATGACTGATGGGAGAAGCTAACGACATATGACAAACGGAAGTGATGCTAGCTGTGGAGGTAAACGGATGTAGGAAAAGTTGTAAAAAAGTGCAGGATTTTGTAAAAAGTAAAAGTACGGGAGAGAAAATTAACCACAGATCGGACATGATAGTTTGACAGACAGATAAAGGGTTTTCATGGCAGGAAATCTAATTGATTCAATGCATTAGGTCAAACAACTCGTTGCCTTCCCACAGTCTGTAAATGACACCCTTGGTTGATAATCACTCTCCTATGTCCCAATAGCTACTATGGCAGATGCATGAAATTACATCTCTCCGACATTTTATCCAGCATTTCACATTTTAAGAGTCTTTCCATCAAGTCCAGTTTGTGCGTATCCATTGCAATCATGGCATCCATTGGAATGACACCTCCTTTAAACAGTTCGCATGCCTTGTATACGTCTCCACCCCCCGCATATGCTTCCAAATTTTGCAATAATATTTATCAGGCTGATTGCTCACAATGGTTGTAGACTTTGGCTTTTAACTGCCAATTTGCATTTGCTTGAAGTTTTGAAGACCTTTCATTAAAATGTTTGGTGCATTTTCTGCAATGATTTCACTACCTTTAAAATCACCTCCCCTTTTGTGCAAGATGACGTTGGTAAAGGTTGAGGCATTTGGCCTCAACAACCGATTGCATTTGCTCGAAAGTTTCTGAATGTTTTCAACAAATCCATTCTGTACATACCTTGCAGTCACCATACTCCATGTGATTACATCTCATTTGAAGCAATTTGTTAAACGGTTCACTTGTTCTATGTATGCTTACTTAAGGTGAATTTATATATAGTTAGGATATAATGGTTGCCAAATGGGAAGAACTAGTATACAAAGCTAAGAGGTATCTCTGCAAATATTAGTTCGGGAAAACTATTAAGATCTTGCATCACAACATCTTAGTTTTGACACCTTATTATATAATGATGATCACATTTGAGTTATAATTTTTTTAAACCCTTACTTTTGTAGTGGAAAATGATGTTGGGTTAAAACAAACTTGCTCCTTCTCGTGTATTGATAAATGAGTAAGAAGAGAAAGTAGTGGGAATGCATTTTGTCACAAATCTTAACTAGTGAGCTTCCATTTTGATACCAAAACATGTTTCAATGTTTGAGAATCTTCTATTTGTATGGGAGAATGGGTGACATTTTGGATGTTTGGAAACTATTTTTAGGGTTAATAGCTTTATATGAACATTGTATGGATTTCAACTCAGTTAAGTGTATGCAAAGCTAGTTGGTTTGGTTTTAGTCCATTGTAATGAATCCATTATATTTTCTTGCTTTAGTGATATTACAAGTCGATCATATGTATGATATGAAACCATCTTGCCTTTTCCTACTTGGATTCAATTCATCCTTTGATCAATTGACTATTATGGGTGGTCACCTTTTAGTTATTTCCAATGTTGGAAAACACACTGTCCCCTGTTAGTTATTTCCAATGTTGGAAAACGTCCCTTTCTTGGATAGAGCTTTCAATGTCTTGAATACTTTTATGTAGCTTTCTAGCTACTTTTTTCTTAGCTTTGAGAGTGTCTTTACGATTAGAGAATGTAGATGTTTCTTTTAACAAGTTATTTACAAGACTTGTCTACCTTTTTAGATAAGTCTTTCATGTCTAACCTCTTGACTTTATCCACTTCTACATTGTCATTTTCCCATTGCACATACTGCACATGCACCTTCCTCAACTTCTCAAGAGTGGGAAGAATCTCTTCAATCAATACACTATCTATCTCATTCACTTTGGTCTGTAGACTTCTTTAGATTCCTTTTCCGTTTCCTCAAGATACTAATGGATGCATTTTAATGCTTTTGATATGATACTAGTGGATGCAAGGATACCATCAACAACAAGCTAACATACAAACTTTCTTTCCCCTACATATCATATTAACTATACAATTACATAATAGCCTAAAGAGGATCATTACACCAAATAGATGTTTCATTACTATGAGATATGGTTAGTTTTGGTATTAGTTAATAAACACACACTCATTTGTGATTTGGGACACCAAGCCACTCACACATAATATTGTGTGCAACAATCCTATTGGCTCTCAAAATCACATGCCCTCTCCTCTACACCATTACTCAAAGTGAGATAAAGGTAGTAATATATATCAAATATATTTACTCACACATCAACAAGGATAGGAATACTTTTTTCCATTGCATAGGATTTAGGGTGAATCCATTTCTTATTTAGACTTTAAAGAACTTATGAGGATGATTGTTGAGACCTTAATACATGATAAAACAAAATAGAATAATAATTTCACTACCATACCTTAATGGTAATCAAGAATAATAATAATTTCTAAAGAGGGTGTATGAGGCTAGATATTGAAATTATTTGGTCCCTCTTAATTAGAATAATATGCATTTCATCAATAGTAATTTAAGGAAAGTATGTGTATATTTTATAAATAGCATTCCAATTAGTTTGATTTGTATATTGTCCAATCTTGATTTCCTAAACAAGTCTATGGGAAGTATGGTCAATATTAGTGGTAATGGTGTCAATTATGTCCCTTGATTTTTTTTTGAATGTTTTAGGTTTATTTTTTTTAGGATGTTGGATAGTTGTGAAATATGATAAAGGGGGGAAATATGGCTTGAGTTCTATGTTTAATATCAAGTATAAATTCAAGTATTGAGGGACGTCAAGAATAATTGATTTATGAAACTTGAAACCAATACATTATCTATCTCATTCACTTTGGTCTACATATTTTGAATTATTTTTAGAGTAGATTCCTTTTTCATTTCATATATTCTAGTACTTGAAAAAAATAATTGCATGTTGGAAAACACAATGTCGGTT
Source organism: Sequoiadendron giganteum (assembly GCA_007115665.2). Taxonomy (NCBI): domain Eukaryota; kingdom Viridiplantae; phylum Streptophyta; class Pinopsida; order Cupressales; family Cupressaceae; genus Sequoiadendron; species Sequoiadendron giganteum. The sequence continues at coordinate 234,820,674 of CM021108.1, read as the reverse complement.
TCCATTATTTCAATTTACATGTTCAAAGTAAAAAAATAGAGGGTATGGGGGGGTTATAGTTTAGGGATACATAAAAATAACCAAATTGACACAACATACATGGTGACTACTTTAATCCATACAAAGACCCTTATTTAGTTTAAAATCCAAATATTCTATACCCCTTATCTGAAATTATGTGCTCTTTTAAGCCATCCCCTATTTATACAACTATTTTTCTCACATGCCACATAATTTAAGTCAAGGATCTTGTATATCCCCTTAATCCATCCTCTTAGTAATATAGGTATAGATGGATAGAGGGATAGGGGGAGGGAGAGACATGGAGAGGTAGGTAAAGAGAGGTAAGGTTGAAGGAATAGAGGGATAGGTAGGTAGAGAGTGATGGGAGATAGGGAAAGTAGAGAGGGAAGAGGATATAGAAGTATATAGAGGGGGGGAGTTGAGAAGGACAGAGAAGTGGGTAGAAATAGATGTGGGTGGGATGGATTGATAGAAAGATAGGTCAAGAGGGAGAGGGTGAGTGCAGATAGAGAGAGGGAGGGAGGGAGAGAGAGGGAAAGAGGGAGGGAGAGAGGTGTAGGTACAAAGAGGTAAGGTGCAAGGAATAAAGAGGGATGTAGGTAAATATAGATACAAAGGTAGGGTGGGAGAGGTATAAAGAGAGAGATCTTGTGAGAGAGAGAGAGGGGGGAGGGAGAGGTAGATAACTACTTTTCAAATCTATCTCTCCCTCCCTCACTCACTGAGTAGTACCTTATGTTATTTCTACAATTTTGAAATTTTATATGGACTTGGATATTCTAACCTTTTCAATTTTAACTTATCAACCATCTCTTTTGGTGCTAAAATATGTTTACTACCATTGTTTGAATTTATAACACTTATATTTAGTCTTGTATATATTTCTAAAGAGACTTCTCCTTTGTACTAGTTCTTTATTGATACCATCATTGTTTAAAAAAAATATAGTTGCTCTATCACTTTCTTCTTTAATAATTCATAATAGCTTTTACAAGGCATTTGAATATTTCAAACTCTCATCCACATGCCTTATAAACACATTTGAGGAAAATTTTGAATGATTAATTATGGTGATTGCATCAATTACATGGTAAAAGTGAGCCTTCAATTGTTCAATTAATCAATTATAGTGTAAATATGGATAACATTAATCATTTATTGTTTCATGCAATGGATTATGCAATGATGATATATGTTAGGTTTAGGTTTTATGGTTTAAGGTTTAACCTAAGGGATTAATGCAAAAATGATGATGGATTAACCGAAAGAGAGACATAAAGATGATGTTGAAAGTCCTTATAATGAGGAAATTAAAGAAAGAAGAAGTAGTAGTTCATAATGAAATAAAAAAATAGATGAATATTAGATAGATGGAGGATGATATGCTAGATTTTGTGAAACAACCTTCATCATAGAATTAAGGTTGTATAGAGAGATATAGAAGTAAGGTTGATTCATCATTATTGCCTCCTCCTATATTGTTTAAGATGCCTTCTCCTATAGAATTTGATTCTTTCAACGTATGGTGCTCATCCTATTGAGCTCTATTTTAATTTTTACCTATTTTTATTTATGACTTTCCTTTTTTACCTTGGCCATATTTCTTATTCAATAAAAAATAAGTTTTCTATGATTATTTGCATGTCACAATTAGCTAACTTCTAGATGTTAGTGGCTAACTATTGTGCTATGTGCTAGTAGCTTAGCCATTTAGTTTTCCAACAACCTTTGCCCCACTATTCAATCACCTCTAGCCAACAACTCAAGCACCCACCACTAGACCAAGTTAGAACAAGCAAAATACAATCACTGACAATCCATTGTGTTTTCAAACCTATGATTATTTTGTGCATTTCTTTTTCCATCATATGAGGAAATTGAAACACAATTTTTTCTCTAAGTAATAATTGTGGTAATTTTTGAAAGTTCCTTTCATTACATTTTTACTCTCTAAATAAGAAAATGTTTTCATTAAAATAAATTTAAGTTGGAAAACACTGGGTGTTATGAAACCTGCAACCCACATATTATTGTACAAAACCATCTACACATAATAACCCAATTTTATAGTCACCCCTCAAGTCGATTTAATTAGTTTTATGTATCCCCCACCTAGAAATCCTCCCCAAGATCTCCACACTTGAGCTTAGAACAAGAAGAATACAATCACTCACAACCCATCGTGTTTTCCAACATGTAATTATTTATCTCTCTTAAATTCTCAAGAGCATGAAGAATCTCTTCAGTCAATACATTATCTATCTCATTCACCTTTTTCTACTTCTTTTCAAGTGTTTTTCGGTATGTCCCACAATCCATTTTACCGTATAGTGCAAGAGAAGGTACATAAGGAGCTCATGGTGAAGATGAATGTAATACAAACAGAATAAACTCAAATAAAGTAAGGTATCGGGGGTATAGAACTAATCTCTTAAGTAAATAAATTATCTATTATCATTCTTCTAAACCATTCTCACCATCCCCCTCCATCATACCAACCCAAAAACATTTTGTGTATCCCTCATCTATCCTATAAATCCATTTTGGGTACCTATTTCACACAATCCACCATCACATCTCCCCCTCCTACTAAGTACATTTTGGGTCCTTCTATCCCTCCCACCCAACCAATCCCTATCTCCCTCCTTCCCTCTCTCTCTCCCTCCTTCTCTCTCTCCCTCACACACACAACCTCTCTCCACATATCCCTCCCTCTCTTCTTAACTCTCTATACCTACCTCTCCTACCTTATCTCTCTCTTTTCCTCCTTCCCTCTTTCTCTCCCTCCCTCTGTTTCTCCCAACCTACCACTCCTTGTCTCCCTCTACCCCTCTATCTCTCCCTCCCTTTATCCCTCTCACACACACAACCTCTCTCCACCTACCCCTCCCTCCATCCCTCCCTATCTCTCTTTTTACTTATCCCTCCCACCCTACCACTCCCTATCTCCCTCCTTCCCTCTTTCTCTAACTCCTTCTATCCCTCCCACCCTACGACTCCCTATCTCCCTATCTCCATCCTTCCCTCTTTCTCTCCCTCCCTCTATCCCTCCCACCCTACCACTTCCTATCTCCCTCATTCCCCCTCTCCTTCCTATCTTAGAAATATATACAAGACTCAATATAATTATCTTTAGAGTATCCAAATCAATATAAAAACTAGCACAATTGTAGAAATACCATAAGGTACTAGTAAGTGACAAATGTTTGTTAAAATTTAAGATATGTACATATCATGAGGAATTATTGCATCATGTTAAAGGATATATGTCATTTATTTTTGGGAATCTTGACCATGGTAGTATGAGAATAAATTCATACATGTGTATAAAGAGAATACTTACACTATGATGGACATAAAGAAGCTATGGTTAAACTAGAGGAAGTATCTTGAGACTATTCTATAGTAGTTCGACATACACAATGATAATCCTATAAGTATTCTTTACCAATATCCACTAATTTGAGCCTACAACAATGCCCTAAATCTGTGGAGGGAAGGTGGGATCTAGGGAGTGGTAGGGTGGGAGGGATAGGTATAGAGAGAGAGGGAGGGATGGTAGGTGGGGAGAGGTTGTGTGTGTGTGTGTGAGGGAGAGAGAGGAGGAAGGAGGGAGATAGGAAGTGGTAGGGTGGGAGGGTTAGAGGGTTAGAGGGAGGGAGATAAAGAAGGAAGAATGGGGATAGGGAGTGGTAGGGTGGGAGGGATAGAAGGAGGGAGAGAAAGAGGGAAGGAGGGAGATAGGGAGTGGTGACAAATGGTTTGGAAGAATGATAACACATAATGTATTGACTTAAGAGATTCTTCCTTCTCTTGAGAAGTTGAAATGGAAAAGGAATCTAAAGAAGTAGACCAAAGTGAATGAGAAAGATAGTGTATTGACTGAAGAGATTCTCCCCACTCTTGAGAAGTTGAGCAAGGTGCACGTGCAGTATGTGCAATGGGTGAATGGAAATGTATAAGTGGATAAAGTCAAGAGGCTTTGTATTGCATATGAATTTGTGCAAGTAAAGAATGTAAGAGACGATGTTATAAGTGAAGTTGAACAAATGAAGTCAAAGATTCTTGACAATAATAATTTCATGCAACAAATACGATTGGAAATAAATGGTAAGGAAAATGAAAAATTAGATCTAAGCACAGAAAAAGAAATAGTTGGAAGTGTTGAAACTATAGAAAAACAATAGAAGACTAAAATTAACCACTTAGAAAAGGAAGTAAAAGATAAGAATAATATTTTATCATCAAAAGAAAAGGAGGTTCATGTTGTTGAGAGAGTTGAAATCTAAAAGACATGAAGTTGACAAAATAAAGACAACAATGTCCAAGGTGTTGCTTATGAAGAAGGTTGCATGTAGACATTAGAAAAAGAGTGTTTGCAAGAAATTGAGGTAGTTTAGAAGTTGAAGACTGATATTAGGCACCTCGATTCTACATTCTCTATCTCACCTCTCTCTCTATCCATCTCTCTCTCTCACACACATTCAACCTCTCTCCACCTACCCCTCACATTATCCCTCCCTCCCTCCTTCCCTCTCTCTCCCTCTCTCTATGCATACCTCTCCCATCCCCTCTCTATATGTATACCTATATCCCTCCCACCTTAACACTACATATCTCTCTCCTTCCTCTATTTATCTCTCCATTAGGTTAAACCTTAAACCCTAAACCATAAACCTAACATATATCATCATTGCATTAATTCATTAGGTTAATTTTAGACTAATATAAATTTATTAATCTAAGGGAGAGAGAGGGGGATGCAGGGAGATAGGAACTGGTAGGGTGGGAGGGATAAAGGGAGGGAGAGAAAGAGGGAAGGAGTGATATAGGGAGTTGTAGGGTGGGAGGGATAGAGTGAGAGAAAGAGGTAAGGAGGGAGATAGGGAGTGGTAGGGTGGGAGGGAATTGAAGTAGGAATTGCAACATTGTTGCCATTGCAAAAGAAGTTTTCACATTTGAAATCTCAAGTAGAGTTGCATTCGTAAGATCTTTCTCTATTTCAAAATAGATTTGAGTAGAATGAGCACCATACGTTGAAATAATCAAATTATATAGGATAAGGCATCTTTAAAAAAAAAGGAGAAGGAGGCACTAATGATGAATAAACCTTACTTCTCTCTCTCTCTATACAACCTTAATTGTATGATGAAGGTTGTTTCACCACATCTACCATATCATCCTCCATCCATCTAATATTCATCTATCTAAACTATAAATGATCAATGTTATCCATATTTACACTATAATTGATTAATTGAAAAATTGAAGGCTCACTTTTACCATGTAATTTATCAATCATCATAATTAATCATTCAAAATTTCCCTCAGATGTGTTTATAAGGCATGTGGATGAGAGTTTGAAATATTCAAATGCCTTATAAAAGCTATCAATTATTAAAGAAGAAAGTGGTAGAGCAACTAGAGTTTTTTTAAACAGTGATGGTATCGATAAAGAACTAGTACAAAGGAGAAGTCTCTTTAGAAATATATACAAGACTAAAAATAAGTGTTATAAATTTAAACAATTGTAGTAAATATATTTTAGCACCAAAAGAGATGGTATAAATTCAAACAATGTGTTTTCCAATAGGGGACAGTGTGTTTTCCTAAAAGGACAGTGTGTTTTCCAATAGGAGACAGTGTATTTTCCTACGGGGAAATAACTAACACGGGATAGTGTGTTTTCCAACATTATTTGCAGTGTTGGAAAACACACTATCCCTTGTCAATTATTTCCACAAGGGACAGTGTGTTTTCCAACACTACAAATAATGTTGGAAAACACACTATCCCCTATTAGTTATTTCCAATTAGTCATTTCCTTGTTGGAAAACACACTGTCATTTTTTGTTCCCTAATTGGAAAACACATTGTCCCCTATTGGGAAACACACTGTCCTCTGTTGGAAAACACACTATTGGAAAACACACTGTCCCTTGTCAGTTATGTAATGAAGTCCACCTTAAAATTTTAGAACAACTATTTGGTACAGTAGAAATGGCATTTCACTTTTCTTCATTTTATTGGAACAAAAAAATGCTCACATTATTTGCAATGTTGGAAAACACACTATCCCTTGTCAATTATTTCCTTATGAAAAATTCTCACATTATTTCTAGTGTTGGAAAACACATTGTCCCTTGCCAATTATTTTCTTATGAAAAATGCTCACATTATTGCAGTGTTGGATAACACACTGTCCCTTGTCAAATATTTCCTTATGAAATTTTTTTGATTCATACACACCAACAATGTAATAAAGTCCACCTTAAAATTTTAGAACTATTTGGTACAGTAAAAAAATTCATGGATCGTAGTCATAAATTATGGATGTTGGTAAACCAAAATGGACCCCAAGATGAGTGATGAAAAGACAAGCATTTATCATGGTGATATTTTTATGAATGTGATATGATTCTCTTGTTTTGCACTTAGATCTAATTTTTTCTTTTTCCTTATCATTTATTTCCAATTATATTTTTTCATGGAATTCTTAAGTTCAAGAATCTTTGAAATCATTTTTTAACAAAACTACTTTCATGATCAATGACTCACCGCTCTCTAATTTATTTATTGGTATTTTTCATCTGCTTGACTCTTCATAAGCATTATAACTCTTGTGCAATATTTCTTCTACCAATACTCTATTTTCTTTGGAAACATTCAAATATTCTATGTCCTATTCAAATACTCTATTTTCTTTGAATTGATTTTATTTTGTGTCAAAGAAAGATATGAAGATCCCTACCACTCCATCCAAACTCATGGTTTAAACTTATAAATTTATGTAAATTTATGGAATTCTTAAGTTCAAGAATCTTTGACTTCATTTGTTCAACTCCACTTATAGCATCATCTCTCACTTTCTTTTCTTGCACAAATTCATATGGAATACAAAACCTCTTCACTTTATCTACTTTTGCATTGCCATTTTCCCCTTACACATACTACACACGCACCTTCCTCAACTTCTCAAGAGTGGAAATAATCTTTTCAGTCAATAAATTATCTATCTCATTCACTTTGGTCTGCTTCTTTTTATGTGTTTTAGAGAAGATTCCTTTTTCATTTCATGTATTCTAATACTTGATGCCTCTAGTTCTGCATTTCTATTGGCCCATTGCACATAGTGCACATGCTCCTTCCTCAACTTCTCAAGAATAATCTCTTAAGTCAATACATTATATATTATCATTCTTCTAAAACATTTTTCACCATCACCCTTTATCATACCAACCCAAAAACATTATCCTTATAGATCCTCCATCCTATAATCCATTTTGGGTGCCTATTTCCCACAATCAACCATCACATATCCCACTCCCTCTCTCTCAGGTCCATGCGATAAAATTGTGACTAGAGGATCTACTTAAGGATTATCCAACCATACAACCAATTACACAACATGAGACCTCAAACTTTAATGAATCACATACACAAGCACTATATAGAATATAATCTTTTGAATTGATATGTGATATAATACTCTTCACAATGTGCTACTAAACTTCACCAATATTAACAAAAAAATATCTTTTGGAGCTATTAAAAAATCACCTTAGAGTCATGACCAATGATATTTATATAGAGATTTTTTTTAAACAGTGATGGTATCAATAAAAAACTAGTACAAAGGAGAAGTCTCTTTAGAAATATATACAAGACTAAATATAAGTGTTATAAATTCAAACAATGGTAGTATATATTTTAGCACCAAAAGAGATGGTTGATAAGTTAAAATTGAAAATGTTAGAATTTCTAAGTCCATATAAAATTTCACAATTGTAGAAATAACATAAGGTACTTGCTATCATTGATGTCAACACTATTAGCATTATTGGATTGAAGGTTGTATATGTCGAGGATATTGAGAAAATTTTTAAAGGAAGAGTTGCAGGTTGTCAATGGATAGTGAAGGTCATGCAGGTGTTTTATTCTTTACATTGAATATCAGTTGTTTTGGACTAAAGGGTTTATTATTGAGAGTATCTAGTTCATCTACCAAAAGTTTCAAAGGTCCACATGGAGATTTGATCGTGTAGTGTTCTGACAGTGTTTCTATGGTCTATGTTAGTGTTCCTAATTGAAGTTTGTGTAATTCTGGTAATCTCAGTTGAACTTAAGAATTCCATGGAATAAATACAATTGGAAATACTTCTATATATCTCTCATCTCTCACTGTCCCTCCTAACCTTCCTCTCCCTCCATTTTTCCCTCTTTCCCCCATCTCTCTCTTTCCATCTACCCCTCCCTTTATTTTTTACTCCCTCCTTCCCTCTCTCCCTTACCAAATTTGAGTGATATGAGTGATATAATTCTCCCTCTTTCCCCCATCTCTCTCTTACCAAATTTATCATAATTTTGTAACTCAAATGATAATAAGGTATAATTCTCCAATTAACCACTTAGAAGATAGTGATGACACCTATATCAATTAGGTGTTGTATTTATGTTTTAGTTCTTTGAATTGATTATCAAAATGAACTACCACTTAATGATATACACAAGAGAGAGGTGTTGAATGATAATTCTTAAGACCTTTATTATTCACATGAGGAACTAGGATGATAAATTGAGATTCTAAAATAATGGATAGGACATGTTTAGGGAGGTCACCATGTGATGTTTATAGGATCATTGGTTATGTTTGGATGAAATAAAAGAAGGTTGGTTACTTGATAGGGGTATGCAAGAAATATAAATTATTTTCAATACAAGGGAATGGTACCAAAGAGGCAGTGAGTAAAGAAGGTGGAGCAATGAAATGGTGAGGATGTATGACAATAAGGGGTGGCTAAATTCAAGAGATTTGGAGTGATGGATAATTACCTCATGGAATAATTGTAATCTCTCTCATATATTATGATATCTTGATCCTTGAATTGTATCTTTCCTGACAAAAAGATTTTGCAAATAGAAGCCTTTACCCTTCATTATCATCGACACATTTTCTAGTAAGTGTGTGCTACCATTTTTCTATTAAAAATCGTCCAACTATACGAAGACTATGTTGGTTTAAAGAGATTCACATTCCATTAGTAGTATTCAATCAAGCATCTAAGAGACCATATCAAATAGAGCAAGGTTACAGTCCATTTTAACTCTATCTAAGAAGCAAAGTTATTTAAAGTAAAAGGTATTGTCTATTTTCTTTATCTTTATGTTTATAGGGGGAATATAGGTTTGAATTATATATTGTTAAAATAAGGTGAACTATTAAAAAATTTAATGCTCCAAGAAGTATGCAAATCTAGTTTTATCAATGCGATTTTGGGTTCATAGATATAATGTGAAAGCCTAAAATTAGCAAATAGAAATTAGTTAACCATATGATATGATTGAAAAAAAAAGTGAGGTTATGAGTGATATGATTGTGCTTGTTCTAAGCTCAATGGTGGATAGCTCGGGGAGGATTGGTAGGGGGGGATACATAAAACTAATAAAATTTACCTAAGGGGTGACTAACCAATTGGGTTGTTATGTGTAGAGGGTTTTACAACAGTATGTGGGTTGTAGGTTTTATAACACTCGGTGGTTTCCAACATGCAATTATAGTAATGATTTTTTTTTCTTAATTAGAGAGTTAGGGAGAGAGGTAGAGCTAGGTGGAGAGAGGGAGGGAGAGATATAGAGATAGGTGGAGAGAGGGAGGGAGAGAGATAGAGATAGGGAGAGGGAGAGAGGGGGAAGGAGGGAGAGGGAGAGGTAGTTAGAGAGATGTAAGGTGAAAAAAATAGAGAGAGGTAGGTAGAGAGAGGGATATAGGTAGGGTGGGATAGGTAGAGAGAGGTGGTATGTGTGTGAGAGAGAGAGGGGGAGAGGTAGAGAGGGGTAGGTGTTAGAATCCAAGATCACCTGCATGCAAATGGATACCTGTCACATGCAAAAGACATGCAAAACCAAGAAGATGTTCTGCAAACCTCAAAGTGTAAAATGCATTATCAGAATCTCTGTTATTACAAAGAGATCAATCCTTATGAAGGAGATCAAGAAACCCTAAAAGGGAAACCCTAAATGAAACCCTAGTGTGCACACTTAATAATTAATAAATAATTATTAATGCGCCTAAGTTTAGCTTAAGCAACTAGAGGAATAAGTGACTTAATTAATTAACCAGTATGATGTAATTAATTAAGCGTAATAAATTATTACTCTAACACCCCCCCTTAAGATGAACTTAGGAAGAAGCTAAAACACTAGAATAAGATGCATGCAAGAAAAGATGGGTCCCGGCAACTAGGCCTGATCAGGTACCCATTTACAAATGCAAGAAAGAGGTAGAGGAGGAAAACCCAGTGGGACAAAACCCCCCTACAATGATATGACATGCTGCAAAGAAGCACTGGAAGAACACTGTAGAGTAACACTGGAACCGCAATCTGGCAAGCAAGGAAAGATACTTCTGTCTACAAGAAACCATATCGGAATCATAATGATGCAACAGCAGACCCGATGCCACGGAACACTCGAAAACTCCAAACGGGAACAACTCTGGAATCTATGAAGCAGCAGTCGATTATTAAATGATGTATCACTGAAAATGAAGTGCAAAGATGCAAGAAGCACTCTCCCAACTGTCAAAATATCCAAGTAATCTCCAAAACACCCATCGGGCCAAATCTGGAATAATGAAAAACCTGGGACAGATACAGAAAAAAGTGCATGGACAGCAACATAGAGCTCCTCAATACCATTCCAACGCCGCAAAGATAGCGAAAATCGGAGATCGTGGCAAAAAGTTATGAGCTCGGAAGCATAAAAAGTACATCTGACTTCAACCAGCAATAAATGCAGTAAAACAGGAAAATACTGAAAAATAAACTGCACCAAATGAAAGTGCTCGGAACCAACTTTTCGGCGATATCTCGTTTGCCCAATTTCGATACCGTATGCCCAAGTTATACAAAAAAGAAAAAAACTGCTTCTTTAGAGAAAACTAGGGTTAGGAGGGGCAAGGAGAGGCCGTACGGACGCTGACATCATGCTGACGTCAGCGGTTCACGGGCATAAATTTGATGGCCTGGAGGCCGTCGTCGCAAAAAACCGGCCCTCCTGCAAAAAAATTTGGGCCCCTGGTCACCCATGTGACCGCAGGCAGGGCACAGGGGGCTGAAGTTGATCGGAGCCCGTGGTCCCGCACGTGACCTCGCGGTATCGACAGGGGCTGGATGTTGGGCCGGGGGCTGGGCACAAGGGGTTTGGTCCCCCATAGGACCTGCAGTCAACGGACAAAGGGCCCGCGGGGGCTGAGGTGAGCACCGCCCAGTGGTGGCAGACCGGCGACGGAGGACGGCGGCGGCGGTGAAGCGGTGGCTACCCGGTGGCGGGATTGTTCATAACGGAAGACGTTTGCGCAGACCCCAAAACAAACATTTTTTTTTTATTTTTGTGCGATTCTCGACCTCGGAATGCGTGCTGGGGAGGCCGTACAGCCTCTCTGGCAAAAAAATTTTGCCTCAGAAAGCAACTGCTCGAAAATGGACAATTTGACAGGCATTTCTAGGGTTTTTAGGCGCTGCGAACGCGATGGTGACGTCCGTTTGAGCCCATACTGCGCCGAAAAATTGGCTACCCCCAGATTTTGCAGAAAAGATGCCTGTGGAAACCCTTGCACTTGAAACTCACAGAGAAGCCATATCTTCAGATCACGAATAGGCAGCTGCAGGTCTGGAGCTCTGATACCATGTTAGAATCCAAGATCACCTGCATGCAAATGGATACCTGTCACATGCAAAAGACATGCAAAACCAAGAAGATGTTCTGCAAACCTCAAAGTGTAAAATGCATTATTAGAATCTCAGTTATTACAAAGAGATCAATCTTTATGAAGGAGATCAAGAAACCCTAAAAGGGAAACCCTAAATGAAACCCTAGTGTGCACACTTAATAATTAATAAATAATTATTAATGCGCCTAAGTTTAGCTTAAGCAACTAGAGGAATAAGTGACTTAATTAATTAACCAGTATGATGTAATTAATTAAGCGTAATAAATTATTACTCTAACAGTAGGTACAGTGAGGGAGTTATGGGTGGGAGGGATGGAGGGAGCGAGAGAGAGAAGGAAGGAGAGAATGAGTGATAAAGGAGGGGGTAGATGGAAAGATAAAGAGGGGGAAAGATGGACAAAGGGAGGGAGAAGAAGGCTAGGAGGAATAGTGAGAGAGGAGTGATAGAGAGAAGTATAGAGGAATGGAGGGAGGGAGAGGTCTAGTGAGGTATCATGGGAGTGATAAAGGGAGAGAGGAAATAAGGGAGACATGGAGAGGTGGGTAGAGAGAGGTAAGGTTGAAGGAATAGAGGGAGACGTAGGTAGACTGAGGGGAGATAGGGAAAGTAGAGAAGGAAGAGGAGAGAGAATTAGATAAAAGGGGAAAGTTCGGAAGGAGGGAGATGTAGGTAGAAAGAGAGGTGGGAAGGATGGATTAAGGGAAAGGTAGGTAGAGAGGGAGAGGGTGAGTGGAGATAGAGTGATAGGGAGGTTGGATGAATCAATCACTGATTCATGCTCTAGGTCTTGCTTGGAAGACCTCTAGGGTGTCTTACTCCACCTCTTGTAACCTATAGGACCTCTTCCTTCTTAGGATCCCCTGGTTCACCTTGCCAACCCAACTATCAATTAAGTTCTTCCTTCCAAGTCAACACTTGGTACAATTCTTGAAACACTAGCCTTAGCCCTTAATCCACCCTGAAGGCTACTAATCCTCCAAATTCTTGAATTTAGTCTTACAGGGGTGTGGAGGTGCTTCTAAGGTCTTCAATCCATCCTACTAAGGATATTAGGGGTCCACCTAGCTCCATTTGCAGGTCGCTTTCACCAAAACCCTCTTTTAGGCCTAGAAGGCTACTAGCCCTATTAGGTCTTCTCCTTCGAGAAATCAGGGTTTTTCCTAATGCCTTTCGAAAGAACACCCCAATCTTTCCTAGGGTTTCCTGGTTCACATGCCCACCTCTCAAGGATTTTTGGGGTCTTGGGTCTCAACTGATCGTACAAAGCCCTAACCTGAGAAGAAGAGCAAAACTAGGCCTTTTAAGCCTTTCTTGGCTTCCCTACAATCTATTAAGTCCTTCCCTCACCAGATGGATTGGTAGAGTTTACTTCTCCATACCATGTCTTGGAAAGATTCATACCTACCCTCTCCAAAAGGTAATTTTTCAGGAAATTGACACCCCTGCAAATCAAGTGCTCTGCACTTTGGTCTTCCCTAGCCGGACACTTCCCTGGCTCGCCTAGGAGAAGACTTCCACAGTGGCTCTGATGCTGTCAAAGACTCTTGACCGTACTATATGTACATCCATGGAGTCTAGTCACAATTCCCAAAGGGCCATACAATTTGTACGGTGGGAATGTAAACTAACCCTCCATTCTTCCCAAACTGCCTGGTTCAGACCAGCAATAGTATATGAAGCAAACTATCTACAAACAATGCTTAGAAACTAAATAATGAATTTAAATAGTACCACACAGTATTATAAGAGCTACTATCCTACATTATGCATGAATTACAGTGCTGAAACTACTCCATTAAAGCATCATAGTAACACAAAAACCAGAGATTACACTCAGCAAACACACTTGCTTATCTCTTGAATTCAAAAACTTAAAGCAATATCAAATTCTTCCAACCTCACTCCAATGCCGAGGAATCCCCTAAATAGGTCACCAATTCATTTATCCTCTCCCTTTGGCTCTCCTTGGCCACTTGTAGCTCCAACTGAGCAACATTTTCAAAAATTTGAAAAAAAAAACTCCTAAAAGTCCTAAACCTCATTTGTAGCCAAAACCTTATGACACCTATCCAATGGTCAACATGACCTTCATCTGATCAAAGCACAACAAAATTCCACTAAGGCTCAAACATAAATGAATTAGAATAGATTGCATAGTTTTCCTAGACAAAGTTGTCCTAGACAACCTCCTAAACAACCTAAGGCAACCTATGGGTGCTCCTACACCATAGAGAGGGAGGGAGGGAGAGAGAGAGAGGGAAAGAGGGAGGTGTAGGTAGAGAAGTAAGGGTGTGTGCGAGGGAGAGAGGGAAGGAGGGAGATAGGGAGTGGTAGGGTGGGAGGGATAGAAAGACCCAAAATAGAATTACTAGGAGGGGGAGATGTAATGGTGGATTGTGGCACACAGGCACCAAAATTGGATTTATAGCATGGGGGAGGGATAGGGATAATTTTTTTGGGCTGGTATGATGGAGGGGGATGGTGAAAAACTATTTGGAAGAATGATAATACATTATGTATTAACTCAAGATATTCTTCTTTCTCTTGAGAAGTTGAGGAAGGAGCATGTGCACTATGTGCAATTTGAAAATGGAAATGTAGAACTAGAGGCAACATGTACTAGAATGTATAAAATGAAAAAGGGATATGCTCTAAAAGAACATGAAAAGAAGTAGACCAAAGTGAATGAGATAGATAATGTATTGACTAAAGAGATTCTTCTCGTTCTTGAGAAGTTGAGGAAGGTGTGTGTGTAATATATGAAATGGGAAAATGGCAATTCAAAAGTGGATAAATTCAAGAGGTTTTGTATTGTGTATCAATTTGTGCAAGAAAATAAAGTGAGAGATGATTGTATAAGGAGTTGAACAAATGAAGTCAAAGATTCTTGAACATAAGAATTTCATGGAACAAATACGATTGCAAATAAATGATAAGGAAAAGGAAAAATTAGATCTAAGCACAGAAAAAGAAATAGTTGGAAGTGTTGAAACTATATTAGCAAAATAATAGAGGACTAAAATTAACCACTTAGAAAAGGAAGTAAAAGATAAGAAGAATATTTTATCATCAAAATAAAAGGAGTTTCATGATGTTGAGAGATATTTGCAATCTAAAAGACATGAAGTTAAAAAAATAAAGACAACAATGTCCAAGGTGTTGCTAATGAAGAAGGGTGCATGTAGACATTAGAAAAAGAGTGTTTGTAAGAATTTGAGGTAGTTCAGAAATTGAAGACTGATATTAGGCACCTCGGTTCTACATTCTCTATCTCACCTCTCTCTCCATCCCTCTCTCCCTCACACACATTAATCCTCTCTCTTCCTACCCCTCACATTATCCCTCCCTCCCTCCCTCCCTCTCTCTCCCTCTCTCGTCCCCTATCTATATGTGTACCTCTATCCCTCCCACCTTAACACTACATATCTCTCTCCTTCCTCTATTTCTCTCTCCATTAGGTTAAACCTTAAACCCTAAACCCTAAACCTAACATACATCATCATTGCATTAATTCATTAGGTTAATTTTAGGCTAATATAAATTTATTAATCTAAGGGAGAGAGAGAGAGGGGGATGTAGGGAGATAGGAAGTGGTAGGGTGGAAGGGATAAAGGGAGGGAGAGAAAGAGGTAAGGAGTGAGATAGGGAGTTTTAGGGTGGGAGGGATAGAGTGAGAGAAAGAGGCAAGGAGGGAGATTGGGAGTGGTAGGGTGGGAGGGAATTGAAAAAGGAATTGCAACATTGTTGTCATTGCAAAAGAAGTTTTCATATTTGAAATCTCAAGTAGAGTTGAAGTCATAAGATCTTTCTCTATTTCAAAATAGAGCTAAGTAGAATGAGCACCATACATTGAAAGAATAAAATTCTATAAGAGAAGGCATATTAAATAATATAGGAGAAGGAGGCACTAATGATGAATCAACCTTACTTCTCTCTCTCTCTCTAGAACCTTAATTCTATGATGAAGGTTGTTTCACTACATCTACCATATCATCCTCCATCTATCTAATATTCATCTATTCAAGTTTATTTCATCATGAACTACTACTTCCTCTTTCTTCAATTTCTTCATTATAAGGTCTTTCAACACCATATTTATGTCTCTCTTTGGGTTAATCCATCATCATTGTTGCATTAATCCACTAGGTTAAACCTTAAACCATAAAACCTAAACCCAACATTTATCATCAGTACATTAATCAATTGCATGAAACTATAAATGATTAATGTTATCCATATTTACAGTATAATTGATTAATTGAACAATTGAAGGCTCACTTTTACCATGTAATTGATGCAATCATCATAATTAATCATTCAAAATTTCCCTCAAATGTTTTTATAAGGCATGTGGATGAGAGTTTGAAATATTCAAATGCCTTATAAAAGCTATGAATTATTAAAGAAGAAAGTGATAGAGCAACTAGAGGTTTTTTAAACAATGATGGTATGGATAAAGAACTAGTACAAAGGAGAAGTTTGTTTAGAAATATATACAAGACTAAATATAAGCATTATAAATTCAAACAATGGTAGTAAATATATTTTAGCACCAAAAGAGATGGTATAAATTCAAACAATGTGTTTTCCAACAGGGGACAATGTGTTTTCCAATAGAAGACGGTGTATTTTCCAACAAGGAAATAACTAACAGCCTGGGATAGTGTGTTTTCCAACATTATTTACAATGTTGGAAAACACACTATCCCTTGTCAATTATTTCCTCAAGGGCTAGTGTGTTTTCCAACACTACAAATAATGTTGGAAAACACATTGTCCCTTGTTAGTTATTTCCAATTAGTTATTTCCCTTATGGAAAACACACTATCCCCTGTTGGAAAACACACTGTCCCTTGTTGGAAAACACACTTTCCCTATTGGAAAACACACTGTCCCCTGTTAGTTATTTCCAATGTTGGAAAACATCCCTTTCTTGGATAGAGCTTTCAATGTCTTGAATACTTTTATGTAGCTTTCTAGCCACTTTTTTTATAGCCTGGAGAGGATCATTACACCAAATAGATGTCTCATTACTATGAGCTATGGTTTGTTTTGGTATTAGTTAATAAACACACACTCATTTGTGATTTGAGACACCAAGCCACTCTCACACATAATATTGCATACAACAATCCTATTGAGAGGGAAGGAGGGGGGAGGGAAGGATAATGTGAGGGGTAGGTGGAGAGAGGTTGAATGTGTGTGAAGGAGAGAGGGATGGAGAGAGGTGAGATAGAGAGAAAGAGAGTGGAGAGGGATGTATTGAGGGAAGGGTAGGTAGATAGGGAGAGGGTGAGTGGAGATAGAGAGAGGGAGGGAGGGAAAGAGGGATGGAGGGAGGTGTAAGTAGAGAGAGGTAAGGTAGGTGAGGTAGGTATAAAGAGAGTTGGGGAGAGAGGGAAGGGTAGGTGGAGAGACGTTGTGTGTGTGAGGGAGAGATAGAGAGAGAGGTAAAGAGCACATGTAGATAGGTAGGATATGAGGACCATCCACCTTATCTCTAGACATCATCATACAAGTGAAACTTTTATTTTATTCCATTAGTCAACATCATCACCACATTTAAAAGAGATAGGTATAGAGAGAGTTAGGGAGAGAGGGAGGGCTAAGTGGAGACAAGTTGTGTGTAGCACATTGTGAAGAGCATTGTATTACTTATCAACTCAAAAGATTATAATTTATACATTAGTTGTGTTTGTGATTAAAGTTATGATTAAGAAATTTAAAGAAAAATAATCAATCTAGAGAATGCACTCTTTATCAAACAAGTTGTGGATGAACAAGAAGAGGAAGATATAATTCTTTCAAAGATATTGAAAACTATTTCAAAAACTTATAAGGGACTTAAAATTTGGTGCAGTAAAAATGGCATTTCCCTTTCTTCATTTGATTGGAACAAAAAAATGCTCACATTATTTACAATGTTGGAAAACACACTGTCCCTTGTTAATTATTTCCTTATGAAAAATACTCACATTATTTCCAATGTTGGAAAACACACTATCCCCTGTCAATTATTTCCTTATGAAAAATACTCACATTATTGTAGTGTTGGAAAACACACCATACCTTGTCAGATATTTCCTTATGAAAAGTTTTTGATTCGTACACAAACAATGTAATAAAGTCCACCTTAAAATTTAGAACAACTATTTGGTATAGTAAAAATGGCATTTCACTTTCTTCATTTGATTAGAACAAAAAATGCTCACATTATTTGCAGTGTTGGAACCACTGTCCCTTGTCAATTATTTCCTTATGAAAAATGCTCACATTATTTCTAGTGTTGGAAAACACATTGTCCCCTGTCAATTATTTCCTTATGAAAAATGCTCACATTATTGCAGTGTTGGAAAACACAAGTTGTCTGTTGTCAAATATTTCCTTATGAAAAAAATTTCATTCGTACACACCAAAAATGTAATGAAGTCCAGCTTGAAATTTTAGAACAACTATTTGGTACAATACAAATGACATTTCACTTTCTTCATTTGATTGGAACAATAGAATGCTCACATTATTTGGAGTGTTGGAAAACACACTGTCCCTTGTCAACTATTTCCTTATGAAAAATGCTCACATTATTTTCAGTGTTGGAAAACACACTGTCCCCTATCAATTATTTCCTTATGAAAATGCTCACATTATTGCAGTGTTGGAAAACACACTGTCCCTTGTCAAATATTTCCTTATGAAAAATGCTCCCATTATTTCTAGTGTTGGAAAACACACTGTCCCCTGTCAATTATTCCCTTATGAAAAATGCTCACATTATTGCAGTGTTGGAAAACACACAGTCCGTTGTCAAATATTTCCTTATGAAAAGTTTTTTATTCGTACACACCAACAATGTAATGAAGTCCACCTTAAAATTTTAGAACAACTATTTGGTACAGTAAAAATGGCATTTCACTTTCTTCATTTGATTGGAACAATAGAATGCTCACATTACTTGGAGTATTGGAAAACACATTGTCCCTTGTCAATTATTTCCTTATGAAAAATGCTCACATTATTTCCAATGTTTGAAAACACACTGTCCCCTATCAATTATTTCCTTATGAAAAATGCTCACATTATTGTAGTGTTGGAAAGCGCACTGTCCCTTGTCAATTATTTCCTTATGAAAAATGTTCCCATTATTTCTAGTGTTGGAAAACACACTGTCCCCTGTCAATATTTCCTTATGAAAAATGTTCACATTATTGCAGTGTTGGAAAACACACTGTCCCTTGTCAATTATTTCCAATGTTGGAAAACACACTGTCCCTTGTCAATTATTTACTTATGAAAAATGCTCACATTATTGCAGTGTTGGAAAACACACTGTCCTTTGTCAGATATTTCCTTATAAAATGTTTTTTATTTGTACACACCAACAATGTAACGAAGTCCAGCTTAAAATTTTAGAACAACTATTTGGTAAAGTAAAAATGGCATTTCACTTTCTTCATTTGATTGGAACAAAAAAATGTTCACATTATTTGCAGTGTTGGAAAACACATTGTCCCTTGTTAATTATTTCCCTATGAAAAATGCTCACATTATTTTCAAGGTTGGAAAACACAGTGTCCCTTGTCAATTATTTCCTTATGAAAAATGCTCACATTATTATCACAAATTATCATCTTATAGAATCTTCAATATATTTTCTTACATTCTTATTCTTTTATCACAATTTTTGTAAAATTTTCAACAATATCTAAGTGGTAATCACTTTTTATAATTTTACTCATCAACTTTAAAATTATTCTATATTTCTCTATATATAATCTCCATCTCTCCATTCCTTTCCATTTATACTTATTTCCAACATATTGCAATATATCACTTCATTTTAGTCTTAATAAACCTAACCCTCTTAGGATCTACAATTTCCTCGTACAAAAAGTACTTTTTCAAATAATTTCTCTAATCATTCAATTATTTCAAAATCAAACTACCAAAATAAGTAGCAATACAACTTTTAGGTCCCTTATAATTTTTTAAATAGATTTCAATATCTTTTAAATTTTATATCTTCCTCTTCTTGTTCATTCACAACTTGTTTTGATAAATAGTGTATTCTCTAGAATGTTTATTCTTCTTTAAATTTCTTAATCAACACTTTAATCACAAATGCAACCAATGTATAAATTATAATCTTTTGAGTTGATAAGTAATACAATGCTCTTCACAATGTGCTACAAAACTTCACCAATATTAACAAAAAATATCTTTTGGAGATTAAAAAAATAAACACCCTCGAGTGATGACCAATTACATTTATATAGAGAGTGCAAGAAATTAATTTGAATTGTATCAATTAGCAAGGTGTTGCAATGTTCTATTCACATGAAATTTGTAGATAGACCCATTTGGGATGAATGAAGTGAGTAGTCAAATCAATAGAATGAAAATAAATGAGATTACAACCATGATTATGTTTGGGACCAATAATATTGGATATATATTTAAATGCTAGCACAAAGCTTGGATATTTGTTGCATAGTTTGATCATGCCTTGTTTAGTAGTTTTTGTACAAGGAACATATTGACCAATTGCTAGATTTGAGGAATCAAATCACATTAATGTTAAATCAAACTACAATGATCTATAATGTATTTTAATGCTTTGTAGATAACTTGTTCTACTTTAGAAATAACATGTGCTACAAAACAGAGTCTTCATCCTAGAACTTTTAATATGTTGAAATGATGATTGAGAGACAAATGTCTTTACAATGAGAACTATGTTGTGATGAGAATACTATTACAAATTTATTAGAGACTTATGAAATGAGCCTAAATGTACTCTAGGTGACCCAAAATGCTACTATAGGTATCACCAATACTATTGTAAGAGTATAGAAGGGAAAGCATCAAAATCTAGCACTTTGATGTGAATCCAAATTTTGTTGAGATTATCTACAGAGATCTTGGACAAATACCTTTCACATATCTACAATAACAAAGTGTTGCCATGTCTTCTTCGATAGAACATGTTTCCACTAACCTCCCCACACCATCAACACAAAATCGGATAGTGTTTGTCTACGAGTTAGCTTTCTCCCTTCAGCAGTAAGTTGCCCATAACATGCTAAAAAAGGTATCAAAATGTTTTATAACAGAAAAGCTATTCTAGTAGCTCAACATATATTTATTGATAATCTCAACAAAATTTGGAATGATTGGTAATAAGCTATATTCACTTCGAAGGATCCAGCATTCATGTGGGTCCACGAACACATGAAGGTAATAATAACAATAAAATAAAGAAAGAATGAATGAAAAGACCCACGGGTGTACAGGCAAATAGAAAAAAAAAAAGTGTTCCTCTTCTCAGCCTCGCTCTTTCACAAAATTCCAATCACCGGCCATGTACAAAAATGAGTTTGTGATATGAATGATGAATATGATGCCTCATGGGTACAGAGACAACTTTCCAAGGACATTTGACCCACTTTTAGGCATTGCTAAACACCACTTTCCTCTTCAAGCAGTTGGCAGGCTCTGGGCAATCCATTTCTACTTATTCATGGTCACCACAAACACCATTATCGGTAACTATATGTTGAGCTCCTAGAGCATGTTTCATAAAAAAGTGTTGCCATATCTCCTGCTTACGAAATTATCGTGAACCGATTTCTATGTTTTGAAGCAAATGAGAATTAATCTTCACTTCAAACGTCGATCTCCCAAGCATTTCTCTCAGCAACTCATGGACCTGAAAAATCAAACCAAAACAATTGCCGCTTTTTCATAAGATCATTATAGCAAGCATAAACTCACTGCCATCCACCAAATTGTATAACCCATCTTGTACTTACAGAGCTCTAAACAATCGAGGGGTTGGCATTTGTAGGCAGAATAGCTTGTGACTATAATAGCTGCATTACTGTCGTGTATGCACAGTTATAATAAATACCAACAAAAAACAATAAAGGTCTGAGCCTTTAAATGCCTGATCCTTACACACAAATCTTCAAATAATAAGCACTATAATAAAGATCAAATCCTTTTGCGACGTGTGTGGTGTATGCACTATAATGTATAGTTATATGCACAGTTATAAATAAAGAACAGATCTTCAAATACTTGATCCTGCTAGACATAGGAGATTCAAATAACCAATGAAGATCTGAATCCGTCATTAGAAAAATCCTCAGTAGCTTTCCGCCTGTTGACAACCCGTTTGCACTGAGAAAATAACCAACTCACAACCTTTTCTGCAACCGAATTCAAACCAATTTGAAATTATGTGAAATTTAAAACTCCCGCTTTGAAAACTCCCGCTCATATTTAAAAATCCCGCTTATTTTTAAAATTGTACGTCTGAAACTTCATCTGCCTCCGTTCGTCTATTTCTCTCGTTACTCTGTCGTCTCCGTCCGTCTATTTTTTCCGTTTACTCTGCCGTCGGTGTGTTTTGTCCATTCCGTTTATTCTGCCGTCAGATGTGTTTTTGTCCATGAGAGATGGGATGTTATATCATAATGTCTATGACATGAGACCATAGGTGAATTTTGTCTACGAGTTAGCTTTCACCGCTTTGGAAGATGCCGCTGTACGAAAAATGATTAACTGTAGAGCTTCTGCAAAACATGAACTATTTCTCCTCTCAACATTTTCAGATGTGCCCGCACTTTTTATTTTATCACACTTGTCCTATAAAATATATTTTACTCGCTTGAAAGATCTCCTCTTAATGTGGTTAAAGCTTGAGATATGAGTTTTAACTGAAAAGCTATATTCTAACAAATCTTTACTATTCCTTCATCCTCCTCCAAAACAGTGGGAGCGGCTCTTCAACGGCGAAACATTTTCTATACTTCGACATGCCCACATTTCTCTAAATAAGATATCTATTGACCTCTAAAAAAATAGCTATTTAGAAATAGTAACAAAAGTAAATACTTTTTTCTTATCATGGATAATTGAGATACTTTTTGATATATAATGTTTTTTCATTTGTCATATATATTATCCTATAAGTTGTATAAATTGTGTGTAGTTGAAATAATTCTTTTTCAATCAAACTTATATCTCTTTTATGATATACAAACAATTTCATCATTTTTCTACATATAACTCAACCAATGTACATGCCTAAATAAATAGCATGACTTCTTTATATGCACATAAATGTCAAAAGTAAATAGATAAATCTACTTAAATGTATTTTTGTATAAAATAATTAAGAAATTTAATTTATCTACAATCTAATAAACATCCATGGAATCTATATAATATACATTTAGTTAAATAAAAATCTAAAATATCCAAGAAAACACCCTCTATTCACTTCTTGTTCTCATATCTATAGTTAAGTCATTGTTTTCACTTTTTTTTTTTAAGATACACACATTCATTCTTGTATTTGTATGTAGACATAGGAATATATAATAATTAATGTCTAGATTTTCTTTAAATTAATTAAGATTTACATGAAATATTATCTAAAGCTTATAAAATGCATCTATAGTACATTGGGCATAACAAAATTAGCATAATTATGTTCTTATTTGTTGATTATTTTTCAACACAAGAATTTGTATATAGTAGGTTAGTATTCACTTGAAAATAATTTCTCCAAGGTATGAGTTTCACTCTCAAAGGTTTGGTTTGATAACTAGAATATCTTAATTTACTATCATACAAGAGAATATGGCTTATACCTTTATCTATAGAGATGTGGGCATAATTCTATGGCTACAATATCCTTGGAATTCCACATTATATTCATTTCTCCAAAAGCAGATTAAAGTCTTTTTTGAATAGAAAAATAGAAAACACCAATAACACCATCAAATAACTTCATAAGAATCTTAAAATTAAATTAAAACAAATACTTGATCTTAGCCTACTCAAGTTCTAATTAAAATATTCATTTCAAATATCCAAATATGAGAAGGATAGGAAGAAAAAATAAATGATAGTGTTAATCAAAACAAAGATTTACTACTTCTAATTACTCTAAGTAAGCTTTTATAAAATATGATCCATGGTGAGTCAACACACAGCTTGAGTAAAATAAAAGTTGAATCTCCAAAACATTTACCTACATATTAATAAAATAAAAACCACTACAAGAATTCATAGACAATAGCTCATAAAAATATTCCATATGCTTTGGATTTTACTTGAAATTTTAAAATATCCAAACTAATGCACCTATATAAAAATAGTGTATAATTTAGTATAATACTATAAAATTTAAAAGAGACTTTCACACACAAAAAAAATTAATAAGAGGGATGACTATATGAGCTCTGTAGAAGTCAAATGGTCATCTTCCATTACTCCTTGGAGCTTTTGCATTCACTCAGAAGAATTATGACTAGTACTCTGATGGCACTCTCAAATTTTGCAAATTTGAAGTGCCCATTTCAAAAAATTTGCTTCCGCACTTTCAGAAGTGCACCTGATGAATCAGTTTAAGTGACCCCCTTGTGAGGGTCAGAATTTGAGGCCTGTAGATTTTGAAGAAAAACCCATTTGCAAACATATTCAATTGACATATGTAAATGTGTGTGTCCATTTTCAGCTTCTCATGATAAGTTTTTTCAAGGTTTCAAAAGGTGAAGCTGGAGGGTTTTGTGCACTTTTCTGTCGTGTGTAGACTGTCATTTTTGCAAGGTAGCCTCCTATTTGAGCTTGGATTTCGCAACTAGTTGATTGTCATGTCAAAATGAATGTTGTTCTGAATTCTCCATACCAAGATGAGCTCTCATGTCTGGTTTCAGACCCTCATGATTTGATTTGTTATTTTTAACAGATTGAAACCAAATGCAATTTTTCATGTTTTGCACCTGCATTTGCAGAAGCCTTTATGAGTGGTCAACTTTGACCCTGAATAACTTTTGATCAACGATGATTCAAGGAAATTCCTTTTGCGCACATACTCAGGGTACCTAAATGAACTTATGTGTTTGATGGCAGCTCACCAGGAGTTGATTTCCTTTTTTTTTCAAATTGGCATGAGTTTTAATTGGTTCTGAATAGGTTGTTGTTGCAAAAAGTCTGACTGAGCAACTTCCTAGATTAATAAATTTCATCTCATGATTTGTTTCTCCGAACTGTTTGTTGCACTGCATTCCTGGAATGAATGTCTACAAGTTTGCAAGTTTTTATTGCTCCGGGAAGTCGTTTGACCTATTTTCTAGGCCGATTCTTGGGCCAACTTGGCCAATTTGCACCATTTTGCAACAAGGTCGAAAAGTGAGTTTTAATGAAAAACCATTTCATGTTTTCTTTCTAGAGGTTGTGTCAGACCGATTTGAGCATGAAACTTGTTTGAAAACAAATTTCTCTTAGCTGGGCCCACATGGGGACCCGACATGCTTGGCAAGATTGTAAAATTGCAAATTGATAAAATGCCCCAAATAGATGGTAAATTGCTTGTTTAGTGTTTTCTAAGGATAGTGACAACATATGCAAGTGGGTTGTGGAAGTGCATATAAGGTGTGCAACCTCTTTGGTTGATTGACTCCAAGAACAGTATTGTCAAGAAACATAATTGCAGTGGTAGATACTTGTCTCAATTGAGTTACTATAAGATCAGTCACAACAAATTCACTCTTGCTAGGTTATTTGAAGAGCTATAGGGTACTTGGAATTTCATTGACACTATTCCTAAAAGAAGTGATGATGACTTTTGGTAAAGTAAGATTGGGAAATTAATTGAATTTCTTGCTGGCATTTTAAGCATATCTTCAAATGTTTTCTAAAACACATGCGCAAGGAATGAAGGTAAAGGGATGTGGTTACTTTGCTATTTCCCACACCATCTGTGCTTAAGGAATCATCAACACGTTGGCCTATCTCTGATATTGGATGAGCACACCCACAATTGATAGAATTTTTCACTCCAAATGCCAACAAATTAATGGAATAAAAGTGGATAAATGCTCTTGTAGCTACATTAGCCTGCTTAAGAGGCTTTAGTAAACCTCCATTTTCTTGCTCTATCATCTATCATACATAGGGATGGAAAACCTTGCAAATATATTATGGAATATTCAATGTTGAATGGAGGATGATCAAAGTCTTGGAGACTCTTGAGCAAATGCAACTTGCAGGCAAAGCCAAGCTTTGACTCTTGTGTTAGCTGATGGAAGGAAACAGGGTAGCTACCGTGGTACTACGCAGATTGAAAGGTAAGCTTCCATTACAAGGAGGAGGACGCTACTCATTGAGTGGAGTTTTATTTATTAGAGCATTGAGGATGAAGGAACTTCGTTAGGGTTTATTTTGGTGTTGCTTATGAAGAAGGTTGCATGTAGACATTAGAAAAAGAGTGTTTGCAAGAAATTGAGGTAGTTTAGAAGTTGAAGACTGATATTAGACACCTCGATTCTACACATTCTATCTCACCTCTCTCTCTCTCCATCTCTCTCTCACACACATTCAACCTCTCTCCACTTACCCCTCACATTATCCCTCCCTCCCTCCTTCCCTCTCTCTCCCTCTCTTTATGCATACCTCTCCCATCCCCTCTCTATATGTATACCTATATCCCTCCCACCTTAACACTACATATCTCTCTCCATTAGGTTAAACCTTAAACCCTAAACCCTAAACCTAACATATATCATCATTGCATTAATTCATTAGGTTAATTTGACTAATATAAATTTATTAATCTAAGGGAGAGAGGGGGATGGAGGGAGATAGGAAGTGGTAGGGTGGGAGGGATAAAGGGAGGGAGAGAAAGGGGGAAGGAGTGATATAGGGAGTTGTAGGGTGGGAGGGATAGAGTGAGAGAAAGAGGCAAGGAGGGAGATAGGGAGTGGTAGGGTGGGAGGGAATTGAAGTAGGAATTGCAACATTGTTGCCATTGCAAAAGAAGTTTTCACATTTGAAATCTCAAGTAGAGTTGCATTCATAAGATCTTTCTCTATTTCAAAATAGAGTTGAGTAGAATGAGCACCATACATTGAAATAATCAAATTATATAGGATAAGTCATCTTAAATAATATAGGAGAAGGAGGCACTAATGATGAATCAACCTTACTTCTCTCTCTCTCTATACAACCTTAATTCTATGATGAAGGTTGTTTCACCACATCTACCATATCATCCTCCATCTATCTAAACTATAAATGATCAATGTTATCCATATTTACACTATAATTGATTAATTGAAAAATTGAAGGCTCACTTTTACCATGTAATTTATGCAATCATCATAATTAATCATTCAAAATTTCCCTCAAATGTGTGTATAAGGCATGTGGATGAGAGTTTGAAATATTCAAATGCCTTATAAAAGCTATGAATTATTAAAGAAGAAAGTGGTAGAGCAACTAGAGTTTTTTTAAACAGTGATGGTATTGATAAAGAACTAGTAAAAAGGAGAAGTCTCTTTAGAAATATATACAAGACTAAAAATAAGTGTTATAAATTCAAACAATGGTAGTAAATATATTTTAGCACCAAAAGAGATGGTATAAATTCAAATAGTGTGTTTTCCAATAGGGGACAGTGTGTTTTCCTAAAAGGACAGTGTGTTTTCCAATAAGAGATAATGTGTTTTCCAATAGGAGACAGTGTGTTTTCCTACATGGAAATAACTAACAGGGGATAGTGTGTTTTCCAACATTATTTGCAGTGGTGGAAAACACACTATCCCTTGTCAATTATTTCCACAAGGGACAATGTGTTTTCCAACACTGCAAATAATGTTGGAAAACACATTGCCCCCTGTTAGTTATTTCCCTATTGGAAAACACACTGTCCCCTATTGGAAAACACATTGTCCCCTGATTGGAAAACACACTGTGTTCACCTTCAAATTTTAGAACAACTCTTTGGTTATAGTGAAAATGACATTTCACTTTCTTGATATGATTTGAACAAAAAAATGGTCACATTGTTTGCAGTGTTGGAAAACACAATGTCCCCTGTGTAAGAAAAGTGGACAAAAGACATCATTAGAATGTAAGATGTCTAGAAATAACTATCAAGGGACAATGTATTTTCCAACATTGGGAAGAACTAACAGGGGACAATGTGTCGTCACTATATTCTAATGATGTACCCCTTGTTCATATGATGAGGACATTAATTTGGTAGATGAACCCAAAAAATTCGTGGCACATCTTTCGTCAATAATACAAATGTTATTGTCTACCTGTTACATAGACTTTGTGTTAATGTATACACATCTTATTAATACTTTAGGTGATTTATAACCACTAGGTATGTTTAAAGTGCATATTTGTATATTTTGAAGATGATGCATAAAATTAAAAATTACCACTATCTTGTGAATCCAACATTTTAGAATTTCAATTTCTTCGTAATATTTTGGATACTAGTGCATGACATTGAGACTATTTTTTCACCCATGGTTTCATATTGTTTTAGATATTGATATAGAACATAAAGTAGATTGGGAAAAATGCATTTGATCTATTCTTGAAGAAGATAAAATTTTGTAGATGAAAATTTTATCTATTGATAACATCAACTTTACATAGATTAGATGTAAAAATCTACACTACATGGAAGGGTTGTCATCCCCAAAGATTTTATACAATTCAAGATCATGGAAATGAGGAAGATGGTCCTCTAATAGAAAGACAAAAACCCTAAATGATAGTGATACATTCTCTACAATGAGATATTTTATGCATTTACAATAGTTTCAATAGCAACTACTCTTCCTAAGCCCTCAACATTTTCAAAGTTATCATTTTCCAAACAAATGGTGATGGGTGCAATGTGCTTGGGAGATTTGGAATAGGTGGATGCTTGCACCCAATAAGAGAATGCAGATGATTGGGATACACACGCAATGGGTGTGTTGAAAAGGCGTTGGGAACTTCTAAGCAACTGTGATTGACAGTGTGGCGCGAGCTATAGATGGGGTATTGATTTCCATTGGCGTGCAGGGTAGAGGAGTCTCGTGAGAGATCTTAGTGCAGATGGAAGGATCCAATACATTGAAACTCACTGAATGATTAAAAAGGAAGCCCGCACTATGGTATTTAGAAGAGGGCACAACCAATGGTGAGGGGAATGCGTGCAGAAGGCGATCCTGCAACAGGGCAGTAGTACAAGGCTCGGTTTGTTGAGATGACAAGGCATGCGGCCTGCTACGCAAGGAGATTTCCACGCATATGGATGTGGAAAGTGCCTAAAATAAAATGGAAAGACATCGTTGCAGCACGCCGCGCCCAGCTCATGCACAAAATTGATCTGTTGATAAGGCTTAATAAATTCCAAGTAACTGTAGACACTAACCGACTGCCATAGCTAGGAAAGCAAACAGAAAAATTAGGGTAACACAAAAACAAGTAGGAGGACGGTCAACGGTCAAAAGATGAAGCTGACTCCAGCCAAATCTAGACCATTCCCCGCCATGTCGCGATTGGAAAATGCTCACGGGATATCGATTGCGATGGCAAGGGGAATGAGAGGTGGGTCCCATCAATAAGATTAAGGGCTCGGGTAAAGTAGTGGAGCCCGGTAAATTAGAAAAAAACATTTAAAATTAAATGTTTTATTATTCTTTGTCAAAATGGTATTAAATAGAGGGGTGGGACCCGCTCTATATTTTCTCGGGTAAAAGAAAATATGGTGGAGGTATTTTTTACCTAAGACATTGTTTAGGATTGGGTTTAATGACAAAGGAAATTACTTCAAGTATTATGGGTAAAATTTTATCTGCCAGTGTTAATGAAAAATGATTTAGCATTTATTTTATAATGAGGTGTGTGCTAGGAAAATAAAGTGAAGAAGGATGGGGTGGGTAGAATATTTTATTCAAGTGAATGTTAAATACTTTCAATGTTGGTATTCACGGGTGAAGTGATTTCATTCACTTTATAAGCTGATGTTATTATTTGCTGAGAGGTAAAGTATATAGCAGTGCAACATTATAAAATATGCAGCAAAATAGAAGGCAAAATTGATTTTTCACAGGCAGAGGCAATTTTTACACAGCTGAGTGAATTAAATGGAATATACATGTGGGAATTTTTCTATTGAAGAACAGCTTGGGAAAATGTTGTTTTGGAAGTAGAGTGGGTTTGATTACAAGGAGAGAAGAATATTCTTTGCAGTTTGATGATCAAAGGTGAAGGTGTTTGCAGATGGCATTTTCAGATCAGATTTAGGGCTTCTTTTGGAGCATTCTTTTCTTCTACATATTCTTTCCTTTTCTCATTGTAACGGGTTAGCAAGTCAAAAATCTTTGGTGAAGCTACATAGCAAATTGTAAAATCTGTAGTGACAGAGAAAATGCAAATTGGATTCTGAGTCTTTTTATTGTAGGATTTGAATTTATGGAGATTTAGGGTTTTCATAACAGTACTAGCATTTGAGTTTAACTGATAAATCCAGGGTCATGTCTCTCCTATGTGCAAGTGTATTCTAATTTTGAATGAAGTGATCAAGTGTTATTTTGTTCATCTCACTGTTGTGGTGTGTGCAATTCTTGTTTTAGCTTTAATTCAAGGAGTGAATTAAAATGCTTAAATGAGATTGCAGATTGATATGTTTTGTACAAGGATTTGGTAAGTAGTATTGGGCTGAGGTACATATTTGTGATATTGTAAGGCAATATAATCAAAGATATTATATGCTATGTGTCGAATCTGCTATGAACCATTAGGTGTTGGTGAATTTGAATCCTCCAATGGAAGTAAGGCACTGGTCTGAGTTGCATTTGTTCTTTGTGATTCAATGTTTGTTTATGTTCACCTGGAGCTTGCTACAATTTTAAAACTAATGATTATCTTTCACTATGAAGTTGTGTTGCAATTATCTCATGCTCCAAATGGTTGATATTACTGATGAACAACCAATTCTATCCAGTTTTATCCCATTTTGTTGAGCTATTAAGTGAGATTATTTGTTATAGTTAATGATTCTTTATAATTTTGTTGCAGAGATTGTAAACTCATTAAGGGGATCACCCTCCCGGGTCTTGCAGATCCAAAAGTGTAGGAGGTCTTTTCAAATCCTCGTCAGTTGGTCTAGGTCCTTCGAGTTGCCCTTGATTGGAATTGGCAATTCCATAGGTAGATTAGGAGATAAACCTGATTACAGTAAAAAACACCAACATACTCTTTGTTTCTCTTAGTTATCTTTGTCCTCTTTTTCTCCTTTTTCTAGAATTGGGTGATTTTGTGCTCTTGTGCTTATTCTCCTTTCAACTAGTTCTTGTTTTTTTAAATAGGGTTTAGAGGCCATTGTGAATGTCTATTACATGATTTTTTTATTTCAATTTTTGATCCCCTTTTCCCACTTCCTTGACACCAACTCACCAATTGAGACACTCTATCTTAGTAGGTTGTGTTTCTTGGAATAGTAGTAAGTGACATCAAGGCCATTTGATGTTCTTTTTGTTCACCTTATCTAGTCATTTATTCCCTCATACCAATCAACTTGATGGAGAACCAAAGTTGTAGTAGTACTAATGAGCCCCTTGAGGCGAGTATTGAGGAGGCCAAATGTAGTGATGACTTGATTTATGTTAATGAGTGCTTTTGTACTTCACAACACAGACAAAACACAAAGTATTTTTTTGTCTCGAAAGGAAATCTAACCTTTGAAACTTTAGAAGGATAACCCCAAGGATTCTATAGTTAGGTATTGAATTTTCAAAAATGACTTAGTGGTTTAAAGTTTTTGTCGTTTTACAAGTGGCTTTACAATTACTTAGCTAGAACTAGAAAATAAGGTTTTGAAAGATCTAAAACTGATATGAAACCCTAGTTGGATTTTGAGATCTAAGGTCTAAAAATAGATTTAAACATCTAATTTTAGAATTTGGGTGATGCATTTCCTCCTAAAACTAACTCAATATTAAAATAAAATGAAAAAGATAGGGTGGGAATAGATTAAGTTAAGAAACCATAATGACAATGACAATAATGATTTGATGTTATAGATAGATTGATCCCTCATAAAAATATTTTCTTCTTACTCAGAGACTACCTCACAAGACTATAAGAATAGTGGAATCTTCAAAGGAAATGAAATATTTTCAGATTATGAACATTTATGCAAATACCCAAATCTAGAGTAATCTAAAAAAATATTCATAAATGAACTAATATTGAAATAAGCCTCATACTAACCATACAAAGTAGCTTACAATCAATAAATTACAAATGGTATGAACCATAGATCTATCAAATATCTTCACACTTCACCATTATTATAACTGAATGTTAATATAATATTGAATAAATAAACCATGAAAACATGAGAAACAAAAAGTAGAACATCAATCTTTAGCTCTTTACTTGTATTGATTTCAAAATGTTCCTTACAATAATTAGTTGTAAATTCACATTAGGTCATATGAGGTTTGAAAAAAAAATTGAAAGTGCTGAAAGTGATCATTTGGGAATATACCTAAATGGAAAAAGTAGAAAAATTGCATTGTTGTTGTTGCAAAAATATTGAAAGATTTCAATTTCCAAATTTGTCAAGTCAAGATCAGTCAAATTTAGTACTTTACAATTTGAAAGTTGCATTTTTTATCACATTTAATGCTTATGAATTTTAAAAGTTGCATAGATTATTGTATTCCATATAGAAAAAACACAATTCTGTACATTTCTAAAATTACCTACTCTTAAACCTGGACATTTATAGAATAGGACATTCAAACTATTGGAAGAATAAGGATTTTTTCATTGATGTATTTTTTCGCAACATGAGCATGAGGGATGAGTGTGTTGTATTATAGTGTTGTCATTGATGCCAACATTGTATTTTGGTATGAAGACCATCATGTAGATCAGTTTGTGCACCTTGAGCATGTTTGAAGATGGTAATCCAATTGGAATTTGCAACAAGGTTTGACTTGGTGAAGGAAGTTGATATGGAAATTGGTTATGTCAATACTGGTAATTTTGTGTACAGGATATCCAATATTTTGGTCTACATTGGTTCATTGTGTAAGATCTTTCTCTATGCTTTCGATATAATTTTCTTGGTTATTAGAGTTCAACTTATATCCAGATTTTCATATTGTTTTGGCTTCTAGTGAAGAAGTTACGAGTGATAGAAGTTCAATCTGACATTAGCAGAGGTTTCTAGTTCAAAGTACATGCTTTGGTGAATCCACACTTCTCTGTAAATTGGAATCATGCTTTGTAGATTCATGGGAATGATGACAAGTGTCAATGGTGCTTATATTCCAAGTAGCATAGAGTTTGGAGGTCCTCATGTCAGTTTTTTAATGTGTAATTAAAAAATTATGTTATTAAGTTGTAGACACTTAAAAATGTCTTGGGTGATATTAAACACTTGAATCTGATATACTAACATCATTTCATCCTAAAATCCATCATCTTTTTGTTATTTGATTAAATTAACTTAGATAATTAATGAAAGGCCCCATGTTCATCTATTAATCTAATTAATCTAATTAGGTTAATTCACCATCCATAATGTTCACCTTTCATCCTATCTAATCAAATAATTCAAATTATTTGATTAGCCTTCTTATATCTTTTTATTTAATTAAATAAATCCTAGTTATCCTAGTTATTTAATTAAATATCATAATCCCACCCCCTTTCATTAAATAAATAAATTATTTAATGCTAAATCTTAAATTCCTCTAAAAGGGAATATTCCTATGGAATATCCCTCCCCTTTGCACATTAAAACTTTTTTTTAATTTACTAAATGCTAATTTTCCTCATCCACTTGAGGGTATGTACAGGATCATGATGGGCCAAAAAGTGGTAATATGATGGGTATGTGTAGGGTATGTGGTTGACGACATTTTTTTACCCAAAATTGATGAAACGAAAAGGGTTTTTAAAGGAGATTCTCAGATTTCCACCAATATTAATTATGCTTTACTTTGAATTTAATAAATAATTATTATTAATTTTTTATTTGAATTACGAGTAAAGTCCTCATCGATAGGCTAATTGAAAAACATTTATAGCTTTCAAACAATATCACATTTTTTGAATCTGAAACATGTGTCACATTCTATGCTTTGTATACTATAGGATTAAAAAAATAAATTGAATTTCATGAAGTTTTGACCAAGTTAAGGTGGTTAGACATACAAGATTTTATATTTTTTTAATTTGTAATAAAAAAATCATAATTTATTATTTACTTGGAAAAAAATTATAGAAAAATATGCATCACATCGGGACATGAGTCCTATACTTATATCTAAAATTTTCTAAAAAAATACTATCATTTTATTGTAGTTAGGGTGGTCAGACAGACACCTACTTCTTATTTTTCCCTAAAATTTAAGTACTACTGCATTGAACTTTCAAATTTTCACCAAATAGATTTTTTTTCTTTTTAAATAAGCCTAGTAGTTTAGAAACTACATTGAGTTTTCTACAGATTCTATTCTTACATATTTTTGAAATAATATAGATAACTTATTCAAAATTTTACATCAAGTTTCCTAACTCTGATTTTTCTGAATTTTTTGCCACTTAAGGGCCTATTTTTTCCATGATGATCCTGCACATACCCTTGAATGAGAATATTCTTTGAGAATTTTCTCCCTTTTCACTCATTCAAAAAAGGGAATATTCTTCTTTGTAACAAAATTTCAACAAACTTCTTGAGCAAGCTTTGAAAGTGTGATTCTTTGCATGATTGGGAGCCCTTGATTAAATATCAACTTTCATTCTCAACCCTTGATGGTGTTGGATATTTATGCCTCATCTTCCTGGCTTGGACTTCCATTTTTCCTTGGAGCCTTGTTTCTGGCCTTTACTGCCATACCACTGCAAGATTTTCTTGGTGGCGTAGTTGTGCGATTTACCGCTTTACCGTAGGCCACCTTGCTTGGTCTGGCGGTTGGCCGGTGTTACCGTCTTACCGCGATGGTCTTCTTCTAGACTAGCGATGGTGCGACAAGCAGGCACAGTTGGAAGATAGTTACCGCCTTACCACAGGGCGCTCCTTCTGGTGGCGCAGTAGTGCAATGAGCAGCAGGTTGGTGGAGCGTTCGGTTACCTCCTTACCGCGGGGTCACTGTTTGGTGGTGGAGGTAGCACGGTGAGCGGCACAGAGGTGGCGAGCTGGTGGGTGGTGGTCTACCACCTTACCACGGTAAGCGGCTAGCAGTTAGTGGTGACCGTTACCACCCCACCATAGGCAATGAGAATGCTCACCGCAGTGGCTACGATGAGACCACTGGCAGTTTGCCAGAGTGGTCATTGCCCTACCGCGGGGTGGCCTAGTGGCCTCCATGGTAGCACGGTGAGACCGCTGATGGACTGGCTGGTGGTCATTGCCTTACCTCGGGTCGACTCAAACCACTCAGCGGTAGTGCGGTGAAGTGAAGGGTGAGCTCGGATGAGCTCACCGCTTTACTACGACATGACTTGGTCTAGGAAGCGGTAGCGCAGGAAAGGTGAGACAGAGCTCGGAGAAGACAAGGGTGAGCTCGGACGAGCTCACCGCATTATCGTGGCCTGGTCGAATGGACTCGGCGGTGACGTGGTAGATGATAGAACGAGCTTGGAGCTCAGTTGACCGAGTTTGACTTGAGGTCAGCGTAGCGAACGAACAGAAAGTTGACACGTGGCTCAGCGTCAGAATGTTGATTGGCTAGAAGCCAAAACAGTGTATGACAATTATTGCAGGCCAAGTTTTCAGCTGAAGATAGGACCTGATTGAGGCAAGGAATTGAATGCCTGGGCGGCCCAATGCAAGAAGATTTGTCAGTCATATCCTAATGACAGTTGATTGTTTGGACAGGCAGAACAGGTTGGCGCATGGTAAGAGATTAAGTAATCTCATGTGCACGTAGAAGAAAGATGAGCGATTAGAGTGAGAGGTAGAGAGAGTGTTCGAGTGGTCTTGACCATGAACACTTTGTCTCTCAGTTCTACGAAGATGTGAACCTGTGGAGGCCGTGTGGTTGGGCTGGCCATGAAGCTAGCTATGACAATCAACTGAGGAGTTGAAGGGAATCTACATAGTATGTCTCTTGAAGACATTGTAACTATGTGAAGGTTCCGTATTTTGTGTTGTTTGTTTTCTTTGGATGGGCAAGATGTAATCTCCTAAAGAGAATAGCTCTATGTTTGTATTGTAACTATTTTTTGTTACTGAATAATACAAGTGAACTAAGTGTTTTAGAGGGTGGGGTTTTTTACCTGAAAAATTTTTCCCCATGTAAATCTGTGTGTCCATATGTTTTTCTTTAATGTTGTCTGATTCATGTTCTTGAATCTATGCTTGTGTTGAATCTGCTATTTGTTAAGCATTTACTTTTCTCAGAAAGATCAATGGGGGATCCACTATGCCTGCTTTTGCTTTATGGCGTATTTTGTGTCTTTGATGTGATTTGAAGAAATGAAAATCACTAAGGCACTGCTTTCTTAGACGTGTTCTATGATGACAGACCCATCTCGTATCCCCAATAAGTGGTATCAGAGCTGGTTAAGGGAGGTCAAGGCTTGGTGATACCAACAAGTGGTGTCAAAGGCTTCTCTTGGTTACTGGAGTTCTGGGTATTTCTCTTGTGAAGACTTCTTAGCCTGGCAAGCTTGAGAAAATTTGGAGGAATCTGTTGTTGATTGATCCTTCGATGAGTGGAAGTTCCTGCTTCTTTGATTCAACACACAGCTTGAAAGACACTGGAGATGACTGGAGTTGATCATATTGCTGCAATATGGTATGAGGCTCCTGGCTCGCAGTAAATGTTCCTGATGCAAAGGGCATGAGATGTGCTTGTGGTTGTGTTGCAGCAAAGTGTTGTTTCATACTGGATGTCTGTGTGAGAGGCTCCTTGGCGGTATGGAGTTGCTTGTGCTGCTGTTCAACCATGGAGTATTTTGCTTGTGTTGGTTGTTCTAACTTAGCCCTGAAGGCAGTTTCTCTATTGTTCTGTTTTGTATGGAGGCTATGGAGGTGATCTTGGTGGTCTGCAAATTTTGTATAACCTATCTCTCTTTTATGCTTGTGCATGGTTGTGGTTTTGGAACTGGTCTGGAATGGACCTACTATTCCTGCTTACCTTTTTCTTACACTCGCATGTTTCAGCTTCATGTGTTTGTCTCTGAAGGTTTTTTGTAGATTTTCCTAAGAATTCTATCATGCATATTCATGTCTCTCATTGTTCTGGTTAACCATGCTGGTTATGTGCAGACTCTTGGGTCATCCAGATGAGCAGTGAATATGGAGGTCCGTGGGTGTTTTATAA
The DNA here is from genome assembly GCA_007115665.2 of Sequoiadendron giganteum. Classification (NCBI taxonomy): domain Eukaryota; kingdom Viridiplantae; phylum Streptophyta; class Pinopsida; order Cupressales; family Cupressaceae; genus Sequoiadendron; species Sequoiadendron giganteum. Next base: position 234,783,770 of record CM021108.1, on the reverse strand, counting down.
ATACTGTGATTTTGCAGGTTTTACATGGTCAAGAAAAACCTTGTGGTGTGTGGAGCTGCTGTTTAGCTATTTTCTAGACCCTAGCTTCTGGGGTGTGACTGGATGAGATAGTTGCAGTTCGACATGTTTTAAGGAGGTGTGATGTCTTCTCTGCATAGGAATGTTGGTATGTGTTTTTCATTCAGCATTCTTGTGGAGTTTTTCTTTGCTGGTTTCCTAGACTATGGTGCTTGAGTTGTGGACATGACTGGAAAATTGGATATGTTACTGATCTGGTGTTTGAGTCATGTTTGTCTACTTTGGTTGTTCTCTTTGATGATCTCAGTTTTGCAGTTTCCAGTGCGATGATAGATTTGCAGTCTTTTCATTGGTTGCATCCACAAGTTGTGCAATGTTGTGGGCTATCCTTACCTACATGTTTTCTATGAGACAACTCAGAAGTGGACTATCAATATCCACAAGGTTGTAACTGTGTGGTGCAGATCTATTAGTTGACCTTGTCTGTGGTCACTTATGCATTGGCGTGGCTATTTTGAGATGAGAAGGTGAATGACGTTTTGAGTACCTAAATAGTCAGTTATGGGGACCTGTAGCATGAGAATCATGATGTGAGCTAGATACACTGGCTTGTGTAAGCTTTTGATAGTGATGGTGTGGTCGGTCATGATGCTTGGAGAGCTCGGTGTCACGTTTTAGTGGGAGCTTTAGTAGTGACTATGGATTTATCACTTGGTGATGAATGATCTTCTTTGGTGTTGCAGATGCCTCCAGTGGGACTCTTAGATCTTGTTGCTGCAAAAGAGTTCTTTTGCATCTACATGGTCACTATTTGAAGATGTGCAGCATCTTGGAGCCATGAAGGACCTTGGTAGTCTTTGGCTGAGCTGTTGGTGGTTCTTGACAGGTGATGTTGGTTTAGAGTTTGTTTGCTTGATGTCATGTATACTCTTGCGTGTGCATTAGAGTTTTGGGATGTTGCTTTGCTCTTGAGACCATGGATAGTTCACTTGAAGCATGGTATCTCCTAAGGGGGATGTGTAGATCATGGTGTCATGATAAGTTTTTGTTCCTAGGTTTGGAGCTTTGACAGTGGTCTTGGGTTTTCTTTATGTTTTGAGTACTTTGGTCATATGCTGGAGGACTTCATGTTATGTGCAGTAATGCAGATTGGAGTTAGCATGAGATGATAGGTTACTGGTACTCATGGATGCATGGAGAATAAGGTGAGGCTGGAATTCTTTTGAGAATATTGTTGTTACAGCTGAAAGTACGAGTTGCCTGCACCTTGGTTGAATGCGAGTTCAACAGAGACCATGAAGGAGAATTCTCTTGGGTAAGTCATGGTGGCTTGTATATCTTGGAGGAGCATCTCTTTCCTCTTGGTCTGCTCGGCAGTGAAGTTTATTTGAAAGGTATTTTTCCGTTATAGCTTTCAGATATGTGATATGCTTTATCTTTCATGGATATGAACCTTGAGTTGCTATTTTAAAATTTTGGAGGATTCATAATGAAAGGTGGACAACATAATGTATCTCCTTGTGCTTTTGTGGACTGATAGGAGATGTTTATATGGGTTAGTCTGATCTTCTTTTGACATGTTTACATTCATGAAATCTATTGGATGTTGTTGAGGCTTTTCCTTGGGGATGTGAAGAAGATCATTCTTGACAGAGCTGGCATTTAGAAGTGTATGTAGGAGGATGCTACATGTTATGATTTGTTGTTTTCTCTCTTTTCTGGTCTTTTTCTTCTTGAACTTTTTCATTTGACTTTAGATGTATGTGGAGCCATGGTGTTTCCTTCTTCAGTTAGATATGGAACCTTGGAAGAATGTGGAAGACTGTTGAGAGAAATGTTTCTTGCAGCAGGTGGTTGCAGGTTGTGCATATCAGTGTGGATGTTCCTTGGAACTACATGGTTACATTTTTCTATGTGCAGGTTTGGTGGACTTAGTATGCCTAGATCACTTGTGATGATGCTTTTTTTGCGTTCATCTGGACAGTACCCTTGCAGTGGGAGTACCTGGATGTGTTTGGTCTTTTGACTAGTTGACACATGGTGCTTGTTTTTGCTGCTAGTGGGTGGTTATGTGATGGCGTGAGTTTACTGATGGTTCATACCTTTGAGGTATGGGTGATTGGATGTAATAGCATGAGTTGTGGGTGTTGGTTTTTAGTCGCGTGGGTTTGATCAGTTAGATGAGGGCAGTCAGTTTTATGGTTGTTGTTATAGCTATTTTGGTTTATCTTGTTCTGGAGTTTTGGTTCTCATTTTTTTGTTCACATTGTACTTTGTTGCTGCTACTGTGGTGCCTTTTCTGCCTGAAGGATCTGATGTTTGTGTTCCGGAGACTGGTGCATATATGCCTTGGCTTGTTCCTTTTCCTATGTTGGATGTTTGGAGCTGTAGCCTGAGATGGTGGACATTTTTTGAATGTCATTGCAGGTGTCTTAGTTGGAGCATGGAAGCATGGTGATGGTCCTTGTTCACGTTTTGGAGGAAGCCAGTAAGACTTTGTCAAGTGGGAGATTGTTGGATATTTATGCCTCATCTTCCTGGCTTGGACTTCCATTTTTCCTTGGAGCCCTATTTCTGGCCTTTACCGCCATACCGCTGCAAGCTTTCCTTGGTGGTGCAGTTGTGCGGTTTACCACTTTACCATGGACCACCTTGCTTGGTTTGGTAGTTGGGTGGCGTTACCACCTTATCGCGATGGTCGTCTTCTAGACTGGCGATGGTGCGGTGAGCAGGGACAGTTGGAAGGCGGTTACTACCTTATTGTAGGGTGCTCCTTCTGGTGGCATGGTAGTGCGGTGAGCGGCAGGTTGGCGGAGCGTTCACTTACCTCCTTACCATGGGGTCAGTGTCTGACGGTGGAGGTAGCGTGGTGAGTGGCGCAAAGGTGGCGAGCTGGTGGGTGGTGGTCTACCACCTTACTGTGGGTGGTGAGAAGTCTCACTGCGGTGGCCGTAGTAAGCGGCTAGCGGTTGGTGGTGACCATTACTGCCCCACTCCAGGTGGTGAGAATGCTCACCATGGTGGCTGCGGTGAGATCGCTAGCAGTTTTCCAGAGCGGTCACCACCCTACCGCGGGGTGGCCTAGCGGCCTCCATGGTAGCACGATGAGACCATTGAAGGACTGGTTGGTAGTCATCGCCTTACCTCGGGTCAACTCAAATCGCTCAACGGTAGTGCAGTGAAGTGAAGGGTGTGCTCAGACGAGCTCACTGCTTTATCGCGGAATGACTTAGTCTGGGCAACGGTAGTGCAGGGAAGGTGAGATAGAGCTCAGAGAAGACAAGGGTGAGCTTGGACGAGCTCACCACATTACCACAACCTAGTTGAATGGACTCGGTGGTGACGCGGTAGATGACCGAATGAGCTCGAAGCTCGATTGACCAAAGGTTAGCGCAACGAATGAACAAAAAGGTGACATGTGGCTCAGCGTCAGAATGTTGATTGGCTAGAAGCCAAAATAGTGTATGATAGTTATTGCAGGCCAAGTTTTCAGCTGAAGATAGGACCCGATTGAGGCAAGGAATTAAATGCCTGGGCGGCCTGATGCAAGAAGATCTGTCAGTGATATCCTGATGATAGTTGATTGTTTGGATAGGCAGAACAGGTTTTTGCACGGTAAGAGATTAAGTAATCTTGTGTGCATGTAGAAGAAAGATGAGCGATTAGAGTGAGAGACAGAGAGAGTGTTCGAGTGGTCCTGACCATGAACACTTTGTCTCTCAGTTCTGCGAAGATGTGAATCGGTGGAGGCCGTGTGGCTGGGCTGGCCATGAGGCTGGTTGTGATAGTCAACTAAGGAGCTGAAGGGAACCTACATAGTATGTCTCTTGAAGACATTGTAACTATGTGAAGGTTCTGTATTTTGTGTTGCCTTCTTTCTCTAGATTGGAAAGATGTAATCTCCTGAAGAGCATAGCTATGTGTTTGTATTGTAATTGTTTTTTGTTACTGAATAATATAAGTGAGCTGAGTGTTCTGGAGGGTGGGGTTTTTTACCAAAAAAGGTTTTCTCCACGTAAATTTGTGTGTCCATATGTTTGTCTTTCATGTTGTCTAATTCATGTTCTTGAATCTACGCTTGTGTTGAATCTGCTATTTTTTAAGCATTTACTTTTCTCAGAAAGATCAATGGGGGATCCAATGTGCCTGCTTCCGCTTTATGGCCTAGTTTGTGTCTTTGATGTGATTTGAAGAAATGAAAATCACTAAGGAACTATTGTCTTAGACGTGTTCTATGATGACAAACCCATCCCGTATCCCCAACAGATGGGGATCCATGATCCATGCCTCCATCTTCTTTCAATCGTGACCATTGATTGATTCTTTCAATCTTGACCATTGGTTTCTCATTGCCTATTCTATAAATAAAATTTGCATCTATTAAATAGGGATCCATCTTTTGATAGAAAACTTATGTTGTTGAAATTCACAACCATTTGCATTCATGTTTGAAATTTGATAGCATTTTAGATTAATTTTCATGCATTGTTAGCTTAGAATCACTACTACATAGAAGGGGTTTTTAAGACATTTTTTGAGACAATTTTTGAGGAAATTGTCTTAATTTGAGACAAAAAAATTTGTGTATTGTCTCAACTATTGTCTTTAAGCGGATGTCTTAAACTTTTGTCTTAAAAATTGTCTTTGTAAAGAGAATATGAAACATAAGTATTTTTGTTTCTTTAGAGACAATAGTTGGGATTAAAGACATATTGTCTCTCTAGAGACAATAATTTGTATTAAAGTCTAGAGACAATATGAAAAAATATATTAAAAAAAAATAAAATTATTTTAAATATTTTTTGTGTGATTTTCAACATTCAATATTTGAAAATCATAGAAAATGACATCAATTAACTCATACACATAATAGAAACAAAACTTTTGAAGGCCAAAATGCTCATTTTATTGATAGAAGATGCTCTTGCAACCATACATAGTTTGAAAATATGTATCTCTTTTTTTGAAAATGTGTTACAAAGTGTTTTATTTCAGTATAAAACTGAAAAATCTGAGTTACAATGTCAAAGTGACTAGAAAGAAATTTTGTGTCATGTTTACAATTCTATATCAAAATCAAAAGAACTAATTACAAAAGTGATTTTAGTTTTCTTTATATATCCTTCATTGGAGAGAATATAGGACATGAAATTAAGAAGTATTAATGACCACCTTGTACTTTAACTTGGTAAATTTGATTTATTTTGGCTGCCTAGAAACTACTTCCATTATTTGACTGCACAAAAAAGCTCTAGCAAGGCATTGGTGAAAGAAGACTCTTGACATTTCAAATTTATTTTCCTCTATCAACTATTATATCCACTCTTTAACCTTCTGGATGCTTGCAAATTACGGCTACAGGTGCTTAAACTATCCCTATATACCTGCAACCTACTCAACTACCCATCAATACCTTCTTAGATGCTTGCAAAATGTTGCTACAGGTGTCGAACTGACCTTTTTCCTTCCCAACTACTCCTCTATGCTTTAAAACTGTCACTTGAAAACTCTATCTATTGTCCTATGTCAAAACAAAGCAATTAGGCAATTAATTCATCAATCTTCATCTAACGCAGATCAAAATTATGGTAACTACTAACTGGATAGATTTGCACTACTAACCTTGTATTCTTTGCTAAAGATCGACTTATAAAGTAAAACAACAGGATCTACAATAATCACTTATAAATCTGCATTTCTTTCCATCACAAACAAAATAAAATAAGATAAGATAAGAACAAACACTTATAACAAAATAAAACCCAACTGTTAAAATTTTCTATGTACTGATTTGTTTCAATAAATACAAACCATAATTTTCTCAATTTTATAATTCATACTTCTTACATAGAGACCAAATGTTTTACTCGCTAGAAGCAGAGACCAAGTGCTTTACTCAAAATTTCATGAAGTGCATAATGAGCTTCTAAGATATGTCGACTTTTATCTCAGAATGAAAGTGCATAATAAAAAACTAATTTTTAGGCAGTGCATAATGAGCTTCCGAGATTTTGAATAAATAACAAATTTTCTGAGATAACATATCTCATTTTACTTTATCTGTTGTATATAAAAAAAATGTTAGCACCACCATAGATAATTAACTCCTTTCAACTACTAATACCTAGCAGAGATAAAGATCAATCAACAACCTCTTCCATAGCAAGTGCAGGAACATTTTCTTGTACAAAAATAGATTAGTCACATTAGTTCATACAATGGAACAAACAAATCCAGTGGGGCAAAGGAATTACATGATTTGAGAGGGGTTCCAGATTATTGTTTAAGTATTGCAGTCGGTAGTAGGGTCAAACCATAAATAAAATTGTTGCTCCCTATCACCTTCGACTTGAGAGTAGATGTTGGTGTGCAAGATATACGGATGTCCTGAAATATTTCCAAAGAACTCTATATCTACCTCGTCATGTGGCTCTCCACTAGAATGAAATTGCACCACTAATTTTGTTAGCTGACCATAAATTAAGAAAGCAAAATCCAAGACTTTAGAGGTAGATCAGACTATCAAGTTATCCATAAATATGGATGATGATTGTATGGAGGGGGAAGTTCAAATATAGACAAAGGTTATAATGATGTGTTAAAGATTTTGTTTTATCTTTTATATGGATGGATGAAAGTTCACGTAGACATAAGTTATAATGATGCATGTAGAGACTTTGTTTTGGGATTTTCACATGGATGGAGGGAAGCTCATATAAACGGAAGTTATAATGATGCATGTTAAGAAAATTTTTAACACTAGATATTCATTCCTTAATTAAAATAAATAAATAAATCAATAATACATCAAATTTTATTTTTAGCTGGTAGAATACATATAGTCTGAGATTTGAGACTGAAACAAGTCTCACACCTGCAAACCACTATTGATTCATTGGAAAACTAGTTTAAGCTATCATTTAATGATAAACTAGCTATTGTTTAAAATTAAAAGCCTCCAAAATATCAGGAAAAAGGCTTGAAAATATCACTTATCACATAAAAGACAGATAAACATTGATTAGACAACTAGATGGAAACATTATATTTTCAATTGCAGTGTTTTTTTTGTCAATTTGACAACAATTAAATGCAAGTAGAATTTACAATGAATATGTACACAAACACATACTCTTTTATCATATTAATCTAAATATAGTTTTCTATTGAAATAATGCTTGAACCTCTTTTAAATGCAAGTGCTAGTATATAAAATTTTCAAAAAAACCATTACTCTAATTATTAGTGTCCAAATGAGAGAGTATTTTACTCACATAAAATGTAGTATATAAGGGTATGTGCAGGATCATGATGAGCCAAAAAGTGGCAATATGTAAGTGATCTGATGGCCCATGTGGTTGATGACTTTTTTTTTACCCAAAATTGATGAAACAAAAAGGGTTTTGAAAGGAGATTCTTAGCTTTCCACCATTATAAATTATGCTTTACTTTGAATTTAATAAATAATTATTATTTATTTTCTATTTGAATTATGACTAAAGTCCTGATTGATAGGTTGATTGAAAAAAATCTATAACTTTCAAACGATATCACATTTTGTGCTTCATGTAGTGTCCTTAATTCGGTTGATAACTAGGAACATATATTCCTCTACTCAGGGATTAGATATCACAACTGGTAGTTATAATCTACTAAAGGACATCATTTAATTGTCAAACCAAGGACGTTAGAATTGAAATGGGCCTGTACAATATATGCACTAACAACCTATTTCAGACATGTGTTCTTCCTTGAAAATACCATACTCGAATTGAAATTGCTGGAAACAAACTTTAGCTAAGTCTTCTCAAAATGAAAACTAAACCCAGTTTTGAAGACAGGAACTACTCTATCCCTAGTGGCTGTAGGAATAGTTGACAGCTCTGTAATTCTGCCAGCTATAGGAACAATCACGCTAAAGTTCTAGAAAAATGAAGTACAGTTACTCTAATTGCAAAAATAGAAAAGATAGACAGCTTCCCTAAGTTTCCCCCCTTAGGTAGTGTCTCAAGTACACAATAGATTAAACTGCAAACTCCATGAAATACTTTTATTGAATTGAAACTAAAAAGTACATTGCTCACAACTTGCAACTTGCAACTGTATTACTTGAAACTAAAGCTAATACAACAGTAAACTTCCAACTCTTCTCTGAAGAAGAACGCAGCTATTTATTTAAAACTGAAACCTAACAACTAACTAACCTTTCCCACATAAATGGGAAACCTTTATTACATCTTGACCTTTACATTGAAGAAGTGGACACAAGAGAGAGAACTGAGTCAAATCAGTTTGAAAGAATTAATGCACCACTATCCTGGATTTGTGTGACACCAAGACGCCTTCTGTTGGATTCCTAGAATGCTCCCCTTGCATGGTGGATAACTTCTCATCTGTCCCCTCATTTATTTCTACTGAATCGATCTGCTTTGAATCAGTCCTACAACAATCTAGTGGAGGGTAAATCTTCTCCTTGAGACTTGGTACCTACAATAACTAACAGCTATTCCTGCGGAAAAGGGTCAGCTCAACACATTCAACTCATTAAATGATCCATGATCTCATTCATACATTCATTAGGTATTGACTTCGATCAAATAAAATTTTGCATATGGCTGCAGGAAGGTGAACAGTAGTGGCTGCAAGAAAGGCATTTTATCTCATAGAGTCACAAGGCACACATCTTTCATTAAACTGATAAAATATCAAGCAATAACCATATAAAGACTTATCATAATAAATTTGTTATATTAAGCATAAAGTCTATATATTACTTCCATAATTACTACTTAATGTCTATCTCAGCATAATAAAAGATATAAAGATACTAAAAACATAGCCTAAAACATGCCAAAAATTGGGCTCATCATTCACCTCAACCCACTATTTGTTGGTCTCTTCAGCAAGTCTGACATTCTTCCTATGTGCAAATTCTCTTAAGTCTGCATTCAACTGCTGTCCACATTCTCCATTCTAAAAGCTCTAGAAGTGAGCCCTCATATACTCCAACCGCTGCCACCTGTTGTCCTCTGATTCTCTATTATAGGTACTATTTTCTCCCTGCATGGCCAGAAGTGGCCATAAGAGAATGGGTGGTTGCATGACCAATGGTAGCCAATTCTCTTTCTTTTTCCTTGCATTCCTCATGTACCTTTCTGCTCTTCTAGTGGTTGCATACATGTTGTGTGGAGTATCTGGCTCTGCCCTTTTTAACTGCCATGGCAACTGCTCCCATCTTGTACTATTGTGTTGTGTAGTAGCATCAAGGTCGTCATTCACAATCTGAGAGTACTAGGAAAACACATATTGCCTCAAGGGTTCTATTACTGGTCTAGCCCTCTCATCGGCCCACAGTTTCTTCCAGTCAAAATAAATTTTCATCCCCTTCTTGGATTCATTTCTTACAACTAGTGGCATGTTAGCTTTGTCATGTTTATAACTATCAAACTGTTCTCCTATGCTTATCTCATTCTTGATCCAAGAGATCAAAGCACTAATGTGTATGTCTCCTATATAACACAGAGGATTCCACTCTTTATCATGAGGCACAGCCAAATTGTGTAAATAGAATTCACACAGGAGGTGTCTGATATGTTGTGGTGACTCCCGGTATGCATTATAGAATTCCTGGGGAGTGCTCAAAGAAGGGTTTTGACCTTGCCAAATTCTTATTAATTGAAACTTTAAATATAACTCCCTTAAATACATTGCATAAACTGGAGAGGGAGACCTACACTGAACTATATGTGGAACAAAATTGACTACCTGATTTAGGGTGTCCGTAAGGTTAGCAATTTCTACATCCTTGTTCTTGATTACCCTTTTCAGTTTCTTTATCTCCAATTCATAGGTAGTCTTCCGATCCTGAAGTTGTTTATAACATGACACTCCTATAGAAAAACTTGTGAAATTAAGAGGAGGCTTATGGTTATCCCATTTTGGTACCTTGGTAGAAGATGAAACAATCGTTGCACCCTCTTGTTGTGTTTCTTCTGCCTTTTGCAAACCTTTGTCCTGCAGTTTCTTTTGTTCAGGTTTAACTTTTGGCTGCTAATTTGCTGTAAGTGGTTCCTGAACTTCTTTAGGTACACCAACATCTTCATGATGCTCTAAGGCATCAACAGAGTGTTCTTTTGTCTTAATTGTTTCCTTATCATCTGATTTCTCAGGAACTTCCTGTTCTATTTCGACATCCTGTTGCCTATTCTCTTGCTATTCTTGTGGCATCTGATGTTCTGGTGTATTTCCTAGAATAGTTGGTGACTCATCCATTCCTTCATCATTTTTACCTCCCTCATCTGATTGATCTTCTACTTTTTTTCCTTGCTCCTCAATCCACACTGCCCCTTCCTGCAGTTGTTCTGATAACCCTTCTTGCATTTGCTCTACAACAGTTGCCAACTCCTCAAGGCCAGCTCCCTCAAAAATATGCTCTGTCTCACCAATAGATTGCTCCTTTTCCTCAAGTGCTACAGTAGGAATATTTAAGGGTGATGGTGAGGATTCATAGGTACTAAGTGAATGCGGTGTTGTCTAGATCTTAATCCTTGGGCTTCTCCATATGGGAGTAGGGGTTGCCTTAGGTTTCTTTGGGTATCTAGCTATAGGACTAGAAGATTCTCTTGTTTTTTTCTCTTGACGGAGTTAGGAGCATATTTGGGGGTCTTTTGCTGAGGTGACACCATTGGTGACTTCTCTTATTTTTTTTTGAGGAAGTCCTAGTTTTAGCAATAGGGGTTTGTAGCGGCACTTTGGAAATTCTTTCAGACAAAGGGACATTGTCTTGTGAGTCCGAGGTTTCAGGAATAGGGGGTGTGACCGTAGAGGCTTTAGCCTTTGACTGAGAGGTTTGTCACTTAAAAGTAAGAGGCTGACCCTTGGGTCCTACAGCTTGAACTTTGATTCAAAAATAAAAAAATTCCTCTGGAAAGTAAATTGTATAAGAAATCTGGTATATTCATCAATAATCCATGATGCAAATGAGACAACATTTTGAAATGGTGAGAATGCAGAACAGAGAATCGACCTTCACATGTCAGGTATTTGATGACATAGACTGCCTGTGGGATCAAATCCTACGGCAGACTCTTCTGTTGAGTTCCTTGCTTGTCTACGTGCAGAGGAGGATCTCCAGGTCGAGTAAATTCTGCCCTAGCACTCCGTGCATCTTTTGTTTGGGGAAATAATTCACCAGTTTGAGGTAACCCCATCACCTTTGCAATTCTTTCCACTGTGGCATTAATTTTCACTCCCTTCACCTTGGCCTTCCCATTAGAAACGTCTTGGTAAATTCTTCAGCAATATCTTCATCAAATGTGACAAGTTTGAGAGAATAATCAAGCCACCCATACTGCCTGAATGGTGGAAAATGTCATGCATCTTCCAACAAGACACGGTGGTCTGTTGGCTCATGCTTAATGGGCTTGCCTCCCATCCTTAATGATTTCCTTGCAACTTAGCTCACTACCAAGAATTCAACCTGATTACTTGAAACTCTTCCTTTCTCAATTTCAACCTCCTACAATTCAAACTAACTCCCTTTCTCCCCTCAACCTAAACTTTTGAACTTCTTTCAAAATATTCAGACAAAGAAGGAAGAATTTTGAACATCCAAACACATAGTTCAGATATAAAAAGAATTATAGAGAGGAACTAAAGACACATCAGGGCATTATTGTAGGAAGTGATGGAAGTTTATTAATTCATTTGCAAATTTCCTCAAAATCCTGAGTTCTATGGCAAAAAGGACAGTAGACTTGATGTGACCAAGTCTCTTGGAAGAAGAAGGTAATGAGGTGGCCATCAGTTAGGAATTAAAGAAAACGGTTCAAATGTGCGAAAAAAGACTGAATGTGATTGCAACCATATAGGAAATCTGTCATCTAATTTAATACCTACTTAAACATAATAAATGAAATAATTAATCACTTCTTGAGTTAAGTGGAGCTCACCTTCCATGATGCGCCGCAACTGACTGATGTGACTCCACTTCATTTATTGCAAAAGTTGATTTTTAGAAAAGTGGAAATGGTGATGAATGAATGATGGATGAGGTGGCAGAAGAGGAAATGGTATGGAACGAGGATCCACAAGGAGGACCCCTTTATTATGGTCTTTTATGCACTTTTCATGCATTGCTTAGGGAATCGAGCGGAGACTCAACTCCTTTAGCTGCAAGATCTATGAACTCCTCAATTTGAAACTGCCTCTAGAACTCTTCCTTATCAATGGGCTTTAGGTAAGGCTTCGGTTGATGCCCATTGACTAATAATTTTAATTTGATGTCATCAATTGTGCTCAGCTGAACTGTACCATTATCAAATACTTCTACAATTTTGTATGGCCCCAACCATCTGGTCTGTAGCTTCCCTTGATTGTCCTTGTATCTTGAATCATATGGCAGAGCCCAATCTTATACTTTGAATTTCTTTTCCTTTATATACTTATCATGCCATCTGATTCTCTGATTTTGTACTATTTTTGTATGTTGTAGGGCACTCTTCCTTAGCTCATCTAAGGGATTGAGCTACATGATTCTATCTCTCTGTGCAGTTGTTAAATCCATATCTAATTCCAAAGCTATTCTGAGAGTTTTGTGTTCAAACTCTATAGGCATCATAGCTTTCTTCCCATACACCATTTCAAAAGGTGTAAAACCTATTGTAGTCTTCCAAGTAGTTCTATAGGTCCATATAGCTTCAGGTAACTTCACAACCCATTCGTTCCAATGCAGGTCCACTATTTTTGTCAAAATGGCCTCAATATCCCTGTTAGTGATTTCTTCTTGGCCATTAGCTTGAGGATGATAAGGAGTTGACTTCCTATGCCTTATGTTGTACTCATTTACTAAGGTTGTTATAAGAGTAGAAGTAAATTGTGCCCCTTGGTCTGCCACTATTTCTCTAGGAACCCCAAATCTAGTAAAAATTTCTTCATAGAGGAACTCTGCTACCTTATTATCTCTAGCATGCTTCATAGGCCTAGCTTCAACCCACTTTGTTACATAATCAATGCACATAAGAATGTAAGACTTACCATTTGAAGGTGGATCAATTGGGCCTACAAAGTCTAATCCCCATTTATCAAAGGGTGTAACAATAACTTGTGGAAACAAAGGCATATCATTTGATCTTGTTGGCCTCCCCATACTTTGACATCTATCACACCTCTTGGTGTACTTGGCTGCATCTTTATGTAGTGTTGGCCAATAATATCCAGTATTTAAGATCTTCATGGATATCCTCTTAGCAACAAAATTTCCACCACAAGGCTCATCATGGCATGCATGCAGTATGTCATGAGTGTCTTCCTCTCTCGCACATCTCCTCATTACTTGATCTGGCCCTGTGTAAAACATGTAGTTTGCAAGCCGAGATAATTTAAATCTTTTATCAACTAACAATCTCTTTTCCTTAGGTGAGAAGTGAGGAGGAGTTCTTCCTGCAGCTAAATAATTTTCTATGTCTACATACCATGGATGAATAACTTTGATGGAAAAAAAATGTTCATCAGGGAAGGAATCTTCTATGAGTGCAGGATCATCTTGCCTCTGGATTCTAGACAGGAAATCAGCAACCACATTGGCTTTACCTGGTTTGTCCATAATTGTGATATCAAATTATTGCATCAGCAACAACCACCTAGCTAGTCTCCCTATAATTGAAATCTTGTTCATGAGGTACCTGATTGCTGCATGATCAGTATGGAAAAATATTTGATAGCTTGTGATATAATGCCTAAACTTGTTGAGGGCATAGATGATTGCTAACATCTCCTTTTCGATAACTGTGTAGTTGAATTCAGCCCCCTATAAATTCTTGTTGATATAATAAAGTGCATGCTCTATTGAACAACTCTTTTGTCCTAGGACAGCACCAATAGCATAATCTAATGCATCTGTGTGAATATGGAATGGCAGTGACCAATCTGGTCCTTTCAAAACAGGTTCTTGTGTGAGAGCAGTTTTAAGATCAAGGAATGCTTTCTCACATTTTGTTGTCCAAGTAAACTATGCATCCTTCTTTAGCAAATTGTATAGAGGTCCTACTATTTGACTGAAATCTTTAATAAATCTCCTATAGTAACCAACATGTCCAAGAAAGCTTTTGAGTTCTTTTTGCTTGGTACGAGAGGGTAGACCGGAAATGACTTCAATTTTGGAAGGGTCTACCTATATTCCTGCAGCAGAAATGTAGTGACCCAACACTATTCCTTCTTGCATCATCATGAAACATTTCTAACTATTGAGTGACAAATTATGATCTTCACACCTTTGTAGTAACTTTTTCAAATTATCTCAGGCTTCCTCAAATTTTGCACCATAAACTGTAAAGTCATCCATATATATTTCCATGCAATCATATGAAATATCTGAGAAAATACTAATCATAACCCTTTGGAAAGTTGTAGGAGCATTACAAAGACCAAAAGGTAAGACTGAATAGGAAGATATTCCCCAGGGGCATGTGAAGGTAGTCTTTTCTTGATCCTCTAGAGAAATCTTTATCTGATTATATCCACTGAAACCATCAAGGAAAGAGAAATACTTTTTCCCTAATAAGTTATCCAGGACTTGATCAATAAAGGGTAGAGGGAAATAATCCTAGTTGCTGAGTTGAGCTCCCTGTAATCCACACACACTCTCCATTTTCCCCCTTTCTTAGGGATAATAACTAGTGGAAAAACCCACTGGCTATCTGAGATTGGGTAGATAAAACTAGCATTCAACAATTTATGCAATTCCTCCTTAACTATTTCTCTTAGGGCTGGATTAATTCTCCTTTGGGGCTTTCTAATAGGTTTAAACTCACTGTTGATGAAAATTTGGTGTGTACATAGCTTTGGATCTAGCCCCTTCATATCATTTTAATCCCAGGCAAAAGTTGTCTTGTGGGTAGTAAGCATTTGAACAATTGACTCTTGCTGCTCAAAGGTAAGTTTACTATTGATATTCAAGGTTTTTCCTATAGATACTTCTGCTTGTGAGGTCAATTCTAGCATAGATACTTCTGACAGAAAATGTATTTCTACTTCATGGGGCAATAAGGTGTGCAAATAGTTAATTGCTATAGGATAATGAGCTGAAGTAGATGGGGGAAGAATTGTCTGCAAGGAACATGGAAGTTCTTCGCAAAGGGGGTAATCTATGCCATAGTTGTTCTGAAGGACATTAGACAGTACTTCTTCCTCTTCTTGTTTTTCAATAAAAGGATCTCTTCTAATCATTGTTAGGTTTGCAACATAATTCATTTCTTCTACTTCTTCTCCTAAATGTGGCCAGACTGCTTGTCCAGACTCAAGTTGAGGCTGGGCTGGAGAATAAAGGGTGAGCTTCTTGGTGCTATATCCATCAGAAATAGTCATGTTACCAGACCTACATCCTATGTAAGTATCTATGGTGGCTAACCAAGGTCTTCCTAGTATTATAGGATATCCTCCTAGTGTTGCCTTTGGAGACAAGACCATAAAATCAGTAGGATATTCCCATGAATCTAGGGTGACTACTTAGTCTTCAACTACTCCATCAGGCTTGACAGTTGAACTATCAATGAGCTGTAGGACTGTAGGTGTAGTTCTTAGGTCTGAAATACTTAGTTGTACCACAAGGTCTCTAGTCATGACATTAATAGTTGCTCCAAGGTCTACTAAAACATTTTTTATTTGAACTCCATTAATAATGATTTCTACAACAGGACTGCCAGGGTCTGAATATTTTGGGATGGTAAGCTTCCCTAGCATCAAATCTAAGAGTTGACCTAAGACATGAATAGTTTGAGGGTCCTTCTTTTTCCTACCTAGTTTCTTTAAGCATGCTTCCTTAATAACTTTGCTATAGATAGGTACTTCCTTTATAGCTTGGAACAAGGGTATTTTTACACATATGTGCTTTAGTTGTTCAAGAAGGTCAAATGTAGGCTCTTCACGCTTTTGAACAACTTCACCTTCTAACCTTTGTGGAAAAGGAGGTGGAGTTTTATTGGACACTTTAGGCAAAGATGAGTTTTGCATGGGCTCTTTGAATGGAACTAGGTCACTAATGTCTTCTTGCTCATTCCCCTTAGATGGCAACTCTATGATTATGGGAGAAGGTGTAGGTAACACTATCCCTGATCGTAAGTTAATATTACTCAAGTTGAGAGCATAAGTAGGTTGTTGATTAGGATCGGTGAAATAAACTTGCCGCTATTGCTGAGGCTGGTTATTTCGGTTAGGTGCTTCCTGAGCAGGTAGTTGGGTTGGTTTAGGATTTAGGATTTGATTTGCTATAGGAGGTGGCATGATTGACTATTGCTGGGGTTGCTGAAGGAAACCAGTGGGTTGATTTGACCATTGTTGGCCTCCCCTCCACTGGTTAGACTGCTGCCAATTTCCTTGCAGAGGCTTCCACTGATTTTGCTGAGGTGGTTGCCACCGGTTTTGCTGAGCATTTGGCAAAGGATTATTCTAATTAGGTTGGGAATATGGGCCATAATTTGGAGGGTACTAGTTCTACCATTGATTATTATATGAACCAAAATTTTGCAAAGGGTCCTGAGGCATACCTTATCTTGGGGCCCAAGACCTGCATTGAACAAAAAAGAACATTTCTTCATCTCCTTCTATTGTTTTGAACTCAGTGGGAAGATGTTGCAACTCCAAATTAGCCACTGCCTTGCATATGCAATCCCTCTTCTTTTGTCTGCAGTGCGGGCAATATTCATCTAGCATTGCCTCTGCTTAATCTTGCTTCCTCCTAGCTTGCATAGTGTCCAGTGGAGTAGCTACATTATTGATGATATCTTGCTTCAAGTTGGACAAGAGATTAGAAATTTCCCCCTTAGACACTCCTGAGCCATTTCCTTTTGCAATAGAGGGTCTAAACCCTCTGCCTTTCTTCACAGTTGCTCTGGAGTAGTTGAGATAGATCTTCTTGATATCATCCCAATTGATTTGGGTGATATCCCCTCTGGCCATGAGGTCTAGTGCCTCCATGCAAGCATCATTAACTCCTCTTAGAAAGAGAAGTTTTTGAGACTCCTCATTCAGCTGGTGCTGAGTGTTTTTCTGCACACTGAACAAAAACCTTGACACATAGTCTTCCAAGGTTTCATCCTCTTTTTGTGACATCTTGAGGATGCCATCTCCTCTCATATCATTCCCCCTACAATATTCTTTATACTTTCCCAAGAACAAATTCTTCATTTCATCCCAAGTGGTTGTTGCATTGCCACCTAATCCCATGAACCACCTCAAGGTTGACTCCTTTAGGGTAGAGGGAAACAACTTCAACTTGTGTGCATCAGTGGTGTAGTCATAACTCCTACGAAGGATGTCAAACTCAAACAAGAAGGTATGAGGGTCTTCTGTAATAAGTCCATAGAACTTTGGGAGTAATGAGGCAGGGATGTTCTTGAGATTATTATTATCATTTAGGTCAAGGATTGGAAATGCAAAAGTAGGCCTTTCCATCCTTGGTGGTCCTCCTGGGTTAACTCTTGGATGATAAACTACAAGGGCAAGTTGATTATTATATGGGTCCTGGTTGTTGAATGAGTGGATTAAGGTCATCTGGCTCATCAAATAGGTTCAAACATAACTCTGAGGAAGAAGATGAGTTAACTAAGTCTTGGCTAGCATCCACATATGGTTATTCTTGGAAAAGCTCTGGTTCAATTTCTTAGGTATCCAATCTTCTAGGAAGGAATCTTCCAAATTGATCTCTTCTTCTAAGCATACAACAAAAAGTAAGTCTAAACTATCGAAAATGCTGGAATGCTAAATTCTAAGCTAAATTCTAGGAATGAAATTCAAACTCCTACTACCATGCCTGCAACAGGTTCTTAGTTTGACACCATCCCCGACAATGGTGCCAAAAATGTAGTGTCCTTAATTTGGCTGATAACTAGGAACATATATTCCTCTATTCAGGGATTAGATATCACAACTGGCAGTTATAATCTACTAAAGGACATTATTTAATTGTCAACCCAATGACGTTAGACTTTAAACAGGCCTGCACAGTATATGCACTAACAACCTATTTCAGACATGTGTTCTTCCTTGAAAATACCCTACTTGAATTGAAATTGCTGGAAACAAACTTTAGCTAAGTCTTCTCAAAATGAAAACTAAACCCAGTTTTGAAGACAAGAACTACTCTATCCCTAGTGGCTGCAAGAACAGTTGACAGCTCTGAAATTCTGCCAGCTGTAGGAACAGTCACGCTAAAGTTCCAGGAAAATGAAGTACAATTACTCTAATTGCAGAAATGGAAAAGATAGACAGCTTCCCTAAGTTGCCCCCCTTAAGTAGTGTCTCAAGTACACAACAGATTAAACTGCAAACTCCATGAAATCATTTTATTGAATTGAAACTGAAAAGTACATTGCTCACAACTTGCAACTGTATCATTGAAACTAAAGCTAATACAACAGTAAACTTTGAGCTCTTCTCTGAAGGAGAACGTAGCTATTTATTTAAAGCTGAAACCTAACAACTAACTAACCTTTCCCACATAAATGGGAAATCTTTATTACATCTTGACCTTTACATTGAAGAAGTGGACACAAGAGAGAGAACTGAGTCAAATCAGTTTGAAAGAATTAATGCACCACTATCTTGGATTTGTGTGACACCAAGACACCTTCTGTTGGATTCATGGATGCTCCACTTGCATGGCGGATAACTTCTTAGTTGTCTCCTCATTTCTCGCTACTGACCCAGTCTGCTTTGAATCAGTCCTGCAGCGATCTAGTGGAGGCTAAATCTTCTCCTTGAGACCTGTTACCTACAATAACTAATAGCTATTCCTACAGCAAAGGGTCAGCTCAACACATTCAACTCATTAAATTATCCATTATCTCATTCATACATTCATTAGGTATTGGCTTCGATCAAACAACATTTCGCATATGGCTGTAGGAAGGTGAACAGTAGTGGCTGCAGGAAAGGAATTTTATCTCATAGAGTCACAAGGAACACATATTTTATTAAATTGATAAAACATCAAGCAATAACCATGGAAAGACTTATCATAATAAATTTGTTATATTAAGCATAAAGTCTATATATTACTTCCATAATTACTACTTAATGTCTGTCTCAGCATAATAAAAGATATAAAGATACTAAAAACATAGCCTAAAACATGCCAAAAACTGGGCTCATCAGTTCACATACTATAGGATTAAAAAAAATGAATTTCATGAAGTTTTGACCAGGTTAAGGTGGTCAAACATATGAGTTTTTATATTTTTTTAAAGTTGTAATAAAAATTTTATAATTAATTATTTACTTGGAAAGAAATTACAAAAAAATATGCATCACATCGGGACATGAGTCCTCTACTTATATCTAAAATCTTATAAAAAGTATTATCATTTTATTGTGGTTAGGGTGGTCAGACAGACACCTACTTCTTATTTTTTCCCTGAAATTTAAGTACTACTATATTGAAATTTCAAATTTTCACCAAATAGATTTTTTTTTTTCAAATAAACCTAGTAGTTTACAAACTACATTTAATTTTATATAGATTCTATTCTTACATATTTTTGAAATAATATAGATAACTTATTCAAATTTTAACTTCAAGTTTCCTAACTCTGATTTTTTGAATTTTCATCACCACTTAAGGGCCTATTTTTTCCATGATGATCCTGCACATACCCATAAAATTTTTTAGGAAAAAACTATTACTCTAATTTCATCTTACATGATGACAATTGTTGAGATCGCTTCTTTTTCTTCTTAGATATAGGTCATCTTCTTCATCTGGGTCACAATAATCAGCTGCTATACATCTTGATCATTTACATCTGGGTCATCTTCTTCATCTTCTGTTCTACTAAAAATATAGAAAGTGGATGACATAGAGGTTAGGGCAGGGAAGTGTATAGAGTAAACTATTCAAACCATGTGAAGCAAAACAAACACATTAGCTTCAAACCATTGCACTAGAATGTTGCTTTGATTTGGAAGAATTATCAACAAAGATTAAATGTGAGGCATTTACGTAGATATTACTATACTCTCATACATTTTGATAATGATAAATCTATTCATACAATTTTAGTTGAACAACCACCTTTTGGAGGATTGTAGTTGATCCTTTTTTTTCAATTGATAATTTTCTAACTCTTCATCAAGAAGAAATGTATCTTCCTAATTCTTGGGCATTAAAGCTTCAGCTGCAAATTTTTTTGAAAGACCAACACAATCAAGATTTTTTTGAAAGATATTTTTCTACCATTGGTATCACACCTATCTAAAATACTAGTCTCCGAACTACTTTCCTTTTCATTTCCAAGATTTGAAGTTGTGCATTTAACCTTCCCAGTCTTATTGTTCTATAATGCTTGGCCTTCACCCTACCAAAGTAATGGATGTGTGTATTCAAATAAATTACCAAACTCTATAGGTGTCACGCTTAGGATGAAAGAAATAATCATGCTATAGGGAAATTATTTACAGTAAGATTAAAAACTATCTCTCCTAAATAGGAAACTTTTCATGTCTCAATTAAAAGGTAGTTTATCACAATGCATGATAATATCATCATGAGAAGTATTATTTGGGTAATTAATTCACAAAAAGAGTTTTTTCTTAGGAGCTACAAGATATGCAAATAAAGATTACCAAACCTAGGATATTTGGGATACATGCAACCCACCCATTCAAGGTGATCTAACAAAGTCCATAACCACTTCTGCAAAAATTGTGAGCATATTTGCAACTTTAGTGTACAAACTACAACAATTAAAATCTCTATACAATAATACTGGGTTAACACACTAGGATACAAAGATCTGAATTTTCTTCTTCAGTTGAAGTTCCCTATATCATGCAACGTTTGTTCTATAAAATTTAGAAATCATGATACACAATGGTGATAAGAAATCAGTTTAAACTTAAAGAACAGTCATACCAACCATGTGACCATGTTAGTATAAAATGTTCTACCTTGATAAGAAATTATATCTATCCTCTTTGTATGCACTTATAAGTAGCTCATACTCTATGAGCACTACAATATGTTTTGGGTGCAACTCATCAACTAGGATGCCTTTAAATCTTTCATTCACAAGCATAATCCACAAGCATTTTTAATACATTCGAATGCCTATATAAAGAACAAAGATGCATGTGTGAGTGGAGGGTGCCAACTACCATTAAGCCAAAGGATGCAGGGGTGAGTGGAGGGTGCCAAAGATATTTAAACAAGAAGGTTGATTGCTAAAGAACAAAATGCTAATATTGGTATCTGTCATAGATTAAATAATTAAACTTGCTAAGGAAGTAAAACACATGATCATATTGTTTAAAAATCATATTTTATTCTATCTACAATTGTCTCCAACCACCTCTTATTTTGCTTCTCACTATGGCAATCAAAAATACATACCATAGATCAAATGTCTCCTAACATGGATAGCGATTATTTTAAAATCCAAAAATGTCTCCTAGAAGTTTCTCCTAACATGGATAGCAATGATTTTAAATAATATTATTATTGTATCAAATGATGTTGTGGAGGCGGAGGAGGAGTCAACCTTGGAAAATTTCTTGGTCCAACTCTTGATTGCATGCTAATATTATCTCTTGCATTATATGCTCACTGAGAATGTCAGTGCTTATTGCATACATCTAAAAATGGCCATTGCAAAACTTGTTAATTAATTAAATATGAATTATTTACTTACTATTCTAAAAGTCATCCACATATAAATAAATTTAATTATTTATTTATATTGTTCATTTTTCTAATTCTTCTAGTTTAATTAAATAAAATAAATTTCATAATTTATTTTAGTTATCATATTATTCTAAGTTTGAATGTTTAAATTCAAATAATGGAATATTCCTCCAAACACTTTCTTCATCTCACATTCAAATTAAATATTATAAATATTTGATTTAACACCTTTTTCACCTCTCACATAATTAAATATTGTATTACACAGCTTTTTCATCCCTCACATAATTAAATATTAATTATTTAATTATGGAAGCTTCTAAAAATCCATGTCACATGAAATTAAATAAATTTATTTATTTAATTGAGAATTTATCCTCAACTTTCAACCAACTTTCATAAATGAAATGACAAATGGCAATTTGTCTCCATTTTTGAATGAGGAGGTTTTGTGGGTTGAAAACATTCTTCCATTATTCTCTCAACCTTCCACCTTTCTCTCAACCTCCAGAATCTCTCACCATTCATCTTGACAGGTTCAAATTTGACTGTTGATCTTTGCCAACTAGATTCTTGTCTCAAAAAATTTATAAATATAACCCTTTAGTGAGTTGAATTCATCATAGATTTTTTGAATTTAGCGCAGTTACTATAGTTGCATTCAAATCAAAATTTTAGCAATCCTTTCATAGGATAGTATTTCAAGTTCATAGGCATTTTAGTTTCATATCATAGCTTAAATCATTTAGCAATGGACATGCATGTTGCATAAACTCATTCTCTAAGTTGTCATTCTGCCAAAGCTGCTGCATACACCAACTGAGAGCCAACAACTTACAAAAAATCATTGGAGATAGAGGACAATGGAACGCTTTTGAAGGAGCTGTTGTTTAGAGTTTTTTTTACTTTTAATTAGTTTCCTTTGATTTAATGTTTCATTGGTGTGTTTGTTTAACTTATTAGTTGTTCCACATATTCTCACACACATTTTTGGTGCCCACCGTGGGGCCTTGCCCCATTTTTAATCTTTTTATTGCAGATTTTATGACAGGTGGCGAACTGGAGTTGCGGTTTAGTGCGTACGAGTTGTAGTTTAGTGCATACGAGCTGCGTTTTAGCGCATACGAGAACTGTTTTAGCACTTCGATGACCTGTTTTAGCGCATTTACTAATTTTTTTAGCGCATTTATTAACTATTTTAGCGCATTTACCAGATCTTTTAGCGCATACAGGGAATGTCAAAATAAATCCTGATTTCGACGCCATCCGCAAACAAAGATTTTTCTTTTCTGCCTTAAGTAAAAATGAAGAAATCCTAGGATAGAAACTTAAATTTGGAATTAATCAATCCTAGGATAGTTACCAAACATTATTTTATCTTGGTTAAAATGAATCCAATGCTTGTTGTGAAGCAACATCTTCACTTAGTGTATAAAATTGTCATTTGGATTTAAAACTGGACCATTTGTTTGTTGTGATTGTTGGGTAATAGGTTTATGCTCTCCCCTTTACTGGGTGACCAAAACGCCAGACTTACCTTTTTCATTTTATGCATTTCATGTTTTATTAAATTCTTTAGAAGGTCTACCATAGTGGGAAAAAGTACTCACCCTACGGGAATGACCTAAGTGGGAACAACCAAAGACAGGTTTTCCGACCCACTCTAATCAAAAGTGAATTTTGGGGAAACCCATATTCAATGAAAGTGTGCAAGATGACCATCCCCAAAATTTTTGTTCTAAAGATTGGGAGGTCTCTTGAGGGAGTTTATCTATTTCCATGTTGAACAAATACCTTTACTATGAACCATATTGTAGAAAGCCAACCGTGTCAGTATCCAAACATCATAATAATCATAGTGCAAGGGGAGGGAAGAATCTTCCCCCAAGACACTCACCATATAATTGCGACAGATTGCTTGCTCAGGGGATCAAGAAATCTAACCTTGAGTACGCACTTGGAAAAGACAAAAACACAAGTGCCCTTTAGGGGGTGACACGGTTATGTGAGTCGACACAATTTTAAGATGTGAGTTGTGGTTGCTATGACGACCTTTTTGAAAAATAAGAGTGAGTCTGTTTTAAGTGCTCATTTTTTTTAGTACTCATGAAAATTTCAAGAACATACACTCTTTGATTAGATTTTAATATTTGCAAACAATTGTTTTCTATTGTATGTTGTGTTTTTCCAAATTTAAATTAGATAAAGATCATCCAAAACATCAAACTATCAAAACATGTCTGTCTCAATGTAGTAATTGGATATTTTAGCACATCCCTGGTCTATTTCAGTGCATCTGTGCTCTGTTTCGGCACATCTGTGCTCTGTTTCAGTGTATTTATGTTTTGTTTTAGCCCATCCATGCTTTGTTTCAGCACATTCATGCTCTATTTTAGCGCATTTGTGCTCTGTTTTAGCACATACCTGCAACAATCCAGCGCATAGATTGGATAGTTTAGCGCATCTGCTAAAAATTTTAGCGCATCTATGTTCTGAACTTGGGTAATTTTCTGACACTCGAAAATCTGCCATTTAGTCTAGTCTTTTTCTATGCTTAGGAAGTCTGCCACTTTTTCTAAGAAGTCCCTAGAGAAGAAGATTAAGAAGCCAAAGAAGTCTCTTAGTTATAAGAAGCTATTGAAAAGGAGGAAATTTTTATACCAAATTTGAAAATTTTTGCTTGAACACATAACTTTTATTCATCGATATCATGACTTTGTTAGAGGTTTCACTAACGATTTTTCCTTGGAACCATTATATTCATGAGCTTTCTTTCAAAGAAGAGTTGTTTCTCAAAGGAATTATCATAGTCAACCTATTCATTCCTCTTTTATACCCCAACCAAAAATTTTGTATTCTACTCGTCCCGATCAGGTTTTGCAATAGAGAGCTTAGGAGCATTAGGTATTTACAAAAATCCTTATTTTCACAAAATTGCGATCAAACCTCACAAAGTGCAACATCATCTTTATTTTTGATTTTTAGTTTAATTCCCACAACAGGATCATCATCCTTTCAACTAGGGAATCACGAGCTAAATATTAGAAATTTCATAAGTCATATCAATAGAATCATCATTCTATTCTGACTTAGATATCCATCAAAATTGCACTATCTCATTTTGTGATCAAAGTTAGTTGAAATTTGGTAAAATCTTATGCCTATTGTCACAAGATCTCGAAAGCACATAGAAGGAGATGAAAGGGAAAGTACATTAAGCAACATGGGTGATAAAAGCAATAGTGGTGATAAGGAAGAAAATCCTTTTCATAGACTTTTCACTGGGAATAATTTGAATAATGATGAGGTAATAGAAGAAATGCTTCAAGAAGCAGAACAAGATCCTCAATTCCATACTCTCATGGATAGAGTTTTGGAATGAAACAAAGAAAGATATTTCCTTTCATTGACCAATCAAGGAGTTAAGTTACCTACTGATTTTGACACAAAAGGGATTAGAGAGGATCCTAAGGCCCCTCTTAATGATTTTAGTGCTCTTACTCAATAGATAAGAGCATTACAAGGGAAAATAAAGGAAATACAAGGGGGTACAACAAAGAAGTATGTTTTGGAAGATAGTTGCCCATACACATTTGACAGGAGTCTTAACATGATTCCTTTTCCAAAACATTACGAGATCCCGAAGTTTGATAGGTATAATGGGAAAACAGATCCCATTGATCATGTGAGGGATTTCCAAAATATGAGCCTAGAGTTCGCTCATGGAGATACCTATTTAATGAGATTTTTTCCATGAAGTCTGGGTGGACAATCCATGGAGTGGCTTTCCAAAATCACTCCCCCCATCAAAAAAATTGAGGAGTTAATCAATAAGTTCATATCTCAATACTCCTATAATATAGAACATCAGATAACCATGCTTGATTTATGTAGAGAAAAAAAAAAGATTGGGGAACCCTTCACCACATTCTTACAAAGGTGGAGAAGGTTGTTTATAAGATATTCCCATCCTGTTCCTGAAAAGGAAAAGATGGAAATATTTATCAACAGTCTAAATCAAGAGATGAGTTATAGGCTAAATCTTCATTATCCTCAATCATTTGTAAAAATTGATTGAAAATGCAATCACTATTGAAGGAGCCTTGGTCAAGCATAGAATTTTAAAGCTTGATAAAGAAATTCCAAATTCGTACAAAAACAACAACAATGATAAATCACGATTTTGGACTTGAAATAAAAATGTTGTGAATGATGGGGTGGTAGATGCTAACAACGTGAATGCAAAGCCTACCATTCTCAATGTATCAGGTGTCCAACACACCAATAATGCTGGAAATTCTAGTAACCAAAGCAATAATTCCAACTAAGAAAATGTGACCAATAATCATGGTAATAAGCTTGGCACTAATCAAAATTCAAATGTGCCTAGATCTCAGTTTTTCTCAAATCGATGGAGTTTTACTCCCTTGGGCTAGTCTTTGGAATCAATTCTTGAAGAACTATTGAATCGAAAAACCATCACATTGCCACCACAAATAGATTATGAGCCTCAAGTTAAACCACCATCATGGAATGACTCATAGTATTGCGATTATCATAGATGCAAAGGTCATAAGAGAAATAATTTCCAAGCGTTAAAGAATCTCGTTCAGGATTTGATTGATAATCGTACCATAATAGTTGAGGGATATAATGCCAACAATGATCATTAGGCATTCAAGGATCCTCTCCCCAATTATCAGAAAGGGGAATCTTCGAGTGACAAAGGAAAGAATGTGAGTCATGTCTACGACACCACCATCAATCATATTTACACTGACGATCAACAAGTCAATGCTATCAGAATCAAATGAAAGCAAGAATATCGAGAGGTCAATGCTACAACAAGGGGACAAGCCAAAATCATTGTAAAAGGAAGTTCATCTAAGTCAGCGGTTCCCCCTCCAAGTCAGTACAATTTGGTTGATCAAATGCGAAAAACATTGGCCCAAATTTCTATCTTGGAGCTTCTCAAAATATCACCGGCACATAAAGACATTCTGGAAAAGGCACTCGTTGACACAACTGTGTCTCCTGATCTGGATATCGATAGATTTCAAGACATGGTGGGACACTTGTCCTCAACCACATGTTTATCCTTTGCTGAAAAGGATGACTCCTCCATGACCCATCCACATAATTCACCGCTTTATCGAGAGGTCATGGTTCATAAAACTCGAATCAGGCATGTTTTAATAGATGGGAGAGCCAGATTAAACATTTGTACTTTAAAATTGGTCCTAACTTTGGGATATTTAGAAGAATCTATAGATCCACGAAGGGAAATTACAATCAAAGCATATGATGAGGAAAGAGCTTCCAAAGGCCTCATCATGCTACTAATCAGAGTGGGACCTATTGTCAAGAATACCTTTTTCCAAGTTCTAGATCGAGATCTATCTTATAACATACTCTTGGGTCGCCCATGGATCCATGAGATGCAAGCAGTTCCATCCACTTATCATCAATGCCTAAATTTCCATATGACGGACAAGAAGTAACAATACCGGTGGACCATATTAGCAATCAGACTTGTTCTAACCTTAGAGAAACTCATTACACATTTGTCCCACATAATAGAGAGGCTTTGGCCATTTCTACTTCTAAACACAGTGAACAAGAAAGGGAAATGATAAGGAATTTTGGCACCAAGCTAAAATTGAAAGATAATGGGGTGGGAGAATATTCACTATGTCTCTCTAATCTACCCATGTCTCCAAGATCCCATGGTCAACCGTCAACATCAATACAACAGGAACACAAGCTTCAGCTCCCATCACCAAGTTTGATGGAAGATTTATCAAGGCAGATACTCAAGAAAATGAAGCAGAAGATAGAGCTATCCTTGATTGGCTCTATAAAGATGAAGATGAATCTATCCAACATGTCAAGTTACCCACTGAGCAATATGGAAAGGGTTATACAATAATGCAACAAATGGGTTATGAAGGAAATGGCCCTATAGGAAAGAGAAAAGAAGGTATTGTTGAACCTATCTGACTAAAAAAAAATGCACCCAAAAGATAAAACTGGGTTAGGATATGATGAAGATACAAAGGAAGAAATAGTACAAAGAAAATCCAATGAGGAGTTAGCTGAAACAATTCTTAGAATACAAGAAAACAATTCTGATACTGACTCCAATGAATATAAATGGGACACCATTTTTGATGATAAATTCTGGAGAGGCAAACATGTGGATGTTATACAAAAATATACAGCCACACTCACACAAGGGGAAAGCTCAAGTCCTCCACTTGACTACGTCCTACTAAGCGACCATTACTCGAGTGATGACGATTTGATTCAAAGCGAGACGGATTATCAATAGGAGGATACCATCATAGATCTTCCCCCTAACGAGAATGATAATAGTATCATGACCTTAATGGCCAGTGACCTCACCCAACCTAATGATCCATTTCCCTTATTCCATCCCGAACTCATTGATTGGGAACAAATTGCACCAATTGATATCCCAACTTTTCTCGATGATGAAACCATTGTAAACTTTCTTTGTTCATCCAACTCAAAAACAGGTTCCACCAACGAATCACAAGATCAAAGTCTTAGATAGGAAAGTACCAAGTTTCTTAGCTACAAAATTAACAATATAAAAGAAGGATCTAATGGTGAAAACCTAACAAAGGCAGTATTAGATCATGAAAAGAGAAAAATAAAGAGTGTATCCGACAGTGAAAACCTTTCAAAGGCACTGGAAGATGGGAAAATTGACACTCTCCTTGAGAACTATCAGGAAAGATCTTCTATTTTGATAGAACTAACAGAGGTGATAAATTTAGGTACTATGGAACAACCCAAAGTCTTGCAACTTGCTGCATCACTAACAGAAGAGGAAATCCCAAGTTTCACATAATTCCTCAAGAATAATCAAATAAATTTGCATGGTCATACACAAATATGCCTAGATTAGATCCAAATTTCATCATGCATAATTTTTCTATCATGCCAGGGGAAAAACCTATGAAGCAGAAACTCAAAAAAATGCACCCACATGTTGCATTACTGGTCAAAGAGGAGTTAAAGAAACTGTTAGATGTAGGATTCATTCGGTCTATAGATTATGTAGAATGGATCTCCAATATTGTACCCGTATCAAAGTCAGATAGACAAATCATAATTTGTATAGATTTTAGGGATTTAAATAAGGCATGCCCAAAAGATGATTTCCCTCTGCCAAACATAGATATGATTGTAGATTTGACTACTGGACATGCTATGTATTCACTAATGGATGGATTTTCTAGATATAACCAGATAAAGTTTACACTTGAAGATCAAGATAAAATAGCATTCACATGTCCTTGGGGTACATATTGTTGGAACATAATGTCGTTCAGACTCAAAAATGCAGGAGCTACATACCAACAGGCAATGACTACAATTTTTCAAGACATGGTGCACACATACATGGAGGATTATGTAGATGATCTCTTAGCCAAATCAAACACAAGGGGGGGACATTTAGATATCTTATCTAAAAAAATTGTCAGAATGGAAAGATTTAAAGTCAGACTTAATCCTAAGAAATGTGTCTTTGGGGTGAAATCTGGAAAGCTTCTAGGTTATATTGTGTCAGAAAAGGGAATTGAGGTGGATCTGACTAAGGTACAATCAATCCTCGATATGCCACCACCAAGGAACATTAGTCAACTACGCCCATTACAAGGACATTTGCAATCCATCAGGAGATTCATTGCACAACTGGTAGATAAGAGTTTACCATTCTATCATCTCTTACATAATAATGTTCCATTTAAATGGGAAGATAGATGTGAAGCAGAATTTGATTAGATAAAGCATTATCTAATGAGTCCACTAGTGTTGATTCCACCAGTGCAAGGTGAACCACTCATATTGTATATTTCTTCCATAGAATTGTCCTTGGGAGCATTATTGGCACATGAAGACAAAACAAGAAAGGAGTGAGTAATATATTACATCAGCAAAACATTGACAAGCCATGAGCTAAATTACACTTCCATTGAAAAATCTTGTTTGGAAGTAGTGTTTACTTCTCAAAAGTTACGACACTATATGCTAACTCACACAATAAAACTTGTGGCTAAGATCAATCCTTTAAAATATATTCTAAGTAAGGAAACCCTAACTGGTAGATTGGCTAAATGGGTCATGATCCTAAGTGAGTTTGACATTCATTATGTGGATCGAAAGGCCATTGAAGGACAGGTCATAGCGGATCAATTGGCAGCTCGGCACCAATGCAAGCAGAACATCCAATACACATTGATTTTCCTGACGCTGATGTATTCACAACAACCACTAAGCAGTCATGGGAACTTTATTTTGATGGATCCTACACTCAACATGGCTCAGGGGAAGGAATTGTTTTCATCACACCTCAAGGACATACAATTCCAAAATCTTATCAGCTGATGTTTCCTTGTACAAATAACATAGTTGAGTATGAAGCATTGTTAATTGGAATGAGAATTGCATTAGAATGAAGAATCACAAAATGAAAAGTTTTTGGTGATTCATAACTTGTCATAAATCAAATAAATGATAAATATCAAACTAAAGATGACAAGTTAATGCCTTAAAAAGCATGGTGGATGATTTCAAGAAATACTTTGTTGATATCAAGTTCACGCAAATTCCACGTACTGACAATAAGGCTGCAGATGCCATGGCTACAATTGCATCACTACTCCAATTGTTAGAGAACTAAGCACAGTATGATTTCCTAGTGGAACAATTGTTTTCCCCTGCTTATGATAATCCATAAATCCAAATCATTTGTCACCTAACTGGTTTTGATTCTCCCTTGTATGGCCAAATCTATGCTTATCTAAAATATACCATTTTTCCCCTAGATTTGTCTAGGAATCAGAAAAGGAATTTCATATGCCAATATTCTCGTTACACCCTAATTGTTGACATCTTATACCGATGTGGTCTTGATGGTACCCTCCTTTGATGTCTCAAACACAATGAATCGGAAAAGGCCTTACAAGAGGTTCATGGTGGTATTTGTGGAACTCATTCAAGTGGACTAACCTTGGCTAAGAAACTTGTTGGAATGGGTTACTATTGGCCGGCCATGGAAAAAGAATCATTCATCTTTGTGAAAAAATTTTCAAAATGTCAGATTCATGGGAATCTCATTCACGCTCCTACTCAGGAATTGCAACCCTTCACCAGAACATGTCCTTTCACTCAGTGGGGATTGGATCTAGTCGGAAAGATACACCCATCATTATCAAATGGACACAAGTTCATTATCACAACCATTGAGTAATTTACTAAGTGGATTGAGGCTATTCCTTTAAAAATTGTTACCGGCAAACAAATTTCATCCTTCATTTTGAACTATATCATATGTTGGTATGGCATTCCCAACTCTATTATCACAGATAATGGAAGACCTTTTAAAAATCAAGATGTTGATGAACTCTATGAAAGATTTCAAATCCAACACAAGTTCTCTACGCCTTATTATCCATAGGGAAATGGCCAAGCAGAGGCTTCAAACAAAATAATTTTGAAGATTATGAAGAAAATAGTGAATGACGTCGGCCGTGATTGGCATGTCCAGTTAAATCTAGCTTTGTGGGCATACAGAACCAACATTCGTATGCCAACAGGTGCCACCCCATACGCTTTGGTTTATGGAGTAGAAGCCATTTTTCCATTGGAAGTTGAGATTCCCTCATTTCGGGTATCACTAAAGGGGCTCATAAATGATGAGGATTACAAAGTATCAAGACTGCAAGAGTTGGAACTGCTTGACAAGCGGTGAAAAAGTGCAACTAATCATTTAAAGGTTTATCAACAAGTTATGTCCTATAGTTACAATCACAGAGTCAAACCATGAACTTTTTAAGTGGGTGACTTATTCCTCAAATAAAAACCTTGTAATCAACAAGATCGGGAAAAGAAAGGCAAGTTTGAGCCTAATTGGTTGGGTCCATTCGTCATCATTGCAACATATGGATTGGGGGCATATTAGTTATCAATGCCAGAAAGGGACTTAATTGAATATCTGACCAACAACATCCACCTGAAGAAGTTCTATGTTTGAAAAACATCAAAACAATATAAAAAAGTCAAGAAAAAATTCATAAAAACTGGAAAATGTCCTAAAAAAAATAAAAATAAAAATTGTTGCCTTGATGAAAACCTGGCAAATAGGTGTCTTGGTAACAACAAAAAATCATAAAATCAGACAAAGTGCAATAAAAATAAATGGTGAAAACCTGGCAAACAGGCACTATTTGTGATTTGGTTGGCTCTCCCATCTATTAGGATACATTTTGCATTATTCATATCCATTTTTTCATCAGCATCACATGCATGCCTGGCCATCATATCCGCATCATGCACCCAAAATTTCCTTGAAACAACAAGGATTTCATCATGGCTTAATGATTAGTGTTATCCTTAGCATTAGGTTGTGTCTTATTAGGAGTCAGAGTGCAATGTCATTGGGGGAAAATCCTCTTTTGAACTTTTTTAGCAAACAAATGGCAACATGTGTCAAGTATTAGAATATCATAATAACAAATTGACAAGTGGTGACAAAGTGCAACTAATCATTTAAAGGTTTATCAACAAGTTATGTCCTAGTGTTACAATCATAGAGTCAAACCATGAACTTTTCAAGTGGGTGACCTATTCCTCAAATAAAAACCTTGTAATCAATAAGATCGGGAAAAGAAAGGCAAGTTCGAGCCTAATTGGCTGGGTCCATTCATCATCATTGCAGCATATGGATTGGGTGCATATCAGTTATCAATGCCAGAAAGGGACTTAATTGAATATCTGACCAACAACATCCACTTGAAGAAGTTCTATGTTTGAAAAACATCAAAAACAATATAAAAAAGTCAAGAAAAAATTCATAAAAACTGGAAAATGTCCTAAAAAAAATAAAAATAAAAATTGTTGCCTTGATGAAAACCTGGCAAACAGGCGTCTTGGTAACAACAAAAAATCATAAAATCAAAAAAAGTGCAATAAAAACAAATGGTGAAAACCTGGCAAACAGGCACTATTTGTGATTTGGTTGGCTCTCCCATCTATTAGGATACATTTTGCATTATTCATATCCATTTTTTTCATCGGCATCACATGCATGCCTGGCCATCATATCCGCATCATGAACCCAAAATTTCCTTGAAACAACAAGGATTTCATCATAGCTTAATGATTAGTGTTATCCTTAGCATTAGGTTGTGTCTTATTAGGAGTCAGAGTGCAATGTCATTGGGGGAAAATCCTCTTTTGAACCTTTTTAGCAAACAAATGGCAACATGTGTCAAGTATTGGAATATCAGAATAACAAACAAAATATCCAATCAAACTGGGTCAAAATAGTTGTCAGACAGGAGACTAAACAAACTGGATGATCTTAATCTAAATTAAAATGAATGAAAAACTTAAAGCATAAGTTGAATTGTTGTCTTGACATTTGATGACATCATATCTTTGGAGTAGTTCAATGATGTACTAAACTAGAATCACAAGGCAGTAATATGACTTTTCTTTGATTGTTGTCTGTAAGCTAATCACTAGTATTGTGCAAGTTTGTCACGAAACATAGTGACATTTCGGGATTTGCATAAGAAAATGGTTAACTTTTGTCTGTTTATGCAAACAATACTCAGGTCATCTTGGTCCAATTATACCTCGATGCTTATATTAACTTGCTATATCAAACATCATGAAAGTTGTACTCAGGTCATCATCGGTGCTAACATCCCCGTTGATGCTTGTACTAACTTTCAACATATCAAAAGGCTCAATGATGAAAATTAAGTGCAGAATTGGTTTCCATAATGACAACAGTGAAATGGTTCATTTGGCATTTTAGGATTGTACATGATTCATTTCGATTGCATTCATTTTTGTTTTTATAGCTGTATGACATATTTTTGGGAGGTTGGAAATAATACATATCTCTTTTTAAGACATCGATTGAGTACACATGGAAATTTATTGCATCTCATTTCATTATCATTTTCATATTTCATCATATCATTCATCATTTAGGTTATCATGATCATTTTCACATCAATTACATTGTACATTTCCATTTATTGACTTTCATATCATTTTCATATCATTTTCACTATTGTTATCAACATTATCATTATTAGTTACCATTCATTTTCATTATCATGTCATTGTTGATATCATAATCATTATTCATATCACATTTGCATCATATCATTTGCATATATTAGTATTGACATATACATCATTTCATATCATTTTATGTATCATTTTCATCATCATTTATTATTATTTTAA
Source organism: Sequoiadendron giganteum (assembly GCA_007115665.2). Lineage (NCBI taxonomy): Eukaryota > Viridiplantae > Streptophyta > Pinopsida > Cupressales > Cupressaceae > Sequoiadendron > Sequoiadendron giganteum. The sequence continues at coordinate 234,749,782 of CM021108.1, read as the reverse complement.
TCATTCATCTCATCATTGTTATGTCAAATTTTCACCTTATTTTCATATCATTTCATGTATCATTTTCATAATCATTTTACATCAAACATCATTTGCATAATCATACATTGAGAAAAAGAAAAGCGCATCCATTGCATTCATTACATACATACTCCATACATCATGTAGAACCGTCAAATCATTTACATTGCATTATCATATTAAACTCTAGAAAATAATTTCATTTGCAGGTACATCCAATCATAAAGCATATTCATCATAAAAAATACATCATCATATATAAGCGTACATTGCAGTGCATAAAATGCATCATCATCATAATTCATATCATATGCATCCATTATCATATCATCATCCATAAGCATGCATAATCATAAACAACATAACATATATAAATGAAAATGCATACATATCCATTCATCATAAAATCATCAAAGACACATGCATATATCAAAAATCACTGTTGCATATCATAATCTTATAAAAAATATATGTCCATCGGTACAAGGATATCAAATGTCTGAATAAGATACATAAAGTACAATAAAGGGGTGTATACATAATCATCACTGTGGGGTATCTGGACGGGGATCATGACTACTACTACCTCCAGAGGTGGTGGGTCTCACCAAATCTCTGCTACCTGAAGCACCTATCTCTCATCTAATAGGTTGTGGCACACTCCTAGTAGCACTCCTGGTATGACTGTGTGAGTGGGTACATGATCGGGTGCCTGACTGTGTATAAGCTATCCTCCTCTTAGGGGGTACTGCCTCAAAGTATCTCATCCTATAATATTTTGTTTGGCGGTTAGTCTCCAGCCCCTCTGCAACAACCTCTCCAATGGAGGTACTCTCAACTGATCTCAGAAGCCTCTCTGCTACCCCCTCTGCCTGTACATACCACTCTCTGAAACTATCCCACTCTGCAATAAGTTGGGCTATTTGTGGGTCAGGAGGTGGTGGTTGTGCTATCTGTATCTATAGCTCGTTGATGGTGGCATGTGCCTGTGCTAGTTAGCTCTGGAGAGCCTAAACCTGTGCCTGGAGTGTGTCAATTTGTCCCTATGATGGAGCCCTTATAGTAATACATGGTGCTGAAGTACTCGGCTACTCCACCACTCTAGTTGTACGAGGCCTAGTCCTAAAAGGTACATCAAAGAACACTCTCCCTCCACCACCTCCATCATCCCCATCATCATCATCATCGGAGCTGTCATCATCCTCCTCCTCATCAACATCCATGGCCACTCCACCTATATCCTCCTCTCCTCCTTATGGCTGCTCTGCCTGTCCCTCTACTTATGCCCCCACCTTTGCCTATGCCTGTGGCTTTCGCCTTGCCCACTGTAAGACTGGTCCACCTAATAGTGGGGTAGGCTCATCTAACTGGTCAATCTAGGGAATGGATGAGTATAGAAATATGTAGCATAATCATCAGTCATATGTGCATCTATCACCTCTGGATGGATATCCCAAAATTCTGGCTATAGCTCAATATACTCTGGTCTAGCTGCCTCATGTGTGATGAAGGGACTCCACTCTACAACATCCTCTTGACATCTGGCATAGTGAGCCACACCCTGCAGCATCATCTGAACTCGCCCATACAGTCTGAATACCTGCATAACCAAAAATCACTCAATGATAAATGGGGTATGGCCAATCAAGTATCTAGCGATGCAACAATAGGGAAGATCTATTTCATCCTCATCCCATGCCTCACGGTCAACATATGGTCTCTAGATGACTGTATCCATGCCATCTAACACATGCCACCAGTACTCTAAATTTCCCAGCATAGGCTAGACAAAGTGACCTATATATGCATAGACATATGGATGGCCAAGCAAACGATCTCTCTGTACAATAGGGTGGGTGATGGTGATGTGATCCGATGCCCAGATATGTAGAAGTGTAACTTTGGAAGATATACTCTTCCCCTCTGTATATACCACCTGATGAAGATTGTGGTATAGATAGTGAAGCATAAAAGATCCCCATGCATATCTACTCTAATGAAGGATCATGTCCTCCAATATCCGACCCCAACCTACTGATAGTCCCTTTGACCTACAATCAGGACAAAGGAAGCCACCAATGAAATCTACTAAAACTGACAGAAGTGGGGCATATCTCTTAAGCATATCTCTCCAGGCAATCTCATAACCACCAACCTGTGGATCCTGGAAGACTCGTCAGAAAGAATTTGTGCCTCCAATCTCCTTGTGATCATAGATCACAAGCGTTCCAACCATAGGGATGCTTAAAATCCTATACACATCCTCTTGTGTAATAGTGATCTCTCCAGTTAGCAAGTGAAAAGTATTATTCTCACTATGCCATCTCTCGAATAACGTAGTCAACAGTGCCTTGTTGACCCTATACTGTGGGATCCTGAGAAGGGAACCCAACCCACATCTAACAATGACCCCAATCTCTAGCTGGGTCAATTTGGGAATCATCTCCTATGTATGAGGAAACCTCTCTCTGATTTGGAGGATTTTAAAATCCTCCTATAACATCGAAACATCAATCAATTAGAAAATAATATAATCATATCAAGTAGACAAATCTATCATTACTATTTATTTTTCATCAAGCATGGAAACAAATTTAACAACCAATCAAATCAACATCAACATCTATACTATTTGTTTTTCAATTCAGAAAGCAAATTTATCAGAATCAACATCTTACTATTTGTTTTCAAGAACGGAGACAAATTTATCAGATCATCACCAAAATCAAGTTAATCTATCCTTGATGCTACTCAAAATCATCAAATCAGTTGCCTAATATAGCAACAATCATCAAGCAAACATCAAATCAATCTCAAAATTTCAAATTTAGCAATTATTCATGGATGTGCTAAAATAATCTTTCAATGCGCTACTTTATCCATGGATGCGCTAAAATAGAGAAACAAAGCACTAAACTGTTAATGCACTATTCTATTAGGGGTATGCACTAAATTATGTAGCCTATGCACTAATCAAGAATCACATGCGCGTGGTCTCAATCTATGCGCGAATCTATCTATCCTATGTGTTATTCTAGTCTATGTGCTAAAATTCTCATCTATGTGCTAGTCTGTTTCATCGATGTGATAATTTTAATGCTCTAATCTACCTAATCTATGTGCTAAAATACGACTCGTGTGTGCTAAATCAATATCCTATGCGCTAAAATAGAATTTTGGAAAATCTAAAAATTTAAAAAAATCCATGCAAAATTAAAAAAAAATTCACAAAGGAGGATCGTGCAATCTTATCGGAGGTGCGTAAGCTGCTGGTCTCTGATGATGGTGGGCTCGCTTGAATCGGTGACACTCATAGTGGATCGACATCTCAAAATTCTCTCTCAGAGCTTTGAAAATCTCAAAAGGCTATTGTTCAAAAGACAATGACTTTTTACCTTTTCCACCTTTTAAGAGGTTAAATAAGGTAAGGTTATTTTTATTTTTACCATACAAAGTGGTATTTCGAGAGATAAATCGACGAATCTCCTTCAAAATCATTTCAAATCTTTGAATAATCATCGGTATCATTCAAGAATGTGATTTATCTCCTGAGGGGGCATCTAGCCATCATCAGTCAATTTTTCAAAGTCAGGAGCAACTTTTTGAAATCTGAATTTTTCTTTGAAGCAGTGCATAAAACACATCACTTCAAAGAGGGGAAAAATGTATACATCTAAAAATGGTCATTGCAATTTACCTGTTAATTAATTAAATATTAATTATTTAATTAATATTCTAAAATTCATCCACATATAAATAAATTTAATTATTTATTTATATTGTTCATTTTCCTAATTCTTCTAGTTTAATAAAATAAAATAAATTTCATAATTTATTTTAATTATCATATTATTCTAAGTTTGAATGTTTAAATTCAAATAATGGAATATTCCTCCAAACACTTTCTTCAACTCACATTCAAATTAAATATTATAAATATTTGATTTAACACCTTTTTCACCTCTCACATAATTAAATATTGTAAATGCACACCTTTTTCATCCCTCACATAATTAAATATTAATTATTTAATTATGGAAGCTTCTAAAAATCCATGCATGAAATTAAATAAATTTATTTATTTAATTGAGAATTTATCCTCAACTTTCAACCAACTTTCATAAATGAAATGATAAATGGCAATTTGTCTCCATTTTTGAATGAGGAGGTTTTGTGGGTTGAAAACATTCTTCCATTATTCTCTCAACCTTCCACCTTTCTCTCAACCTCTTGAATCTCTCACCATTCATCTTGACAAGATTGAATTTGACCGTTGATCTTTGCCAACTAGATTCTTGTCTCCAAAAATTTAAAAATACAACCCTTTAGTGAGTTGAATTCATCCTAGATTTTGTGAATTTAGCGTAGTTACTATAGTTGCATTCGAATCAGCATTTTAGCAATCCTTTCGTAGCATAGTATTTCAAGTTCATAAGCATTTTAATTTCATATCATAGCTTAAATCACTTATCAATGGACATGCATGTTGCATAAACTCGTTCTTTAAGTTGTCATTCTACCAAAGCTGCTGCATACACCAACTGAGAGACAACAACTTACAACAAATCCTTGGAGATAGAGGACAATGGAATGCTTTTGAAGGAGCTGATGTTTAGAGTTTGTTTTACTTTTAATTAGTTTCCTTTGATTTAATGTTCCATTGGTGTGTTAGTTTAACTTATTAGTTGTTCCACATATTCTCACACATAGTTATTGAATGCTTAGTTTTTTATTTTTTGGTTCATGTTATGTTAGTTAAATTGTGCATCTTGTGGTATATTTTGACCCCTTTCAATCCCTGTATTAATCTTTTGTAATTATTTATTTTTTTCCAAAAAGTTAAATGAATGGATGAGCAGACTTCATGCAGTGCAAGTCCCTTAAACCTTTCACATGATTATAAGAATACTTACAGGAGAAACAAGGTTTTCTAAAGAATACAAGAAACTTGAGCCAATACTGATGCCATCCTGCAAATGTTATTTTCCATTACAAATATCAATATTCTATTATCATTAAAATTAATGACAAAATAAAGTTAGATCAATTCCTGTTGGGTCTTACCTCCAACACTTATGTAAAATATTTTAGTACACCTACTTTATCAAGAGCTCCTCTTTGATCTGTATTCTTCAATTTCCTAATATCAACCACCAAGTTTTTCCCAACAACAAATGTGAATAGATGGGCATGAATTAACCTGCACATTGTTAGCAAAACAAATTTAGAAACTTAGACTTGTACATACAAAACACCATATATAAAAAAAAAAAAAAAATTTCATCTTCTAGTGAAATCTATAAGCACCAAGAATCCTCATGCAGTTCCATGATTTGTGAAAAGAATAGTCAAATACCCACCTCAATCTAATCTCCAATGTTTATTATGAGAGATCCATTTCAATATTCTTTCCTTGTAGGCCCACAATCATATTACCATTGGTAAGGTGTGAGAAACCCAAGAGAAAAAGTACAAAATATTTGATTTCATGTAGATAGTACTGTACCTATTACTTACTACCTCCAATTGATCTTCAAGGCCAAATGGAATAGTGTACAACATATATCAAAATATGATTCTTCTTTAAAAAAAAAAAAGTCATGGGTGTCTATTTCATACTTATGTGTATTGAAATTTTCTTGGTTTATTGAGGATCCGCTTATGCAATAGACACCTATTATAAAGAAAAACAAAGAAAATTTCAGCAGATGCATATATGTTGCTTGAACCAAATCCATGTAGCCAATCTCCAATATAATCCACAATAGATAAGCACAAGAGAAAGAATACAATGAAATAAAGATAGAATACAAAGATCAAAGCAACATCACAAGAGAATATGTTGCATAGACCAATTCATTATGTATGAATTTATAGTTGATCTTATCAAAGAAAAACAAGTTATATTCATAAATATGATAGATAATTAGTTGGCATGAATTTTCCACATGCAGGATTGTTTTTGAATTAGCATGAATTTTTCAAAGTCCATGCAGTATTGTTTTTGAATTAACTGTGTATATTTTTCATTCCACATTCAGTGATCTATCATCAAAAAGAGAAAAACAAAGGATTAGATTACAAACGTAACCCAAAAAAAAAGCATAAAAAAGAAAAAAAGACCAGAGAATCAAGAACATGATAGATAATTTAAATGTACATAGTTAACATAAAACATCTTGCAAAAAATCATTTTTTTAAGTTCTTCTCTTCTTCCAATAAGTCCTAAGAGCTAAACAAAAGCATTCTAATCTATATATTCTATTGTTTTCTTATCCATGATCAATCCCACATGATTAGACTACAATAGACTCAAACATAAGAAGCAAAAATGTCTTTTGTTCATTTGTTTCTATCCATCCTCTTCATTTATGTCCTATTTCTATGAGGCACTATTCTAATTGTGGGTGTTGATTGTTCATCACATTGAACACCCTCCTCATTATTCTTCTCTCCCACTTGCTGAAATTCAAAGATGGTTTCCTGGCGAGGTTCAGGAATGACAATCAAATCATTGTGTGCAACAAACAATTCATCATGTTCCTCTAGCTCCTCTTCATGTTCACTACTTGATGAGTTGGATTGTTGGGCTTCCTATACACAACACAATTTAACTCATTAAAATAACATATCAGATCACAGTTTTAGGTTTACTTATTTCATTTCTCTATGCAAAAACAAAACTATTGTAATTCTAGGTGTATCTATCTAAATTAATATCTATATCATTTTCTTTACAATGGAAATGAAGGAAAAATATGAAATTTTATTATATCCCATCATGCAAAGAACTTACCTCAGATTCATGACCAGTGACTAATTTCTCCCCTCGATCTAGCATATGTTGTCGAAGGCCTTGGGAACCATGTAATAAAGCATATTTTAGGTCCTCCTCTAAAGCTTCCTTTTGAAATTGGTGAACCTACATAAACAAATATAACAAAATTTATAAGGTATAATGACTCATAAAATACAATTAACTCACAAGTTTTCGTGACCTTTTTTTATGAAATAGAGAATATAGTAGATGAAAATATTCACTTACCAAGCCACCATGAATGCTATTGTACCCACTAGATCCTAATTTATGTGATCCAATACTTTACACCCTAACTTGGGTTGCTTTTGTTGTATCTTGAAGGCATCTTTTAGATCCTCCTCATGCAGATGGCCTATAGTTTGGATTATTTTTGGTCTTCCTCTTAAATTTGGAATCTTTCATAAGTTCATCCCATGTCACTTGGTTTGTGGTCCAAGACGGACGTGGATATCTCAAGTCTTTTGTCAGCTTTGACCTTAAATTGTCTCGTTTAGAGTGAATGTATTTCCGTACAATATCTAGAATAATATCCTTATTAAAACTAGGATTTCCAAATGCTATTATGGCATCTATAAAGTGATCATCTTTCTTAGCATTGGATTGCTTCCTCCAGTCCATTTGAATGGTATTGCCAAATAATTTTTCTACACGACAAAAAATAAAGTTAAAGAATTTTAACCCCATTTCATCCTTCAAGACATTTCCTTATGAGGTGAGAAAGATTGTAACTTCTTGTGTTCCTTTTGTAGTCACTGAGGATATTGTTGTAGTCTTAGGGGCTGAGGTAGATTTCCCTATAGGTACATCAGTCACTTTGTCATTTATTTCCTGTATTTACAATGAGATCATCAAGCAACCATGTAATCATCAATGATGCTTTTAATAGTCAACATGCTATTACAGTGATACAAGTAAAATATGAACTAGAAAAGAATAATAGGATAATTTTACTTGTTCATCTAAAGTAAGCCGTGCACTCTCCAACAATGTCCTCTCACATAACTCAATTTTTTAAAGTATTTCTTTACTAATTTCAACATTTTGAAGAGTTTCTGGTAGGAGTATTAGTGTTCTTGATTGTGATTCTATAAGACTCCTCAAGGAAACTTGTTTAGGTGTTGGTTGAAGAATCCTAACTAAACCCAAACTTGATGAATTATTTATTTGTGATATACTTCTAACACAGGCACGCATGTCCATTTCAACAGGGACACTAGGAGCATCCATATTTGATGTAGAGGGCATTCTATGAGGTATTGTGCTTGATGCCACTCTTGTGATAGGTGTTTCTGGGCTAGATGTAGAGGGCATGACACATCTTCTTGAAACATCCTACATTCCACAAACATAAATTAACGTAATATAATACGAAACATAAGATAATTGAACCAATAAAAGACAATTTTCAAATTTACCTCATGCACCATCATAGTAATGTTTTTCCCTTGCCCGTTCCTTAGAATTTCAATTAGACCATTTAAGATCAATGGATCTCCCATAGTAGAATCGACAGCACCCATAGGCACATTCTTAAAGAAATACACAATGATATAAAATGATAAAATATTAATTAGAGAACATATGCAAGTGATATTAGTAATATAACTCAAATTCACTAGCACATGAACAATAACATACATAATTTTCATTATGTTTCAACACATAAGAAAAACATAAACAATGCTCAACTTCCAAAGTTTTTTTAGCTTTATGGTATTGTGTTTATCTTGCCTAGGTGTCAATTGCATTAAGTCTATAGGTGATTACGTAAATATTCCAAACACAAAAGCGTATTTCAAATAAATTGTTAAAGAAGTAAAAAAATAAAATGAAACAACTTATCCAATTGAAAAAAAATTGCAGCTATATTCATTGAAGTTACAAACATCCACTAATAGAACACTCAAAACATTCAAATTACTTAATTTCCATTAAATTTTGTGTACAATTAAAAACACAATACTTAACCTGTAAAGAGTTAATTATATTGTACTGGATCCTCACAACCAAATATTAAAGTGAACATGATGATCCAACAATGTCATTCTCACATGAAATTTCCTCATCTGATGGCATATATTCACCATCATTAATGGGCCCTAAATCCACAAATAAATTAATAACATAGTTTTCATGGTCTTCTTCACCTTCAGCTATACGTAAATAAAAATCAATAAATTGATCATCTTCATGGACTTGATGCCCATGTGGTTGCTTATATCCTTCAAACACTTCAGTAAACTCTTCATGATCTTAATCTTGGTCATATGCATCATTAACAATAATATTTTCATTATCTCCATCTTGGCCATCTATTTCTTCAAAGGGGACTTTTGCATCTTTGAGTAAATCGTGGTCGTCTACATCTTGAACAAATGTTACTCTTCATCCTCCTGGATCATACTCAATCACGAATGACCAACCAGGTTGTTCTAAATTTGGAATGACAAATATTTGGTCACATTGATTTGAAAACACATAAGGTTCAGAAGTGGCTTCAAACCTAGATGTATTAATCATATGGAATCCATTCTTATGTAGCAATATAGTTTTGTCTTCACCCACTTTGATAAGCTTGTACCATTGAACATGAAAAATAAATTTTTTGAAAGATATAAAATCAAGCTCTATAATATCCTCCAACACTCCATAATAGTGAAGTGTGCTTGTGATTGGTTATTTATCATTTGCATGTGAACGACATTCCACCTCAAATGATGTTGAAATTCCACAATCTTAAGTTTGTCTCTTGTCATCAACCTTTTGGATGTGAAAATGATGACCAAAATTCCACATTCCTTGTAATATGTTACCTAAATTCATATAAATATTAACTAATTAGATTCAAAGATAAAAAAGTTAAAATTTCAAATCACTAAATACCTCAAATATGTTAATATATATGCATCACCTCCCCATTTCTAGATCCTTTAACAAAATTCAATTTTTGTTGTGTCACTCTATTCTTCCTCTTTGTTGCCTCATGTTCAATATTGGTCTTTAGCCAATTCCACGAGCATCTATCTGGCCATTTTCTTTTATGACTTGCAGGAAGTCCTCAAGTAGTGTTTTGACCATACCTATTATATACAGTGGTCCATGCCTTTTCATCCTCTAATTTTTTTTTTTCAGTGTACTTCTCCATCCATTCCAACATAAAGTCAGAATTGTATGCAATATACAAATGTAATGACTCCCACTCCTTAGCATCTACAATGAAAAATAGAATTTTTCAATGAATTAATAATGATTTAAAGCTATGTCTTATAAAATTTAAGATAAAAACAATTACTTAAAACATTTTTGTATACCTTTTATCCTCTTTGAAGTTCCTTGACCCTCTATTTTTTCTCCAAATGATATAGGTTGGTTACCATCCCATAATCGAGGAGCTTCAAGATGCAATTTAGGTAAGTACTCACTCAAATGAACCATTGTCTAGAAAACCAAGTAACCCTCAACCATGGATCCTTCCGGTCGAGCCTTTTGCCTCACAAATTGTTTTAGAACCTTCATATATCTCTCCATGAGCCACATTGTCTGAATATGGATAGGACCACACTATTCAATCTCTTCTACTAGGTGTACAAGGTAGTTCTCTTGAGAATTGAAGAAGCTTGGAGGGAAGTACATTTGAATATCACACATCAAAAGTGGAACATTCCTCTTCCAATAATTCAATTCATCCTTATGTATCTCTTTAGATGAAACCCACCTACGAATATTAATGTGTATTATAATAAAGACTTATTATTTGTTCAATACTAAAGGTATAAACATATATAAATGTATTACCAATAATTCACTTCAAGGATAGGAGTCATGGAAGAGTATGCATGGTGGATTCAAAATACCTCAAATATTTGGATAATTTGTAAATAGTTGATGTGACATCACAGACAAAGGTGCTCGGTATTGCTGTGGGAAACACATACTACATGACCATTAACAAAAACAATATTAAAATATGCATGAACTTCTATTATCACTAAGATATAAAAATTTCTAATTATGTTGCCAACAAATTTGACATTCTACAAAGTTACCTTTATCCAGTTGTGTCAATCATGTGTTTTTAGCCCTAAGAACTCTGACCCATCTCTTGTGAATAAGTTTTTTAATGTCGCACCAAAACCAGAAGGAAATCTTATGCTTTCCATTGTATCAGTGATGTTTTCTTTCTCCTTTGATGTAAAAATCCATGGAGCATGAACAAATGAGTTGTTTTCATGCAACCACGTGTTCGACATGATATTGGAAACTTGGTCCTTTCATAATTTTATTTGTGCTTCAAGTATGGTTCCATTTAGATGTTTCCATAAACACTCTGCCACATTTATCCTGATGTGCATAGTATCAAATAGGTGGGCTATTGGCAAGCTCTCATAATATTGTAATTTGTAGAAAATAGAGTCTTTTCATTCCTAGTGGAAAGCCCGTCCCTTAGTTTTTGTCATATAGTGCTTTCCACCTAGTAGGGTTCATCCTTCTTGGCTTCCTCATTTTTACTTCCTTTCTATTGAACTTGTTTTTTTCGCGCACTCGATAGTGATGATTTTGTGATAAAATTTGTCTATACAATGTTTTCATCCCACATGATGGACAACCATGTTTCCCCTTTGTTTGTAGCCCTGAAATAAAAATGGGAACCATATTTAGTAAATGGTAAAATGAAAAAAATAATTACAAATGTAATTTATAATATATTTACACAACAAATAGAGAGTCCTGGGGCATCATGAATTGTCTAGATAAGGATTGCATGAAAGAGGAAGTTTCTATAATTGATAGGTCTTGATACATCGTACATATTTACACCATACCATAATTCATGAAGCTCATTAATGAGGGGCTCCATGTATACATCCATATCCTTTACTTGATACTTCCCTAAGTAAACAAAAAAATCTTTATCAGGGTTTAACTAAGTTGAATTATTTTTATATATAATCTTCAAGAAATTATTGCATTAATATGTTCTAGCACCTAGTATGATAAGAGTTAACATTGCATGATCCTTTTACATTTCCATCCAAGGGGGAAGATTGTTGTTCATAATTAAAATTGGCCAAACATAATATGTTGTTCTAAGATCTCCAAAAGGATTGACACCATCCATTGCTAGAGAAAGTCTTGCATTCCTTGGATCATTTCTTAAATGTGGCCATTTTTCCTCAATCTCTTTCCATTGTTTTCTATTTGTAGCCATACACATGACACCATCTTGGCTCCTCCCTTGTGCATGATAATGCATATATTTTTCCAACTCCTTGCATTTGAAGATCCTCTCAAACCTTGGCTTTAGTGGAATATGACGTAGTACTTTATAAGGAACCTTCTTGGATACTTGATCTTGACGATACCTATTTGTGTGACACACTAGGTATTTTTGCAAATTTGCATTCTTTCTATAGTACAATATATGGTCATTTGGACATTTTTCATAACTGAAGATACTTCTCTATGAGAATGAGGCAACTTATTGTCCTTTGGAATTATTTTTTGCCAAAAGTCTACATGAGGCAACAAATTATTTTTATAAGTATACACAATATTCAAAAATTTCAAGACATTTAGATCATTAATTTATAAAAATATTGAATCCTACCTTAATATATTGGTAAAACATGTGTTTTCCAATCCATGTGTAACCTTCAATTTCAACAACAACATAAGTGTCGCCAATATAGAAGTATCTACATTTGGGAAAAGAGGTGTCCTAGCCAATTGAGCTAGGGGTGAATCAATAACTTCTTCAGAAGATGTGTAGAAGTCTTGGATAAATTTGTGTACGTTAGAATGTGTCAATTAAATTGCATATAAACTAGTACACCAATGAAACATTAGATTGAAGAAAACTAAATAAATAAAGCAAATGCAAACTCTTGATAGCAGCTTCTTCAAATTCGTTCCATTGTCCTCTATCTCCAAGGATTCACTTCAATATGTTTGCTCTCAGTTGTGCAAACACAGCTTATAGAATGGCATTTGAGAGAATGAGATTATTATGAATGCATATGCATCTACAAGATTGAACTATTGAATTAAAAATGCTATGAATTGCTAAGATTGCAACTATAATAACTACACATGAAAGTATGAGATTCGAGGTCCTTCTCAACTCATGAAAGGGCTGTATTTATAGATTTTTGAAGGTAGGAATTCAATTGGCCAAAATCGACGGTCGAGTTCAAACCTGTTGAAATGAATGGTGAGAGATCGAGAATTCGAAAAGAAGGTGGAATTCTGAGAGACAGAAAATGAAGAGACCATTGAAAGGTGTCTCTCATAATTAAATAAATAAATATTTAATTATGTATGAGAGAAATATGAAAAGGTATTTAATTAAATATTGCAAATATTTAATTATGTGAGAAGAGAAAAACCTTTTTAATTAAATATTAAGAATATTCAATTTTGTGAGAGGAGTGGGAATTTGGAAAATGATTTAATTAAATATCAAAAGTATTTAATTAAATGTGGAGGGAAGAAAATTATTTAAATTTAGAATTTAAACTTGTGATAATTAATGTAAATAAATTGTAAAATCTATTTAATTAATTAAGAAGAAGGATAGCATTAATTAAATAAACTTTATTTATTTAATTAAATTAGCAGAATTGGAAAATGAACAATATAAATAAACAATTAAATTTATTTATATGTAGATGACTTAAGAACATTAATTAAATAATTCATATTTAATTAATTAACAGGTTCAATCGACCGTGACCATTTTTAGATGTGTACATTTTGCCCCTCTTTGAAGTGATGTGTTTTACGCATTGCTTCAAAGAAATTGCCCCTGACTTTGAAAAATTACCGATGATACTATATGCCCCCTTGGGTGATGAATCAGATAAAGATGATTTTTGGAATTTTTTACTGATTTTCTATCTGATTCATTGACCGATAAAGATGATTTGATGAAAACCCCTATTGAAAGATTGATATGAAGATGAAGAAATTTGATTTTTCCCTGATTGATGATGCTTTTTGATTGATAAATTTGCTTCCATGCGATATGAAAAACAAATAGAAGATTAAATTGATTGATAAATTTGCTTCCATGCGATATGAAAAACAAATAGAAATGATTGATAAATTTTCTTTCATGTGATATGAAAAACAAATAGTAGATTTGATTTGCTTTCCTGATTGAAAGTTAAATTGATTCATGATGACTGTTAAATTTGTTTCCATGCGATATGAAAAACAAATAGTAGATGATAGATTTGCTTTCCTGCTTGAAAGTCAAATTGAGTCATAATGACCATTAAATTTGTTTCCATGTGATATGAAAAACAAATAGAAATGATTGATAAATTTGCTTCCCTGATTGAAAGTCAAATTGAGTCATGATGACTGTTAAATTTGTTTCCATGCGATATGAAAAACAAATAGAAATTGATTTGAACTTGATTGATGTATTGATTGATTGATGATATCCATTGTTGATTGATTTGCATGATTGCTTGATGATATTGATAGTGTTGTTGATTAGGGAAGGATACATCCCAGAACAACACAAGGATAGGGAAGGATACATCCCGATGATGATGATGATGATCGAGGCTTGCAGTAAGGCTAGGAACAAGACCAAAGGTATGATTAAATGATATGTGCTAGATTGAATTGATTGATAAGATGAGATTGGAAGAAATGATTGAGATGATGCAGATGAGATGTGACAAATGTCCATTCATACTCAACTGTTATCTGAAAAGATATTCCAGAATGTGGTCAACCCTCAAAAATCTATTTAAAAAGAACCTCGAAATGCAAATGCATTATATAGTCCTAATAATGAATTATGCAATCCTAAATGAAATAATGATCCATTCTCCTTGTTGCCATTTCCTGCTGTGTTTAGTTGTCATCATTGAGCCTTTTGATATGTTGAAAGTTAGTACAAGCATCAAAGGGTATGTTAGCACCAATGATGACCTGAGTACTGCTTTCATAATGTTTGATGCAGCAAGTTAATACAAGCATCGAGGTATAATTGAACCAAGATGACTTGAGTATTGCTTGCATAAACAGACAAAAGTTAACCATTTTCCTATGCAAATTCTGAAATGTCATCAATGATACGTTGTAGAGCATGTCCCATGACCAATTTGCATCATACTAATGATTATATTATAGACACCAAGCAAAGAAAAATCATACTTCTTCCTTGTGATTCTAGTTCAGTACATCATTGAATCACTCCAAAGATATGATGTCATCAAATATCAGAACAACATTTTGCAACTGATTGCTTTTAAGTTTGTCATTCATTTAATTCAGATTAAGATCATCCAGTTTGTTTCAAGTATCTGCCAAAATAGTTATGAAGGCTCAGTCTGATTGGACAAGGTTTACTACTCTGACATTCCTGATTCTAGACACATGTTGCTGACTACCTGCTAGAAAAGCTCCCAGAGGTGAACTGCATGACAATATCAGTGCTTTGTTTTGAGATTTTGTTGAAAACCAAGCTAAGGTTGATTGATCAAATTGATGGATTGATAGTTTGACTAAGTGTGTTAAGCCAAACAAAGATGATAATGAACTTGTAAGCCCAAGGAAGTTGTGTTATCCTAGAGTAAAATCGTTCACAAGATGGTAGTTTGACTAAGTGTGTTAAGTCAAACAAGGTGATAATTGATTGGATTTGATTGATCAAGATTGATGAAGCTTGATTTGGAACAAAATTATTTTGATGATTTGATGTGACACTGACACGCATGTTAGATGTGACTGATATGAATTGTTCAAATTGATGTTCGACGAAAGATAAAGCTTGATAAGGAGCATCTTCCTGTCAAAAATATGCCATGGGCTAGTGATTTGGATCTTTTGGCTCACAAATGCTCGACCAATTTGATTTTACATCTTCCAATGTTCAGATCACCAAATAAGTTGGAGGATATATATCAAGATTCATTCCTGAAACAAGATGTAAATATTTGCCCCCAATTTCTAGCAATGTATGGAATGCCATGGTTGTATGCTTGGATAGATAGATGGATAGATATGGTAAGCATGCAAAGGATGCCAAGGATTATCTTGCAATAAGATAAGGTGTTTGAACAAAGGATGCTCACTTGGATAGTGCTTCAAGACTTAGATAACATTTGGATTGGATAGGATCAATGAAAATGACCCATGTCAAGATGTTTACCATAAGCAAGTGTAAAGTGTTTACCAAACCTTCATCAAGATCAAGATAAGGTAGATAGATGGTAATGAGCTAGATAAACGGTTCATGGATGAACGGATGATATGGCTGGAATGTTGGCTTTATTATGAATGAGATGCTTTCTCTTGAAATAGCCCACATAGATGCTCGATTCTACACATGACGCCTGTTTTCCAGGTTTTCATCATGGTACTTGTCCAAAGCGCCACTGTAGTGGTTTTCACTAGAGAAAGATTTTTTTCTTTACTGTTTTTCTATCTTTTTCTGATTTTTTTTTGGATTTTTTGTATTTTTGATTTTTTTTGTTGTCACCAAGATGCCTATTTGCCAGGTTTTCATCAAGGTAACCATTTTTTTATTACATTTTTCTGATTTTTTTGTATTTTCTAAGAGATTTTAAGTAGATGCTGAACCACTTGGTGGTGCTGATGTTGATGCTTCTGTCATAATGTGCCATCAGTATCCTACTTGAAGAAGTTGTTTTGCCAAGATACGTGCACTTGAATGCAACTTTTGAGATCTCTGATCTGCTTTGCTGATAATGGAGTTAACCTCATCTTTGTGCACACATCGTGATAGAGTGCCTTCTAAATCCTTATGATGAAGGGTCGCTGCCAATACATGGTCAATGTGAGAATTGGATGTCATGTGTGGAGGCATGGATGGAGTGTGTTTAGGAGTAAAAGATGGATTGGTCGATAGTTTGGAACCTTTGACTCTCCAAACTTGGGAAGATGAGCAATAATGGGTGGATATGGAAGTATGCATGGAATTTGGACCAACTGCTTGAAACACTTTGTACATTGCTTGAGAAGCCTATTTTTTCCTTTGTGGACATCTTTGATGGATACTTTTCCCTTTTTGATTTTGCCCCATAGTTTCTTTGACTAATGGAGTTTGATAGGGATATTTTTTCTTTGTATTCTTTGGTATCCATATGTATTTGATTTGTCCTATTTGCTCTTTAGCTTCTTTTTCCTTGATAACATTCTTCATGCTTTGAATCAAGTCTTTCTTTTGACGTTGGTTCCAATTCGTGGATGGGGTGATGGGTGGATGAAGATTCATGACGTGGTGGGTTGTAGTATTGACATCAGTTTCATCATAAGGATTCTTCGTGCTCCCTATGTTGATGTTTGCTTGAGACGAAGTTGCCCCTAGTTCTATGGAAGTATCACTGATATGTTCATATCCCTTGATTGTCGAATAACCAAGGCCTTGATTCTTAGGATTTTCAATAATCTATACTGGTTCCAAGATACCCTGTTCATGTAGGCCTAATCCTTTGCCTTGATAATTCATCTGTTGAAACATTTTATTTGCAAAAGGATATGATTTCCCTTGGAAACAAGGTGTTGCTCCTTCTCTGCTCTGTGGTGGATCTTAAAAGGTGATAGCTCCTTTATTGATAAGATGATTTTCCCTTACAAAGGTGAGTGATCCAAATTTATAAGTGATAGGATCCTTTATCTATGGGATAAATGCCTGATTGATATCCTTAGCTTGATCTTGTGAAATATCAGATTGTACTATTTCTTCAAGAAGTGTTAATGATTCATTGTCCACATAAAATTCTTCCTCATGATTGATTCTTGATATTCTTTCACATGATGTTTCTGATTCACCACTTCTGTAGAATTCTTCATGACCCATTTCTGACATGTCTCTGGATTTCTCTATTTCTTGATCATGTGTACAAATGTTAAGAGTAGGGGACTCTTGTTCCTCAGTAAGAGTATGAGACTCTTGTTTTGAATGAAGATCATCTATGTGTCCATCCAAAAAAAGCATCTCATGGGTAGATGGATGAGTATGTGCTATACGGACATGGTCATCTTGTATGGATAGGAGAGTCCATTATATCATTGTAGCAGCTTGGAGATACAAATTCTTGATCTCAGATGATTTAAGAATTACTTTCGACATGCTTTGGATCAAGTTCTTGACATGGGTTAATTTCAAAGAATGGATTTCTTTCTTGGATATCTTCATTAGGCATAGGAAGTTTCTCAAATGTCATGAGGTCAAAGGATGTCCATATATTTTGGAAAGGATCATTGCTAGACATTGGTGAAAGATATTGATCATGCTTTGGAATAAATTCTTGAGATATGTCCTCTAACTCATTAGCTGATGTAGAGACATTGTCAACATGATCATTGGTGGAAGGATTTTGGATTGTGTCAATAGGATCAAATATCATCAACACTCCTTGAAATAGATCTTTGTAGGAGGGGTCTTGATCAAAACTAAAAAATGGCTCTTGATGAATGTTGATTTGATCACTAGATAGGGTAGACATATCTTCACAGTGCTCATCGATGGATTGATTTTGATCATTGTCTTCAACAGTTATGGTGGAGAAATTTTCAATGTTTTCAACCATATGATCCAATGATGTTGGCATTTCTTGAAGAGGTGTGATGAGCCCTTGACATGAGGATGATGGGATACTTTGATCTTGACCTGGAAAAGAATCATTAGATGAAGGAGATGTAGTAGCTTGATCATTAGATGGAAGGGAAGCTTTGGATAGGATGGAAGAATTTTCATGCTCTTGGGATGTGATGGAGTCATGAGAGGGTATGGATTCATAAGATGGGGTGTATGGAGGACTTGGAAGAATATTTTGTTCTTGAGATGGAAGAGGATTATCATGGGTGAATAATGAAAGGAGGGGATCATCATATGATTCTTGAGATATGGGATCTTGATCAAAGATTGGAAGCGTTTTTAGAATTTTGGTATCATTGGATGAAGTGGAGAGAATTTTTTGATCGAGATGTGTAGATTGAAATGAATCATTGGATGTAGAGGATATGATAGAAGAAGGTAATTGAATGGGATCATTGAATTGGGTGGAAGAACCATGAGGTTCATTTTGAATTATGGGGGATGAAGATAAATGCATGGCATGACAAGATTGGTCAATGTTATTTGATGGCTTAGATTTGGGCTTCCCCTTTAACCTTTGCAAAAATTCAGAAACATTGAATTTGGTTGATGTTGTTTTTGGAGGAAAAAAGGTCACACTCATATTTCTATCAAAAGACTTTTTAGTTGTGCCCCATTTTATTTCCTTGACTTGCCTTTGGAGTTCTCTTAATTGTTGGGTAAGAGTACTAAGATCGTTTAAGGGAGTTTCATTCTTTTTAGGATTCTCTTTAATTTTCTCCATATTGTAGTCAGAGGGCAATTTGACACCTTGCTTTGCCAATAAAAGAAAGTATTTGTCTTTCTTTTGCTCTAAAAAACTTTTCCATAGCTAAGAGAAACTTTGGATCTTGTTCAACTTCTAGAAGCATTTCTTCTGTTATCTCTTGATTTGAACTATTTCCATAAAGCCTATGAACAAGATTTTCTTCCCTATCACCCATGTTTTAAAGTTTTTGGATGATCTTAATTTGATTTAAATGTGAAAAACACAGCATAAAGAAGCAGACAGTTGTTTTGTTAATCCTAGAATCTAAACAAAGAGTGTATGTTCTTTGAGATTTTCATAAGTTTTGAACAAGATAAGCATATCAGTCAGACTCACTCTTAATTTTTCAAATAGGTCATCAAAGTAATCACAACCCACAGCTTAAAATCGCGTTGACTCACACAGCCATGTCACCCCCTAGAGGGCGCTCGTGTTTTTATCTTTTCCAGGTGCGTACTCAAAGTGACAGAAGTGGATATCAAATCCCTTGAGAAAACAATCCATGGAGATTATATGGTGAGTGTCTTGGGGGCAGATTCTTCCCTCACCTTGCACCATGATTAAGATGATGTTTGGTTACTGACACAGCTGGCCACTACACTATGGTTCTTAGTAAGTATTTATGTTCAGTGTGGCAATAGATATAATCCCTCGAGAGACCTCCCAACCTTTAGAACAAAGGCTTTGGGGATGGTTATCCTGCCTACTACTGTCAAGTTGGATTTTCATCAACAACTTTCTTTTGATTAAAGTGGGTTGGAAACCTTGGCTTTAGGTGTTCCCACTTAGGTCGTTCCTCTTGGGTGAGTACTTTTTCCCACAAGAGCAGGCCTTCTAAAGGATGTAATAAAGCATTAAATTGCAGAAAATAAAAGGTAAGTCTGGTGTTCTGATCACCCAGTTAAGGGGAGAGCATAAACGTATTACCCACAATCACAACATTTAATAATGGTTCAATTTTAAATCCCAAATTGACAATTCTCTACACTAAGTGAAGATGTTGCTTCACCAAAAACATGAGATTCATTTTAACCAAAAGAAAATTTATGTTTGGTGACTATCCTAGGATTGGTTAATTTAAATTTAAATGTCTATCCTAGGTTTGCTTCATTTTATTCCTCATACATCAATAAAACCTCTGGTCATGGTCGCTTCGGATCCAAACAACAATTTAAGAATGAGATTATAATTGCTCCCAAAGTGTTTAAAAACACTTGTTACAATCATGTGATAATGTTTTTTCTTTCATTTTCATGCTCCATGGTCCTTTAAAATCTGCAATACAAGCTCTAAATGTTAGATGGAATCAAGAAACATGAAGATATGAGGGTTAGATAAATGATTGAGCATAACAACCCTAAAATTTAGACCAAGTTTCATTGTAGTTTGACATTAAGTGAGAATTTGAAAATTTAAACTCTGTCAAAGTTAATAAATACCTGCACCATTAAATATCTTATGAAATTCTACTCCATTTCAAAAAAAAATGCTCTGAAAAAGACCAAAATATGACCAAGATATGGCCATTTTAAGATTGACTAAAAAAAATAAAATCAGAAACTGTATGCGCTAAAACAGTCCATGGATGCGCCAAAAGATGCCATGTATGCGCTAAAATAGAGTGTCTATGCGCTGAAACAGTTAACGTATGCACCGAAAGATCTCATAAATGCGCCGAAACAGAGTGTCTATGCGCTGAAACAGGTTATGGATGCGCTGAAACAGTTAATGTATGCGTTGAAAGATCTCATAAATGCGCTAAAACAGTCCTCGTATGCGCTGAACCGAAAATCGTATGCGCCAAAACGTGATTTTTGTCCATCACCTGCCAGAAAAATCTGCAAAAAGAAATATTAAAATGCGGGGCTTGGCCCCACGGTGGGCGCCGAAAATGTGTACGTTAGAATGTGTCAATTAAATTGCATATAAACTAGTACACCAATGAAACATTAGATTGAAGAAAACTAAATAAATAAAGCAAATGCAAACTCTTGATAGCAGCTTCTTCAAATTCGTTCCATTGTCCTCTATCTCCAAG
Source organism: Sequoiadendron giganteum (assembly GCA_007115665.2). NCBI lineage: Eukaryota > Viridiplantae > Streptophyta > Pinopsida > Cupressales > Cupressaceae > Sequoiadendron > Sequoiadendron giganteum. The sequence goes on along the minus strand of CM021108.1, from coordinate 234,728,514 downwards.
GATTCGCTTCAATATGTTTGCTCTCAGTTGTGCAAACACAGCTTATAGAATGACACTTGAGAGAATGAGATTATTATGAATGCATATGCATCTACAAGATTGAACTATCGAATTAAAAATGCTATGAATTGCTAAGATTGCGACTATAATAACTACGCATGAAAGTATGAGATTCGAGGTCCTTCTCAACTCATGAAAGGGCTGTATTTATAGATTTTTGAAGGTAGGAATTCGATTGCCAAAGATCGACGGTCGAGTTCAAACCTATTGAAATGAATGGTGAGAGATCAAGAATTCGAAAAGAAGGTGGAATTCTGAGAGATAGAAAATGAAGAGACCATTGAAAGGTGTCTCTCATAATTAAATAAATAAATATTTAATTATGTATGAGAGAAATATGAAAAGGTATTTAATTAAATATTGCAAATATTTAATTATGTGAGAAGAGAAAAACCTTTTTAATTAAATATTAAGAATATTCAATTTTATGAGAGGAGTGGGAATTTGGAAAATGATTTAATTAAATATCAAAAGTATTTAATTAAATGTGGAGGGAAGAAAATTATTTAAATTTAGAATTTAAACTTGTGATAATTAATGTAAATAAATTGTAAAATCTATTTAATTAATTAAGAAGAAGCATAGCATTAATTAAATAAACTTTATTTATTTAATTAAATTAGCAGAATTGGAAAATGAACAATATAAATAAACAATTAAATTTATTTATATGTAGATGACTTAAGAACATTAATTAAATAATTCATATTTAATTAATTAACAGGTTCGATCGACCGTGACCATTTTTAGATGTGTACAAAATTCATTGACACCAACCTCATTTATCTATGAAGTGGTTTCATCCATAAATGTGTCTTGTTCTTCATCTTGAGAGTGGCTATCATCAATGACATCCATTGGTTCTTCAAGAATATTGGGAACTGGAAGTGGCTTTTCATCAAAAAATCAATTAAAATGATCAATAATAATGTATTAAATAATATGAATATTTATTTATTATAAGAATAATAATTTGTTAATTGTAGTGTACCTCTTCTATATAAACTCCATAGTTCAATATGTGGATACTAACAAGTCATCGCTTCTTTAGTTTCCTATTTTGGCACCTTTTACAAGTGTAATATATCATTTCATTGAAGTATTCATCTGTCCCTAGAACATGTCTTGCTGCCCATTCATCTAAATATTCAGATGATGATGATGTGCTATTTCCCTGAATGCACCATGTACTATCAACAATAAGAGTACAACTTTTAACTCAAGTATTACTTCTTTTTGAAGAGAACATGACTCTTAGGTGCATGATATGTTACATCTTAAGAGATTCAAAACTTTGAAAATGTGGCTTTAAGGTGAGATACACAAATGTGGAAAAGTTATAGTCATTTTTATATAGAATCTATGGGATTTTAAGTGCATTTTCTTGTTCTTGGATCACCCTTTTTTGTACATTTAAAATGTGGATGTGTAGCACCCGTATTGGAGGTTGAAGAAATTTTGTTCTTATAGTAGTACCATGTGACAATTACACCAAAGATGAAAATGTAGGTTATCAAAGGTTGTATTGAGGAAAATATAGGGTAAAGACCAACAAGAATAACCTAATCTAGATGCTAGTGTATCCTCTTGGTAGCTTGAGAGAATATGTTACAACGATTTGTATCATTGTTTAACATAATCCTATAGGAAAAAAAGGATACTATGTTTCAATTTTTATCTCATCATATGACCATGGCTAAACACCATCTTTGCAACAAGTTTCTCTTTGAAATCTACCACTCAACCCTTATGTCATGAGTACCCCTAGTGTAGTAGTATGGTAATATTTTTTCAAGGTGTTTTCTAATTTGGAGGGTTTTTTGATGTCACAAAGGAGTTTCATATTTCGTGTAAATTACTCTAAAACATATGTTTTTCATTACTAACTAGTTCAATATTTCAATCATAAAAATGATATGAAATATTACTCTATTTTCTACCTATTAAATCCTAGGTTAGTGTTTCATTTCATTAAAATGATACTGCAAGTACCAAAAACAACATAAATAGGTCTACCATTTCGTATAGGCACCAAAAAAATAGCCTAATAGAAAGCTACAAAGAAAAGTGTGTGGGTTCTAGTTAGGTTCATTAAATAAATAGCTATTGAAATATATAAAAACATGTATAAAAAAAAAAACCATAAAATTATTCTAAAATATAGCTTGGGAAATTTAAAAAATAAATATTTGATTAAAACTTACATAGAAATTGATTGTGAATTGATGATGTAGAATAACCTAAGATACATGGATTTAAATAAATTATAGCATAAGCAACAAACCAATCCTACACCTAAACCATACTCAAATATAAAAAATATGATAAGAATTTTACAAGATAATCGAATCACTAAACAAATATAGAGATTTTCGATTGGCTGAAGAATTTATGTTATCTAAAAACCATCAACTATTATAATATTTTTGGCAAGTTGATTTCATTTTTTTCCTAAGGCAAAAAATTCCATGTTTCGTGGACTCATCTTCTTTCTCTTACCTTGATTCTTAACATTACTAAATTTGTTCATGATTATTTTAGATTTTTATAAGATGTTACTACTACAATTTTATGCATGTAGGTCTAAAGATGGAGCTATCACTACATGGAGCTGAAATGAAATGTCATCCATATGATCTATATGTTTTTTATGCATGCTTGCCATTTACTTTCATGTTGGCAGACTTATTTACTTTGACATGCATGAATAATTGTAGTTCACATGCAAGTTGAAGTAGAGACAAAAAATTCATCACTTGCACTTTTCTTCACTAGTTTTGGAGTCACTATGATTCTTTGTCCCTATTGGATTAGTTTAGTGGTCAAACGATGTGCTTTATATGCAAGAACTAACATTCATCCTAAACCTTATGTAAATCTAAGCTCCATTCCCTAATGGATTTGAATCCCTCCCCAATATTCTTATTTTCAATTTTGGGTCGAGACTAGAGGCGCAACCTTGAACTTGGTTAAGGACTAGACAAGTTTATCCTTGAACCTTGATTTCAAAAATTAAATTTAATCATGGGCCCAAGACAACCTAGCTCCAACTACAAATTATCTATTTGTCTCAAGTTTGTAATATACAAATTGATTTCTAGTATGTTGTATAGAAGGGAAAATCCCTAAGACATTTAGAAATCATCTTAGAACATCATCATTCAATGCATGGAGCATTCATATAGAGTATTAGATTGACATATACAATCAAAAGAATATGTATAATTTAATGAATTTGAATTTTTCTTGACATGTCTTTGAATTTGTTCAACAATATTAAATAGATTCAAAAGACCTAATTAATATCAAGACAAGAAGTAAATTTGACATTAAGCACACACTATAATAGAAAATCCATTATTACTTACCAAACTAAACCCTGTATCTTAATTTTACCAATTTCAACGTATATTTCAGTATATATTAATACTTATTTCAATATATAACTTTTATATCTAAATTAATCAATTGAATGCTTAATTGTCACAAACATAAATATTTTAAAATATTTAAATTTACACACAATTATTAAAATAAACTTCCCTATAATTATCGTTGACCTTTAAAGTGTAATAAAACTATTTGGCAAGCCTAAGATGCTCTAGGGAATGTTGGCATCATCTAGAAAATCAACATCTGTATTTAGTGTTTTCTTATTTTAATCCAAACTCTTATTTTTTTAGGTTGAGTTGATATTTTATGTCGTTTCATGGAAGGGAAAAGGTTTATGATTATTTATAATTATATATATATGATTTAGTTTATTTAATATATTTATTGATTTAGATAATTTTGTTTACTATTCATTAATATTATTTTTGTTTTTTAGATTGATCTTAATTTTAGGCAAGTATTTTTTATGTTTAATTTAAGGTTTTTTTAGTCTTGAATTTTTTCAATTGTAAATTCAAAATTATTTTGATTTTAGGAATTCAATTTTATCTTATTATTATGTATTTATGTGTGTAAAAACAATTAAATTGTATGTTTAGTACTTTGTATAAAAGAATGTCATCCCAAGGTTATTTTAGTCATTGATCACCAAGTTATAATATGCATTAAATCACACATAATTATTGTAACTTTAGTTATAGATTTTCCTTTGTATAAGACACAACAATTACAATAGTGTGTCCATCACTAATATGAAAATATTATTTCTTGCCTTGATTTACTATTTAGACATTCATGGCACTTAATCCATTACATCAAGTCTCATAAATTCATTATCATTGTACAATATCACTATCATCTATTTATGTATTCAATGATGCATCTACTAATTACATATACATTCCATATGCTACTTCATGCATGTTTTTTAATTTATCATAAAACCATTGAATTGATCAACAAAACTTGAATGTTTCCTAATACCTTAATAAATTCTAACGATACTTTACACTACTACAAATCTATATTGTAAATACAAACAATAGATAACAAGTTTTACAATTACTAAAACCATAATCCATACTAATACTTTGAAGAATGAGTTGTTTGAAAAAAAGATGATCTATTACAAATTCAAATATTTAAAATGATATATATATATATATATATATATATATATATATATTTACTGTATGAAAATATAGATATAAACTGTAATGAAGGCACATAATCCAAGTGCAATTGACATTATTGCATTTTGAAGAAGCATAGAAATGTTACCCGAACGTGTCAAATGGTTGTGCAGTGCTGATGACAAATAAATGGTTAAGCCATCTATAAATATAAATTTGACCATCATTAGTTTTTATAATATCAAATTTACTTTCTTAAACTTGAAAAGAAAAAAGAAAAAAACAAAAGATAAAATTTCATTAATCTCACTGTTTTAGATCTTTACATTTATTTGAAGTACTGACAGTATGAAATTCTAAAGTTATTTACTCGGTGTGGATCAATCGTCTGATTGTTATATATTAAAATGAATAAAATTTACAGAAGTTTAAACAAATCGATAAACTAATCTTTTCTCATACTCGTAATAGCTTATTGAGCATTGGAGGGTTCGTAAAATTTAGAGAAATCTAAACAAAAAATTAAGGACATGATCTACTTCTGATCTTGACTGAGTTCACCAAGATTGTAAGATGGCGGTTTTTTTTTATTCATAAGTGAGCTGGATTAGAAACTTAGAATCATTCAAACTCAGTTTGAATTATTATTACTATGTTTGAAAAATTCAAGAGTCTTGGACTCTTCACTCTTTTTTTCCTTTCTGGAGAATTGTATTTGCTGGAGTAAATTTCTTTGGAGTAAGATGCAAATATTTGTTTATCTAGTTTTTAGAATAGAAAAAATTATTTAATTTTTGCTAGTTAGTTGTTATCTAATTTGATATATTGATTCAATTTTTTAGACATGTATTGTTATCAATATTAAATGTTTTGTTGTAGTAAAGTTTTTATAAGTTTGAAACATATGTAAATATTTCAATCAAGTTGAATAAGAAAGTTTATTTGTTGAAATAATCGGTGTCTCCTCTATCTAGCATCAAAGTGGTATTAGAGACAAATTGATTATAGGTTGAAGTTAAAAAAGAGTTTAGCAGAATTGTTCTCAAACAAAAACTAATTACTGATGAAGAAATAAACTAGATTGTAGGTGGAAATAAATTTGTGTTAAGTCATTGCCAAGAACAATTTGGAGTGAAGTGTTGGAAACAAGCTACACTGAGAGGGGGGTGAATCAATGTTGTGCAAAAATTAACTTTATTGATCTTTATCGTCAAAGCACTTGTAACATTCAACTAAAATGCATGAACAAGAAGAAAAAAATCACAACACCATAACACAAGATTTTTTATGTGGAAACCCTGTTAGGGGAAAAACCACGGTGGATGGCCAATCCACAATATGATTTGAGTATACTCATAAAGTTTACAATATGGGGAATGCACTTGCATTCAGGTGCACTGCCTAGAGCTCACTGCCTTACAAAGAGAATCAAATTAAAAACATCTGAGAGTTTGAATTGAGAAAAATAGCATCTACATATGCTTGATTATAGTTCCGGCTAGGCTCAATATTCAATCTTCTATCCTTTAGACTAATTCTACACTTTTTCTCTGTTCTGCTCACACTCACAACATAGATCCTTTATGCACAAGTGAAACTATGCATTATCGCTCTTCTGCTCTTCTCTTATTCACTATTTGCATCAAAACACTTCATACACACACTTCAAAATGATATGAATGATCTCATATATATATCCACAACTAAGAATTCAATCACAATATTTTGGCTTCAATAGAACAAAAGAATATTTATAATTGTCGGCTTAAATCATGAGTAAACCTTAATATGCATCCACAACGGTCGGCCACAACTTAGCTAGGACCCAAACAAAGATGCTCAAACACAAAAATACTTAACTAATTACTTCCCAAACATCCGCGACATGATACATTCACGAAGTCAGCTCCAGTACTGATAAAATAGAGAATTAGCCAACCGGATCTTCCAAATCAGACACAGATCAATAGGAGGCACTAAGACTTACAGATAACACTATGCATACATCGATCAACCTTATTTAAGATACGCAGCACAAAATATTAACTAAAAATCTTCATGTGAATGGATGAACCCAAAATTGTCGGACGTTCTGTTCTTCCTTAATTGTTTGCAATCTGACTACTGGTGCGATCAAATGATGATGCGCAAATCTAATCACCGACTGGGGTTTCCATCAATGAAAAAACCAAATGATATTCATAGTGTCTCTTGCCAACAATCTCCCCCTTTGGCATTGATGACAACACTTAGTGAAAAATGACTAAGTGTCGGATTAGTACCAACATTAACTACACTACCAAAATTTCAAAAGCCGAACTCTTCTCCAAAACACAATTCTCCCCCCTGAGATGATTATGCATTTTTCACTCTACTACTCTCCCCCTTTGACATCAATGGAAAAGGTAGGAATCTACATACCAAAAATTTAATAAAACTATTATGAACAAGTTGCTTATGTATAAACAGGCTTCTTTAACTTACATAAACTTGAAAATGTTTGAAAAATCTTTCTTCAACAAAGCCAAATTCATGTCCCAAACTCTTTTGAGACTTTCCAAGATTGTTATGTTTCCACAAACCAAATAGAATTGTGTCTCTATAGACTCTAGGTTTGCTGGATCACCCACTGCTTTAGCATCTTCTACTTCTTTCAATGTACTTGACATAATTTTTATCTTTGGGCCAATTAGGCCTTTAAGTTCACATGCTCTTGCAAGAATTTTGTCATTTTCATGTTTTAAGCTCTTTATTTTGTCAAGCAAGGATGTCACTTCTCCTTCTAACTTTCCAACACTACCAGTTAAAGGATCAAAGGCATCATAAATAGTAGCTAATTGCTTTTCTAGATCCTTAACCTTTTTCTCATTGTCATCAGTAAACTTTGAAAAAAGACAAACAAGACTTGTAAATCTTCCCACCTTCGGATAGAGCATTTTGGATATTTTCCACATAGGTGGCTAACAAATTTTTATCCTTTGTTATCATTTGCTTTAGTCCATTTAATCTTTTAGCATCAAATTCCTTTTGAACTTTAATCTTAGCTGATTTCTCAAGTGAATCGAAGTGAGTACTTACTGAGTTGATGAGCCTCTTTAGCTCACTAGAGGAGGAACCAGTCGGACCTATCACATGAGTGGGCATTATCTTTTCCAAGACTCTGGATGCAAGATTTAGAAGTTCACTGTCCTCAATGTGGGACTTCAACAATTCTTCTCTGGCTTTTGCTTGGGCAAATAATGCTACTTTCATTTTCTGAATTGGACTCAGAGTAGATAGGTCGATCGAACCCTCAATCAATTCAGGATCAAATTCTTCTTTCTGTTCTACCAAAAAATTCTTCACTACCTCTACAGTGTCTCTTGCTTCTACTAGAATTGCATTTACATCAAATTTCTTCTCTTCAACCATTGCTTCCTCAATTGCAGGTTCTGACTTATCTTCAGGGATCTCCACTTTCTGGAACTTCAATTTCCATAGGTATTTATGCATTGTCCACTTCAAGAGGGATTAGAATATCCTCAGCTACATCTTGTTTCTCTTCTTATTTTTCTCTCGGTCTAGATGAAACATCATGAGTTCCTTCAGGGATAACATCAATTCTACTATTTAACAAAACTTTTCTCAAAATTTGTTCAGTCTCTTCAGCGACTTCTTTGGTTTGGCCAATCATCAGCTTATTCACTCTTGTTTTCTTTCAAATTCTTTCTTGGATTTATTCAGTATTGACTTCAATTCTTCCATAGATACTACTAGACACAATTCAGCAAGAATTCTTTCTCTCATTTACTCTTCTTCTGATCTGGCATTAACTCTCCTCATCTCCAAAATGTCATATAAGATTTTAGGTAAATTAGGCATTATTTCAATAAGAACTTTATTGAGAATATTCAAATGTTTTATCGTTGCCTCCTCAAGTATCCTCTGATCAGATTTACCAAAATATTCATATGATTTGCAAAGTGGCTTGAGATTCCCATCCTTAACCAAAGATTTTTTAACTTCTTCCACTGACATACCTGGTTGGTCAATTTTTGCCTTTTTCTTTGCTTGATCATCTCCACCAGAGGCTTTTATTTTAGTAATTGTTGTTGCCTTAGTGCCTTGATGCTTGATTTCTCTAACACCTTCATCAGACTCTATTTCTTCATCCTGAGAAACTGCTATATAGACTCTTTTTCTTTTATCTTTCTTCCTTTTTCCTTCCTTACCAAATCCCTTAGATTGAGTTTTCATAGAGATTGTCTTTGTTGCAGGGGTGAATAGGGATGTAGAGCTTCTAGTTGACCTAGCTTGGGCAGATGGTGTTGCCAGACCAACAGATTCAGTTTTGACTACCTCTTTTTTTGCTTGAGCTTCTTTTGTTTTCCTTCTAGCTTCTTTTAATTTTTCTATCGGTATCCCCATACTTTCTGCTAAGACTTCCACCTCTTTTCTAACTCTTTTAACTATCACAGGTTTTCTGAGTTCATGGTGTACCTGCATATTCTTTTCTGCATAAGTGTTGAATCTCTCTTCTAATTGTTCTAGAGGTTTTCTCAATAAATGTTTTGCATACATTTCTAGAATGCGCTCCTCAACTTCATATCCCATCGGCATGATCTAGATTGTTCTAAGATCAATGGCTTCCATCATACATTGATCAATATCTACCATGAAGCAAATTGTATCCTTATATTTCTCTACAATGGAAGTGGGAATCCTCTCTCTGGCTTGCATCATACTCTGAAAACTTTTGAAATATCCCCAGGTAGTGGCATTCTTTATCTTAATGTCTGCAAATCTGTGAAAGAGATCTTTGATCTAAGTGGCTACTGGTTTCTCTTTTTGCCAATGAACCTTTCTGAATCCTAGAACCTCATCCATGAATTCAAAGAATAAGCATAATATTAAGTTACCATACTTAAAAGAATTTTTCTTATCCTTCTTAATCTTCCCAAGATTTTCCACCAGCTGACTTCTTAGAAATTCACAAAGATCATAGTTTGCATTTTCCTTTACCATTTGATAGGCTACATAAATGGGAGTACCAGACATAGAGTTGTCTTGGTTGGAATGATAGATTTTATACCCAATAACCATAGATGGAAATTTGACATCTACATCAACAATTTCATCAATTGTCATTTCTCTTTTGTCATACTTAGAACCTGTTGCATCAGAGATTGTTTAATTATTCATTGATTTTAGAATTGGTAATCCACTGAAAGAATTTAGACCTATTACAGCACTAATAGCCTCCTTTGTAATCTTGAAGGGTATACTCAACCACATGAATTGATCATGGAATCGACTCAAGACATAATGAACCCATTCACTCTCCTCAAACACTAGGAATTTAACAATCTATGTAAATTTCTTTTCTTCTAGGGTTTTATATTCTGGCTTCACACAAAAATCATCTCCTATGATGTGATTATTATACGGATTCAACAGGTGTGAGCTTCCCAGATCTTCAATATTAGCATGAATATAAGCCCTAATATCCTATGTGTGTAACACACCGTACCAAACATATGAAAAATCTCCTAATAGATCGGTCTCAATAGACTTGTAGGGATGCCATTTGAATTTGGGATGAGGTTTGTCCTTAACTTCAACTACCAATGGAGTAGCCATTATCAATTCACAAGTTCACAGAGTTTTTCCAATAAATAGCTTTCTTTTGGATCGTAGTTTGATTATTGAAAACTTCTTCGCACTTGAATTTCATCTAAACTCACCAAGGTTCACCTTAGAGCTCTCCAAACTTCTTTTCTTCTAAATGAAAAGTGACAAATGAAAGATAGAAATGACCTTTTATCACTCGCATATGTTGTGCAGTTTTTGCACACACGCCCCACTGATAGTGGGGACCCTCTTTTTTTCCCTTTTGGTGTTTTGGCCCTTCTTTTCTGGGGGGTTTTTGCTTGCTTGGGTTTGTGCTTTAATGTCCATTTTCCCAATTGAGGTGGCATTCTTTTGAACTATATTGAAAATCTGAAGTTTTGGCTTTATTTCGGGTTTTTCACTATTTTCGGGAAAACCTGCCTGGGCCGAATTTTCCCAGTTTCCTCCCAATGTCCGAAATGGCTACTTTTGCATTACTTTTGGGAAATTCTGCACATCCTGGATTTCCTCAAAATCCGTGACAGTGTCGAAACCTCGAAAGTATTTTGTGTCTGTGGCCGTCTTGTCGAATGCATTAATGGCGTTTGTGCGAAGGCCTTGGGGCTTTGATATATTGATTCTTTGAGAAGTAATTGATCATTTGAGTTTATGTATTTGTTATCATTTGGGCTTGTGTCTTGAGGTTCTTGGTGTTTGCTAGATATCTTGATTTTCGAGGCCATTTGGACTGTGCGTTTGCATTTCCTGTGCGTGGGCTGTATCCAGTTTGCATTGAGCGGTTATATCTCGACTTCACCAGTTTCAACCTTTGCGTTTCCATGGTATGTAGATGTGCCCTTTTCTTTGTTGGTTTCAATGGCTTTTATTTGTTTGCTCAAGGAGTCCTTCGTAGGTTTCCTAGTTTTTCTGGATGCGCGTCATCATTGAGCATTTTGGGGTTTTCATTTGGTGCACCAGTCCGTTTTTATTGATTAGGCGTGTGCATTTTAGTCTCGTGTTGCTTCTTATTCGGGCGTTGGCTTGTTGTGGTTTCATACTCTCCATTTTGGTGTATGAGCGAGTTGTCTGTGCTTTCATGGTGAACATTTAGGGTTCTTGACCTAGGGCATGGCCAATCCTCTTCAAATTTCTGTGAAGAGTGTCCTTAGTTCATGTTTTATTCATCAACGTCCTAGGTTGAGTTGGTTTCGGGGTTCTGGCCTAGATCCGGAGTGATTTGAATCGATTTGGTGAAAGTAGCGTAGATGTAGACGGGTTCAAGTTTTCGAGGTCTTCACGGATTTTCGCTTCCCCCGGATTTCCCTGAATTTTCTATCTCCTCTTCTTTTATCACTTTTTGTCGGATTTCATTTGGTTTTGCCAAAATCCGTTCCATCCGAATTTTCCCGAGGTCCGCGGTCGGGTCATTTTACCAATTTCGAACTTTAATACTATTATATCTAGATTTCGCCAAAATCCGCTCCATCTGGATTTTCCCGAATTGTCCGTGTCTTTTCATTTTCCCCGAGTTAGTTATAACTAATGTTGATTTTTCCAAAATCCGTCTCCGGCGGATTCTTTCAGGTGTTTTTGGGAAATGCTAAATTTGATGGTTATAGATGATGGGTTTCTTGGTAATCTATTTGATTGATTTAAGGAGCTTATGCTAAGTATTCTCAATTTTTTTTCCTTGATTAAGTTGATGATTTAAATGATATTATGGGATTTTGTATGTTTGGTTCATTGGAATCTGCCCGGTCTGGATTTTCCCGAAAATCCTTCCCAGTGTAGAATCCGTGAGGGGAGCTAAATCCCGAATTTTGAGATAATGATCTTCTACACTTGTTTCTTCTTATGGATCTAATTGTGTTTACTTTTATGTGCTTACAGGAAGGATCAGGATAGAATGTTGCTGGTCGAGGCAAGAGAAAGGCAACTGATCCTAGTGCAGAGGCTTCTGCCATCTCGAATGCAGAAAAGGTTAAGTTAGATATAAAGAGCTGAATTCCTAAGAGTATGTTGACCTCAATTTGGTCAGAGATCACATATACGAATGCAAGCATGTGGGATTACGAGGAATTCAAGGCTAAGATGTCAGCACCAAACCTTCCTCTGTTGTCAAGGAGAATGGTGGAGTCCGGGTTGGCTCATGTGGTAGGTTTCCCTTCTACAGTGTAGTGCTACGAGTTGGTACTTGAGTGTGCTAGAAATTATGATAGTGGAACACAGAGAATAATCGGTCCTCAGGGAAGGATTCTTCCTAGTTTTAGTCTTGTGGCCATTGCTGCAACCTTTGACATGTTTGATAGGTCCCATGTGGTGGGCTTCGACCTGGAGGTTTCCAGGAAATATTATGAAGAGAACATTGTCAAATATCAACAGGTGATCAACTCTTGGCTAGAGAAGCCTAAATCTCATTTCTCTAAGTTGCCTAAGCAACTATTTAGGCTGAAGTTCAAGAGGGAGTATTACAATGCCATCACCCTTCTCAGTAGGTTGATAGGATTCAAGACTACAGGTGTTTTTGAAACATGGATGTTCAATGTGATTGCCAGAATGGAATAGGGGATCGACTATCATTGGGTAGGTGTTATTAGTAATATGATCCATCATCAGTTGTGTAATGTCTTGCAGACCAAGACTTTCACTATGACCTCTTACCTAGTGTATTCATTGGCCAGACTTCATCCATACAAGGGATTGAGCACTAGAGGTATTTTTTGGTAGGATGCTATCTATGAGGTGTATCCATAGTTGCATTTGACTGGTGGAAGCTACCAGAGGTCGAATGATTCCTTCACAATGTACATTACTAGATTGCTCCAGGGTGTAGAGCATGTGAGAATCTCAGATAAGGCAAAAGAGTTGATAAGGAGGTATGGAGCCTGGTTTATCCAGTTCCAAATCTTCTCATATATCAGAGTTGATGGATTTTAGAGGGCTCCCTACAGACTCCCTAGATATCCCACTGATCATGTTGTATTGTTGGAAGTCACTAGACAAATCTATGACTGACAATGTTGTGAAGGGAGAAATGCATAAGACAAGTTTTGGGAATGATTTCCCTTTGAAGATAGGAATGGGTGAAATTTGTGTCTCCATTCAGTCTACTCATGCTTTGGAGGAGGAGATGGGTACTCTTGGGTTCTCTTTTCATTATAAGAGAGCAAGGTTTGATGTTACTGGCGAGGCTCAGAAGAAGGCCAATAGGGATTATAGCCATAAGGCTCATATTGAATACTACTGGATTAACCTTGCTGATGAGTTTGAGGTGAGAAAGAAGAGGTTTTCCAGGCTGCTAGTGGATTTGGTGAGATTATATAATGTAAAAGCCATCCCAGACCAAGTGGAAGAGGATGGAAATGTGATCTAGGGTCATGTGTATGAGGCAGTGAAGGATAAATCAATGGGAGAAGTTGATTGGTTAGAGGAAGAAAAGACTGACTTAGATCAGGTTATGGTCCCAGTAATTAAATATACCAAAATGTGGTTAAAGCATAAAATGCTAGAGCTGGAGAGTGAGGGTGTTCCATGCACCTATGAGCTGATGGGAGACTTAGAGTCTCATTCTACTTCTGAGGCTTCACTTGAACCAGATCAAAAGGGGAAGGAGAAAGTGGATTCTCCTTTCAAAATTCAGGTAAGGGAGGTGCAAGTTGAAAAGGCTGTAGAAGTGAGCAAACAGAGGAGGCCCGTTTCCAAGAAGAGGAAGCATGCCTCTAAAAAGGAAGTTGAGAAAAACCAGGAGGAAGAAGAGGTTGAAAGTGTTCATGCACTAATGAAGAAGATAAGAGTCACAAGGACATCCTAGAAAGTGGAGGAAATCCCTAAGGCTGACAAGGAAATTGAGCCACTAGTGGTAGAGGTGGAAAGCTCAGGGGAAAAGACACAAGTTTATATGAGGAGATCAAGGACTCCTTCCGCAAGGGATACTGTAGCCAAGGAGAGTGTTCTAGTAAGTATCCCTATTGCTGAGAAAGTAAATCCCTCCATTCCTCAAGATGGTAGTAGCGTAAGGGGAGAACCAAAAGAAGATGAAAGTCCTAAGAATTTGGGAGAAGAAGAGTTCCAAGAAGGAGACCTTTTTAAAGCAGAGGCAAAAATTGATAAGGTGGTTCAGTCTCCCTTGGTGGCACATGCAGACTCTCCTACAAAAGAACAAGTAGACAAGTCTCCTCAAAAGGAGGAGGAAATACCAGCTAGGGCCCCCTCACCAGTGAAGGTTGTTGTGGAAGAACAAGTACAGCAGGAAGAGAACCCAACGGTGGATGTTCCTAAAAGTCCAAGTGTTGAGAGGGATGTAACTATTGATCAGTAGGAGAAAGAACAAGATAAACAAGACACAGTGCCTGTTGGGTCTACTATTCCGGATTGGCTTGAGAGGGAATTGAAGAGAAAAATGGTAATAGTGGAGGATGCTCCTCTCAATTGGGATGCCCTCATGGCTAATGTAGAGAGGAGAAAGACCAAAAAGAAGGCAAGGGTTGTATCTCGGATTGAGAGGGATGGATCAGGTAACCGGGTGGCCCATATTGCTACCCTTGCTCCAAACAAAGATAGAGATAATGTGACTGCCCAGGACTATAATGTGCAGACTATTGATTTGAGACATGCTACTGTTGAGCAGGATATTGATGAGTATGAGGGTTCTAGTGCAGTTATTGTGGGGAGATTGAAGAAAGCAGTACAAACTAAGCATGAGCTAGAGAAAGAGAATAAAAAACTAAGGAAATACTTGCACGAGTTGATAAAACCTTTGCAAGCTATTGGCTCCTCCTCCTCTACTACAAGATTCCTACCCCAAGAGACAATTTATGTGTTAGAGAAGATGAAGGGTACTTCACATGCTGCGGTTACCTGGTTACAAGGTGTCCAAGCTAAGGGAGATGAGGCCATTAAGGGCATATTAGCCACTGGAGGGGATGCACTGAGATTGATTGATTGGTTAAAGGCTGCATTGGCACAAGATAATGTGGATACCAACCTCCTGCTGCAAAAGACTACAACAATCATGGGGTTCACTGAAGAAAAATTAGTACAGTGCAAGATTCTTCCTTTTCCAAGAGTTTCTGAACCTTGGGAATGGTTTGAAATCCTGCAAATGAGGCAAAAGGCCTGAAAAAGATCCACAAATAGGTGAGGAAAATTGAGGATGCTCTGACTAGTGTTCATGAGAGGTGCATTTCATTCTTTGAGGTCATGACTGGAAGGAAGAAGTTTTCTTCAAAGCATCTCAGTTTGGAGCAACTTAGAGAATGGTGGAGAGATGTGTATTCTCTAGTCAGCGAAGGGCCAGTTACTGAACATCAATTGGATGATGCTGCAACTTATATTGCAGTAATTGATAGTTATTTGACCAACAAAATCGATTGGGATGGTATAGTTAGGCAGGTAAGAGAATATATCAAGACTCTTGAGAGAAAGATTAGGGTTTTGCCTATGCCACTTGTTGTTGAGTTGGATAGGGTCCTGTTGGCCGTACATGGTGAAGAAGATAAAGCTAAGGAGAAAGATGGGGAGTGATTATATAGAGTTACATAGATATTTGTGCTTCCCATTAATTCACATGTATTGGGCTGACCTTTTGATGCCTTGGCGGTTTTGGATGAAATTGGTGCCAATGGCACAAATCATATGTTCGAATATCTTTTAGGCCGACCTCTTGTAGGTCATGTGTTTATTGTAAATTCTAATTTGGGCTGACCTATCTTATGGATTCTCTATAAAAGCGGGCATGTTGCCTCATTTGGAAATAGAGAGATTAGAAAATAGATATAGAAGGATAGGTAGATCAGGAGAAAATAGTTAAGTGATATTAGAGCAAGTTGGGGTTTATTTTCAAGCAAATGTTGTAACAGAAAATTGGAATTGCTACCATTTTTGGATGATTTAATATAAGAGGGATATTGTGTTTGGTATCTATCTTCTGGAATCTCATATGGCATGGTTCTTGTTATTCTATCTTTCAAATTGCTTAATGTTTATGGTTAGATGATTTGATAATGCTTAGGGTTTCATGTTTGGAATGTTTGCAGTGATCTCTAGTCCATACTTTTTGTAGTTAGTTGATTGTTAGCTGCTTTGCAAAGTTAGCCTGGACTTATATTTGTGGTTAGTTCAATTGTGAAGGTTTATTCATCTCAATTGCTGTAGGATTGACTGAATGAATGTCTATGATTTGAAAATATTTCAATACCTTAGAATATTGCACTATTTCTGTGGAATTGCAGATTCATCTGGGTCAAGCAAAAAATAGTTTATGAGAGATCGGTCCATTTTAAGCATTTTATGTTTTTGCATTTTCAATCTTAGGGTTAGAAGTAGTTTTAAGATTATCTCTGAAACCTTTATCTTTTGTTGTTTCTTTTTTATCAGGGTTCCAATCAAGTTTCAAAGTATCAATTTAGTGTCTATATTTGATAAGATTCGAAATCCAGTATTGCTCGTAGTAAGGTCCCATTGTGATTACCAACATTTTCATATTTATCGCTAATTTGTTTTACTGCTTTGTCAAGACCTGACGTTAGAGACCTTGGGGTTATCTCTTTTCCCATAGAGATTTACCTTTCAAGAGAGATAGGATATTATATTCTATCTAAGTTGTTGCTGTGCAGAAAACACCATCAACAGATTGGTGCTCGAAGGAGGGCCTTTTGAACAAGCAAGCTGGAGCATTTTCTTAAATGCCATCTCTCCTGAGAGACTTAGAAGAAGAACTAGATCCACTCCAGGGGAGGAAGAATTTCAAGAATTTCAAGCCCCTACTAGACTAGAAGAGGGGAAGAATCATCATTAGCTCATCCACTTCCATCATCTCGATCATCCTCATCTTCATCCGACTCTGAGGGGATTCCCATTCCACAACCACAACCAATCATAAATTAGCCATTACCACCCCCACCTCCACCAATGGCTTTTCTTGCTACTAATCCATCCCCATTGATCTTCAATAATTACAATGTTATGCCCAAAAATCCTGAGTATTTCTGCTCTAAGTTTCATACTCATGATCCTAACATAACTGCAGAAGAGCATATTAGGATTTTCCAGACTTGTCTGAGAGATAGAGGGATTAACCATGAGGATGTTTCATGTATATTGTTCCCTTATTCTCTAGGAGAAGAAGCCTTTTATTGGTATAATCACCTACTTGTTTCTTCCATCCATAATTGGATTGAGTTGGAAGCTGCATTCCTACAAAAGTTCAAGATTCCCATCAGTGCTAATAAGCTATACCTACATTTTACTGGGGTAAAAAGAGAGATTAATGAGTCCATAGGATCATTCAATGATAGGTTCCATCGAGCATATACTAGACTCTAGGCACATTATGCTGGAAATGAGAATACTGCTTTGGAGATATACCTTGAGGCCTTGGATAGCCTTACAACCACCTTCTTGAAACAAAGGAGCAATCCTCCAAATACTTTCTCACTGCATATGTGGAGGCAGTGAAAGTCAGCACAGACTTAAGACAACATTTGTTAGGACCTTTGCCATCCTTGGGACTTGTTGCTCACCCTGGACAAATTCAAGCCCTTAATCAGGCTTTGACTAGTCATGCTCCAATAATGAATCATGTACCGTCACTACCTTTGGTTCCTCATCTAGGTCCACCTCTAAATCAAGCTCAATCTACAACCTCTTATCCTCAATAGAGAGTTAATCAACCCTTATAGTAGAAACAAGATGGTTTCCCTACATATTTGTAGAATTCAGAAGTCTTGAATTAGGCTGTTGGTTCTGGGAATATACTTGGATATCCTTCGGGAGGTAATTCGACACCACCTAACAATCTGGATAAGGAGAGGTTGGATGAATTGTCTGAACAAGTGAAGAGGTTGAATACAGAGGTAACTTATTTGAGAAATCAGAATAGCCAGCTTCAGGCTGCTTAGAAGAATATACAATCCAGCCATGGTAGGGAAAACAAGAATTTTGAAAGAGGTCAATACTTTGATAGTAATCAAAATTATGACAGAGGGCAGGGTTCTGATCAAAATTTTGATAGAAGACAAGGCTCTGGTCAGAATTTTGATAGAAACCAACAAGGTGGACAAGGATTTGACAGGGGGCAACAACCTAGGCAGAATAGATCTTGGAATACTGGGCCTAATAATGGAGGGATTCCTACTCCTCTGGATCAGCCTACTACTCAAGAGAAACCTCCAAATGGTGTATACCTAGCGGAAACAGCTTTGTCTGGATGTTGCTAACTCCATAAAATAAGTCAACACTTTGAGTTGGACTATGCTGAATTTTAGACTACAGCTTCTATCTTTCAGTATGAAGTGGAAAATAATTCTACTGGGCAGGAAATTGTACGTTCAAACCTTTATGATTCTCCAATACTGGTACTTAATCATGCTCCATTCCCAAAAGGTGAGGAAAATGAACCAGAAGAAGTGTTTAGTATAGAGGAGGAGGCGGAGTAGGTGTTGAATGTAGATGAAATCTCCCAGTTGTTTAACGAAGAAAATGGGAATGATAATGGCCCTTTAGATGAGGAAGATGTTGGTGTTGAAGAAGTTCAGATGTTTCAACAGCCAGCAAAGAAGTATGATTTAAGAAATAGGCCTAATAGGGGTCCATAGGCTAGATGTCCTTTTACCACTCTCATTCCCCCTAACAATTTTAGTACTCCACCTGATCCACAAGCTAGTAACAATCCATCTTATCCTCAAGTGCCAACACAATACCTATCAAAGGGGAACAATGCTGAAATTTCCAAGGATAAGCAGGCTAGTGGCTATAAAGAATCCTAGGCTGACTTGAATGTGGAGCAATTGGGTGAATATGTGATTGAGGAATTCAAGAAAGTAAAGGTAAGTCTTTCTTCTTTCAAATTGTTAAGAGTTTCTGCTATTAGAAATGCTGTTTTGGGATCATTGAGTTCAAATACAACATCACAAGGGGTAGCCACAAATGAGGCTACTACTAGGTCTTCTAATTCTCAAACACCCAGAAGTCAGGTCCCATCGGCGGACAAGAGGGGAGATAAGGATAAAGGTCAGGTTGCACAAGCTGATACTCATCTGAACTTATTTCAAGGTAAGATGGAAACTCCTCCTTTCCTAATTTTTGTTCGTATCTTCAGAAAGAACTTGCATAATTGTCTTCTAGATTCAAGAGCCTCTACAAATGTTATGCCTTTTGCTGTTTGCAAAGCATTGGGTATCACTCCTATAGCTTCTCAAAAGAAGGTTACTCAGTTGGATAAAACAAAGGTGACTGTAGTTGGAGAATTGAACGTGATCTCTAAGCAACTTGCATCAGATCCTAGGGTGCAGCAAGTGATCAATATCCAAATTGCTTACATCCCTGATACTTATGGGTTGATCTTAGGTAGGGATTTCACTAAAGCTTTGAATGGATACACATCCATAGATCATTCCCACATGTGGTTACCATGGAAAGGAGTTCCAAATTAGATCAGAATTGAAAGAGAACCTAGGATGAAATATGTGATCACAGAGTACCAAAATATCTCAAACGAGGTGTTGGTGTCTAAAGTTAGCATGGGAAATTATGTGTTGGCTGGATCAGTTACAGAGGATGAAGAAGTTTTTATGTTGCAAGATTCTTCAAATGAACACCTTCTGGAGAGCAGTGGTCCTGAGACTTTGATTGAACCAGAGAATGAAATAAGTGATGAAGAAGATAGACAGCTTGGTTTGTTAGATAACTTTTAGGAATTCATCCAGAAGTGTATCGAAGACCAGGTGCAACTAAAAGGAAGCATGACGTTTGAAGAATTGTTTCTTCCAAGTTGGTGTAGAGTACATGATGCCTTTCATTATGAGTTGGAATGTGACTTGTGTCAAACTATTGTCAGACAGATACAGAAATGCATTAATCCAGTTCCACCTACTAGACTCAATGTGCAGGAGGAATCAAATAGTGATAAAGATAAAAGCTCAGTACTACCTAAAAAAATCCTTATCCCTGGTAAAGAACAAGGTAAATTGAAGCCGAAAGAACCTGATGGCTATTGGACACTAATTTTTGATGGATCCAAATCCAAGCAAGGTGCTGGAGCAGGATTTGAATTGATTAGTCCTAAAGGAAAGAATTACTTTGCTGCTCACAGACTCTAGTTTCAATGTACGAATATGTTGTTGAATATGAGGCGTTGATCCATGGCTTACTAATGGCATCAAGAAAGAAAGTTAAGATATTGCAAGTATTCAGAGATTTCGAATTGGTGGTCAAACAAGTAAGAAAATAGTATTCATGCCATGATAGAAGAATGAGCAACTACAGGCATAGAGTGTGGGATCTCATCGAGGGGTTTGATGCCTTTAATATTCAATTGATCCCTCAGAACAAAAATCAGGTTGCTGATTCTTTAACTCAAGCTGCCAGTACCTTACAGCCTTTGTCGCTTTCAGGATTGAAGAAATTTATAGTTGAGCTCACTCCAGTCCCTTCAGTGCCTGACAACGTTACCAAATTTCAGGTATTTGAAGATGATAAGCATATTCTGGACTTTATTACAAGCTGTGATGTGTTTGCCTCCCATGTTATTGATGAGATAGAGCCTCAAGAAGTAGAAATTGATTTTGGAGGAATCATCAATCTAAAGACTAATACCATTCCAAGGGGTATGGTGCAACTTGAACGGATTTTTGACTTGGATAAAATAAGAGATCAAGAGCAACAGACTAAGAGAGAGTCCATTAGCAGCCATTGTGAAACATATAATATGGGGACACCGGATGACTTGAAGAACATTCTTATTGGCAAGGTATGTACTCTAGAGGAAAAGAAAGGGATTATTGATACCTTACATACATATAATGAAGTAATAGCTTGGAGTTATGAAGATTTGAAAACATATGATACTTCAATCATCACACACACCATTCCTCTAAGATCAGATGTCAAACCTTTTCGACAGATACAAAGGCCAATTAATGCTCTGTTAGAGCCCATTATCCAAAAGGAGGTGTAGAAACTGCTTTTAGCATGTATTATATTTCTAGTAAGACACTCTACTTGGGTGGCAAATTTGGTTCCAGTAAGGAAAAAGAATGGAGAAATCAGACTATGTGTGGATTTTAGGAATCTGAATAGAGCATCAGAAAAAGATAATTATCTAGTTCCCTCCCTAGATTAAGTGCTTTAGATTGTCAATGGATCACAAATGATGTCCTTTTTGGATGAGTATTCTGGATACAACTAATTCATGGTGCAATATGAGGATAGACACAAGACTACCTTCACCACCAAATGGGGAAATTTTGCTTATAGAAGGATGCCATTTGGACTGATAAATGTTGGAGCTACATTCCAGAGAGCCATGGACATTGCTTTTAAAGATATAATTGGCAAGTGCATCATCATCTATATGGATGATTTGACTATTTTTTCTAAGAAATGAGGTGATCATATAACGGACTTAGGCAAGGTGTTTCAAAGATGTAGAGAGTTTGGTATTTCACTTAATCCAAGAAAGTGCATTTTTGGAGTCACGGAAGGCAAGTTATTAGGACACATTATCTCAGAACAGGGTATTGCTATAGACCCTGAAAGAATTCAGGCTATCCTGAAGATTCAGCCTCCTGCAAGTAAGAAAGAAATGAAGTCATTCTTTGGTAAGATTAATTTTGTTAGGAAATTTATCACAAGATTTGCAGAGATAGTCAAACCATTGAATGCTATGTTAAAGCAAGAAGCGAAGATAGAATGGAGCATAGAAGCTAAGGAGGCATTTGTAGAAATCAAAAAGGCTATTGCTGAAGCTCCTATATTGGTGATTCCAGTTTACACTAAGCCTTTTTATATATATTCATTCGCTTCTGATCACTCTTGTGCTACAATGTTAGCTCAAAAGTCTGATCAAGAGGATGAACACCCTATAGCCTTCATGAGTAATCCTTTAAAAGATGCAGAATTGAAATACCACAATGTGGACAAACAAGCCTAAGCTTTGGTTCGAGCAGTGAAGAAGTTCAGGCATTATATCTTGAGGAATAAAGTTTTTGCCATAGTGCCTGATCCTGCAGTAAAGCTGTTATTGATGTAGAATGAGTTAGGTGAACGAAGGGCCAAATGGGTAACCATGTTGTAGGAATATGATATGGAAATCCAGCCAAAGAAATTGGCAAGAGGACAAGGGCTTACAAAGACGATGGCTGAGACAGGTCATGATCTCACAACCCAACATTATTACCTTTAAGAGGTGTCTCCAGGAGACTGGTATGATGAAATTATTTTTTATCTATTAAATCAACAGTGTCCTGATCATCTTAGCATGGTTCAAAGGCAATCCTTGCACCTGAAGAGTGGAAGTTTTATGATGAAAGGAGATATACTATACAAAATAAATCATGAGGGTGTTTAGGGAAGGAGGAAGCTGCTAGAGTGATGATTGAATTTCATGAGAAATATGGCATAGGCCATGGTTCTGCATCTTCCACTGTACATCAAATCTTGAGGGCAGGCTATTACTGGCCTACTTTGTTCAAAGATGTACACCATGTGAGAACTTGTCACATATGTCAGACTACAACAAGTAAGGAGAGACATGTAGCTCTTCTGCTTTAGCTAGTCATAGAGGTAAAACCATTTGCTCAGTGGGGCATGGACTTTATAGGTCCAATTAATCCTTCATCTTCTACGGGCCACAAGTATATTCTTACCATAACTGATTATTTTACTAGATGGATAGAGGCTCTTGCTTGCAAACAATGTACTTCGGATGTGGTAATCAATTTTCTTGAATCAAGAATTATTAATCATTTTGGTTGTCTGCTGTCTTTGGTTTCTGATAATGGTCTTGCATTTGCATCACTGAAGTTTTCTAATTGGGCGTATGATCATGGAATTGTTATTAAGTTTTCTTCCAATTATTACCCCCAAGGTAATGGTCTAGCTGAGTCTTCCAACAAGAACCTACTGACAATTATCTGTAGGCTGTTAGAACAAAATCCTAAGGATTGGCACACCCAGCTCCGATTTTCTCTTTGGGCTAACCGTACTAGACAGAAAGCATCCATAGGAACCTCTCCTTATCACCTGGTGTATGGTTTGGAACCTGTGTTTCCTATTCAGTTGAAAATCCCTACCCTGCAGTTCATTAATGAGTACTAAAATGAAGAATATAAGCATGAAGCTCATTTGGCTGAATTATTGCATTTGGAAGAGAAAAGAGATGAAGCCCTAGAGAACTTTGCTGAACATCAGGGTGTAGTAAAAAGATGGTTTGATAGGAGAGCTAAGGTAAAGGCCTTTAAAATTTATGACTTACTTCTTTATTAGGATAAAGCCCATGATCGTAAGGGAGAGCACGGTAAATTTGATAAAATTTGGCTTGGTCCTTACCAGATTTCAGAAATTTTGGGAGATAATGCTTTTCGTTTGAAAACCCTCATTGGTGAGGATATCCCGCTACCTATTAATGGGCAGTATCTGAAGCATTATTTTCTACCTTGAATTACTTGCAGTTCATCCTGTACATAGCTAGAGTAGGTTTACTTTTTGTTTGCTTTGTTTCTACTTTGCTTTGGTAGTTTATGTTTGCTTTGGTTCGTTCTGCTTTTCATTTTTTTTTGCTTTTTGGGCTCCTAATGTCTTTGGGCTGTTGCACCTGTGCACCAGGGATCTTTTGTTTGGGATTGTTCTAAAAATTTCTTTCATAAATTCTAATCAGTTTTTCAGAATTGGGTGGTGGAATTCTTTTATTTGATCTTCTTTGTACTAAGAATTAGAACCATTTGTTTTATATACACTTTGGAATATATTTGGGTCTCACATTTCATATTACAATAAAGGATTTTTGGAGTTGCATGGGGTTCTTGAGTAGTTTGGCCTGGTGAAAAATCTTATATTCTGCTTCAGTGCCACTATGTTCCTCATCCTTGAGTGTGAGTTTCATTACTTACAACTGTTAACAAGAAATTTCTATAAAATAGAAAAAGAGAAAAGAGGAAAATTTTGAAAATTTGAATGAGCTTCACCTTATCAAGAATATCCTAGTATCTCTACCGGGGCTATAGACGCTTGACTGGTAGTAGAGCTATGCTTGGGAGGGTCACAGTGATAACCTTGTCGGGGCTATGGACGCTTGACTAGTAGCGAGGCTCTATCCAGGTTGCTTTTGAAGTTTGAATCCCATGTAGCTTAGTCAAATTTACTCTGGTTCTTCTTGCATTTACACGATAAGGATCAATGCATAATACACACACTTGGATCCTGGTATAGGAAAAGGTCTTCTTACTTGTGGTTTCTGAAACTTTGTTCTTAGGAGTCTTGATGGGAGGATTGAAACCATAGATTCTACGTTCTTGATTCTAGTTTATCCTTGAAATGCTCTGGAGCATTTCCCCAGCAGAGTCGCCATTTGTTGTGAAGTTTTTGGACACACACCCCACTGATAGTGGGGACCCTCTTTTTTTTGTTTCTGGTGTTTTGGCCCTTCTTTTCTAGAGGTTTTTGCTTGCTTGGGTTTGTTCTTTAATGTCCATTTTTCCAATTGAGGTGGCATTCTTTTGAACTATATTGAAAATATGAAGTTTTGGCTTTATCTCGGGTTTTTCACTATTTTTGGGAAAATCCGCTTGGGCTAGATTTTCCCAATTTCCTCCCAATGTCCAAAATGGCTACTTTTGCAATGATTTTAGGAAAGTCCGCACATCCCAGATTTCCCCAAAATCTGTGGCAGTGTCGAATCCCTGAAAGTCTTTTGTGGCAGTGGCTATCTTGTCGAGTGCATTAATGGCGTTTGTGCGAAGGCCTTGGGGCTTTGATATATTGATTCTTTGAGAAGTAATTAATCATTTGAGTTTATGCATTTGCTATCATTTGGGCTTGTGTCTTGAGGTTCTTGGTGTTTGCTGGATATTTGGATTTTTGAGGCCATTTGGACTATGTGTTTGCATTTCCTGTGCGTGGGTTGTATCTAGTTTACATTGAGCAGTTATATCTCGACTTCACTAGTTTCAACCTTTGTGTTTCCATGGTATGTAGATGTGCCCTTTTCTCTGTTGGTTTCAATGGCTTTATTTTGTTTGCTCGGGGAGTCCTTTGTAGGTTTCCTGGTTTTTCTGGATGCGCATCATCATTGAGCATTTTGGGGTTTTCATTTGGTGCACCAGTCCATTTTTATTGATCAGGCGTGTGCATTTTAGTTTGGTGTTGCTTCTTATTTGGGCGTTGGATTGTTGTGGTTTCATACTCTCCATTTTGGTGTATGAGCGAGTCATTTGTGCTTTCATGGCGGACATTTAGGGTTCTTGACCTAGGGCATGGCCAATCCTCTTCAAATTTTTGTGAAGAGTGTCCTTAGTTCACGTTTTATTCATCAGCATCCTAGGTTGAGTTGGTTTCGAGGTTCTAGCCTAGATCCGGAGTGATTTGAATTGATTTGGTGAAAGTAGCGGAGATGTAGATGGGTTCAAGTTTTCGAGGTCTTCACGGAATTCCGCTTCCCCCAGATTTCCCCAAATTTTCTATCTCCTCTTCTTTTATCACTTTCTGCCATATTTCATTTAGTTTCGCCAAAATCTGTTCCATCTAGATTTTCCCAAGGTCCGCGATCGGGTCATTTTACCGATTTCGAGCTTTCATACTGTTATATCTGGATTTTGCAAAAATCCGCTCCATTCGTATTTTCCCGAATTGTCCATGTCTCTTCATTTTCCCCGAGTTAGTTATAACTATTGTTGATTTCGCTAGAATCTGTCTCCGCCCGATGGATTCTTCCAAGAGTTTTTGGGAAATGCTGAATTTGATGGTTATAGATGATGGGTTTCTTGGTAATCTATTTGATTGATTTAAGGAGCTTATGCTAAGTATTCTCAATTCTTTTTCCTTGATTAAGTTGATGATTTAAATGATATTATGGGATTTTGTATGTTTGGTTCACTGGAATCCGCCTGGTCTAGATTTTCCCAAAATCCTTCCCAGTGCAGAATTCGTGAGGGGAGCTAAATCCCGAATTTTGAGATAATGATCTTCTAGACTTGTTGCTTCTTATGGATCTAATTGTGGTTACTTTTATGTGTTTATAGGAAAGATCAAGACAAAATGTTGCTGGTCGAGGCAAGGGAAAGGCAACCAATCCTGGTGCAGAGGCTTCTGCCATCTTGGATGCAGAAAAGGTTAAGTTAGATATAAAGAGCAAAATTCCTGAGAGTAAGTTGACCTCAATTTGGTCAGAGATCACATATACGAATGTAGGCATGTGGGATTACAAGGAATTCAAGGCTGAGATGTCAGCACCAAACCTTCCTCTATTATCAAGGAGAATGGTGGAGTCTAGGTTGGCTCATGTGGTAGGTTTTCCTTCTACAGTGCAGTGCTACGAGTTGGTACTTGAGTGTGCTAGAAATTATGATAGTGGAACACAGAGAATAATCGGTCCTCAGAGAAGGATTCTTGCTAGTTTTAGCCCTGTGGCCATTGCTGCAACCTTTGACATGCTTGATAGGTCCCATGTGGTGGGCTTCGACCTGGAGGTTTCCAGGAAATATTATGAAGAGAACATTGTCAAATCTCAACAGGTGATCAACTCTTGGCTAGAGAAGCCTAAATCTCATTAATCTAATTTTCCTAAGCAACTATTTAGGCTGAAGTTCAAGAGGGAGTATTACAATTCCATCACCCTTCTCAGTAGGTTGATAGGATTGAAGAGTGCAAGTGTTTTTGAAACATGGATGTTCAATGTGATTGCCAGAATGGAATAGGGGATCGACTATCATTGGGTAGGTTTTATTAGTAATATGATCCATCACCAGTTGTGTAATGTCTTGTAGACCAAGTCTTTCACTATGCCCTCTTACCTAGTGTATTCATTGGCCAGACTTCATCCATACAAGGGATTGAGCACTAGAGGTATTTTTGGGCAAGATGCTATCTATGAGGTGTATCCACAGTTGCATTTGACTAGTGGAAGCTACCAGAGGTTGAATGATGCCTTCACAATGTACATTACTAGACTCCTCCGGGGTGTAGAGCATGTGATAATCTTGGATAAGGCAAAATAGTTGATAAGGAGGTATGGAACCTAGTTTATCGAGTTCCCAACCTTCTCATATATGAGAGTTGATGGTTTTTAGAGGGCTCCCTATAGACTCCCTAGATATTCCACTGATCATGTTGTATTGTTGGAAGTCACTAGAGAAATCTGTGACTTTGACAATGTTGTGAAGGGAGAAATGCATAAGACAGGTTTTTGGAATGATTTCCCTTTGAAGATAGGAATGGGTGAAGTTTGTGCCTCCATTCAGTCTACTCATGCTTCAGAGGAGGAGATGGGTACTCTTGGGTTCTCTTTTCATTCTAAGAGAGCAAGGTTTGATGTTACTGGGGAGGCTCAAAAGAAGGCCAATAGAAATTATAGCCATAAGGCTCATATTGAAGACTATTGGATTAACCTTGTTGATGAGTTTGAGGTGAGAAAGAAGAGATTTTCCAGGTTGCCAGTGGATTTGGTGAGATTATTTAATGTAAAAGCCATCATGGACCAATTGGAAGAGGATGGAAATGTGATCCAAGGTCATGTGTATGAGGTAGTGAAGGATAAACCAGTGGGAGAAGTTGACTGGTTAGAGGAAGAAAAGACTGACTTAGATCTGGTTATGGCCCTAGTAATTAAATATACCAAAATTTGGTTAAAGCATAAAATGATGGTGCTGGAGAGCGAGGGTGTTCCATCCACCTATGAGCTGATGGGAGATTTAGAGTCTCATTCTTCTTCCGAGGCTTCACTTGAACCAGATCAAAAGGGGAAGGAGAAAGTGGATTATCCTTTCAAAATTCAGGTAAGGGAGGTGCAAGCTGAAAAGGATGTAGAAGTGGGAAAATAGAGGAGGCCTGTTGCCAAGAAGAGGAAGCATGCCTCTAAGAAGGAAGTTGAGAAAAACCAGGAGGAAGAAGAGGTTGAAAGTGTTCATGCAATAATGAAGAAGATAAGAGTCACAAGGACATCACAGAAAGTGGAGGAAATCCCTAAGGCTGATAGGGAAATTGAGCCACCAGTGGTAGAGCTGGAAAGCTCAGGGGAAAAGACACAGGTTTATATGAGGAGATCAAGGACTCCTTCCGCAAGGGATACTATAGCCAAGGAGAGTGTTTCAGTAAGTATCCCAGTTGCTGAGCAAGTAAATCTGTCCAGTCCTTAAGATGCTGGTAGCGTAAGGGGAGAACCAAAACAAGATGAAAGTCCTAAGAATTTGGGCAGAGAAGAGTTCCAAGAAGGAGACCTCTTTAATGTAGAGGCAGAAATTGATAAGGTGGTTCAGTCTCCCTTGGTGGCACATGCAGACTCTCCTACAAGAGAATAAGTAGACAAGTCTCCTCAAAAGGAGGAGGAAATACCAGCAAGGGCCCCCTCACCAGTGAAGGTTGTTGTGGAAGAAAAGGTACAGCAGGAAGAGAACCCAATGGTGGATGTTCCTAAAAGTCCAAGTGTTGAGAGGGATGTAACTACTGATCAGCAGGAGAAAGAATAAGATAAACAAGACACAGTGCTTGCTGGGTCTACTATTGGATTGGCTTGAGAGGGAATTCAAGAGCAAAATGGTAATAGTGGAGGATTCTCCTCCCAATTGGGATGCCCTCATGGCTAATGTAGAGAGGGAAAAGACCAAAAAGAAGGCAAGGGTTGTATCCCAGATTGAGAGGGATGGATCAGGTAACCGAGTGGCCCATATTGCTACCCTTGCTCCAAACAAAGATAGAGATAATGTGACTGCCCAGGACTATAATGTGCAGACTATTGATTTGGGACATACTACTGTTGAGAAGGATATTGATGAGTATGAGGGTTCTAGTGCAGTTATTGTGGCGAGATTGAAGAAAGCAGTACAAACTAGGCATGAGCTAGAGAGGGAGAATGAAAAACTAAGGAAATACTTGTAGGAGTTGATAAAACCTCTGCAAGCTATTGGCTCCTCCTCCTCTGCTACATGATTCCTACTCCAGGAGACAATTTTGAGTTAGAGAAGATGAAGGGTACTTTACATCTTGCGGTTACCTAGTTAAAAGGTGTCCAAGCTAGGGGAGATGAGGCCATTAAGGGCATATTATCCACTGGAGGGGATGCACTGAGGTTGATTGATTGGTTAAAGGCTGCATTGGCACAAGATAATGTGGATACCAACCTCCTGCTACAAAAGACTACAACAATCATGGGGTTCACTGAAGACAAATTAGTACAGTGCAGGATTCTTCCTTTTCCAAGAGTTTTCGAACCTTGGGAATGGTTTGAAATCCTACAAATGAGGCAGAAGGCCTTGAAAAAGATCCACAAACAGGCAAGGAAAATTGAGGATGCTCTAACTGGTGTTCATGAGAGGTGCATTTCATTATTTGAGGTCATGACTGGAAGGAAGAAGTTTGCTCTAAAGCATCTCTGTTTGGAGCAACTTAGAGAATGGTGGAGAGATGTGTATTCTTCAGTCAGTGAAGGGCCAGTTACTGAACATCAGTGGGATGATGCTGTAACTTATATTGTAGTCATTTTTAGGTATTTGACCAACAAAACTGATTGGGATGGTATAGTTAGGCAGGCAAGAGAATATATCAAGACTCTTGAGAGAAAGATTAGGGTTTTGCCTATGCCTCATGTTGCTGAGTTGGATAGGGTCTTGTTCGACGTACATGGTGAAGAAGATAAAGCTAAGGATAAGGATGGGGAGTGATTATATAGAGTTACATTGATATTTGTGCTTCCCATTAATTCACATGTATTGGGCCAGCCTTTTGATGCCTTGGTGGTTTTGGATTAAATTGGTGCCAATGGCACATTTCATATGTTCGAATATCTTTTAGGCTGACCTCTTGTAGGTCATGTTTTTATTGTAAATTCTAATTTGGGCCGACCTATCTTATGGGTTCTCTATAAAAGCAGGCATGTTGCCTCATTTGGATATAGAGAGATTAGAAAATAGATATAGAAGGATAGGTAGATCAAGAGAAAATAGTTAAGTGATATTAGAGCAAGTTAGGGTTTATTTTCAAGCAAATGTTGTAAGAAAAAACTGGAATTTCTGCCATTTTGGGATGATTTAATATAAGAGGGATATTGTGTTTGGTATCTATCTTCTGGAATCTCATCTGGCATGGTTCTTATTATTCTATCTTTCAAATTTCTTAATGTTTATGGTTAAATGATTTGATAATGCTTAGGGTTTCATGTTTGGAATGTTTGCAGCGATCTCTAGTCCATACTTTTTGCAGTTAGTTGATTGTTAGCTGCTTTGGAAAGTTAGCCTGGACTTATATTTGTGCTTAGTTCAATTGTGAAGGTTTATTCATCTCAATTGCTGTAGGATTGACTGAATGAATTTTTATGATTTGAAAATATTTCAATACCTTAGAAGATTGCACTATATCTGTGGAATTGCAGATTCATCTAGGTCAAGCAGAAAATAGTTTATGAGAAACCGGTCCATTTTAAGCATTTTATCCTTTTGCATTTTCAATCTTAGGGTTAGAAGTAGTTTTAAGATTATCTCTGAAACCTTTATCTTTTGTTGTTTCTGTATTATCAATGTTCCAATCAAGTTTCAAAGTATCAATTTAGTGTCTATATTTGATAAGATTCGAAATCCAGTATTGCTTGTAGTAAGGTCCCATTGTGATTACCTACATTTTCACATTTATCACTGAGTTGTTTTACTACTTTGTCAAGACCTAACATTAGAGACCTCGGGGTTATCTCTTTTCCCATAGAGATTTACCTTTCAAGAGAGATAGGATATTATATTCTGTCTAAGTTGTTGCTGTGCAGAAAACACCATCAACAACATACTTAACCCTTTTTCTCACAATAAATGCTTTTACCCTAACTCATCCAGTTACACTGTTTTGTGCATTGTGATAGATAAATCTTTTGCGGACCTCCAAAATTCCATAATACTTTCTCCAATAGATTCAATAGCATCTATAGAACATCTATTCCCTTACTTAACTTATCCATATCGTGGTGTCAATTACCGATAGGGGGTTAATATATTTTCTTGATAGCTCCCCTAGGCCAAAGGCTTGAAACTAATTCCTAGATGAACTACCTGAAGAAGGTTCTAGTGCTAGTGCATTTTCTTCATTAGAGGGACTCTTCTTCACGCATTTATTCTGCATTTTCTTCTTGACCACACCTATAGTGACTTTTCGTTTTCCCTTAACATCCTTCTGCATGTTCCTTCTTTGATTTATCGGACCTCTTTTATTCCAACATAATCTAGCAATGTGACCAAATTTGTTGCAGTTGTAGCACACAACATTTGTCTGCCTAGACCAGTTGTTCGACTGATTTTCTCTTGATCTGCACTGGTTAGAAATATGGCTTGGTCTATTGCATGTATAACATCTGACTTTTCTATAAAATTTGTTCATTACATTTCTACATTCATTTGACTTGTGACCAAACTTATTGCAATTAAAACACTGACCTGAGAATGATGGACCACTTGGATTCATCCTACTTCTACAATGAGAAGCCATATGTTCAAATTTATTGCAACTGAAATAGTATCCATTAAATCTCTGAGCATTAGGTTGTCTTACTAGATACCTTCCAGATTTGTTCATTTGATTTCCTTGTATGAATCTCTTTTGTCTAGATCTAGAACTTTCTCCTTCTTCATATCCAAGACCTCGCTTGTCACCACTTGTCCTCTGACTGCTAATTAGTTCATCAAGCTTGGTTGAGATAACTTTGAACTTTTCTTTATACTCATTTGTAGTAGAAAATTCATCTCTGAGATCATCAATTTTATTTTCAAGTACTTCCTCATTGTTTTTATATTGTTCCAATTCATTGTCCAAATGGCTGCATACTTCAATTTTTTCTTTCAGAGACTGTTCTAGGTTCTCTTCATTCTTCTTTCTATCTTCAATCTCCTTGGCCATCCTCATCATGATAGATTCCATTTTATGCTTTAGAATTGTATTGTCTCTAGTAAGCATTTCACATTCTTCTATCTTTTCCTTCTGGGCTTGACTGAGTTGTTCATCTTCAATGCTCTTACTACCATTTTGCTGAATCTGATCATAGAGTTCCTTTCTCTTCTCTCTAGACTTATTATTTTTTTCTTTCAAAGACTCGATGAATTTATCAGCATCCATAAGGTTTGCTTGCAATTTTTGAACTTTATACTTTGATTGATCAAGATCATCTAGGGCCACCAAAAGTTCTTGTTGAAGACTGCTTGAATCCATTGAAACACTTTTCAAGATCTCCCCAAGTTGTTAGACTTTTTTTGAGGAACTAGCTCTGATACCAATTGTTGGAAACAAACTACACTAAGATGGGGGTGAATTAGTGTTGTGCACAAATTAACTTTATTAATCTTTATCTTCAAAGAACTAGTAACATTCAACCAAAATGCATGAACAAGAAGAAAACAATCACAATACCATAACACAAGAATTTTTACTTGGAAACCCTGTTAGGGGAAAAACCATGGTGGATGGCCAATCTACAATATGATATGAGTATACTCAAATAAATTTTACAATATGGGGAATGCACTTGCATTCAGGCACACTGCCTAGAGCTCACTGCTCAAAATAGAAAGGATCACTACCTTACAAAGATAATCATATTAAAACCATATAAGAGTTTGAAATAAGAAAAATAGCATCTATATATGCTTGATTATAGTTCCAGTTAGGCTCAATATTCAATATTTTGTCCTATAGACCAATTCTGCATTTCTTCTCTATTCTACTCACACTCGCAACATAGATCCTTTATGCATAAATGAAATTGTGCATTATCGCTCTTCTGATCCACTCTTATTCGCTATTTGGATCAACACACTTCATACACACACTTCAAAATGATATGAACTATCTCATATATATATCTGCAACTAAGAATTCAATCGCAATATGTTGGCTTCAATAGAAAAAAAGAATATTTACAACTATCAGCTTAAATCATGAGTAAACCTTAATGCAAATCCACAACGGTCGGCCACAACTTAGCTAGGATCCAAACAAAGATGCTCGAACACTAAAATACTTAACTAATTACTTCACAAACATTTGCGACATGATACATTCACGAAGTCAGCTCCAGTACTGATAAAATAATGAATTAGCCAACCGGATCTTCCAAATTGCACACGGATAAATATGAGGCACTAAGACTTATGGATAAAACTAATCATACATCTATTAACCTTCTCTAAGATACACAACACAAAATATTAACTGAAAATCTTCATGTGAATCGATCAACCCAAAACTGTTAGATGCTTTGTTCTTCCTTAACTGCTTGCAATCTGACTATCACTGTGATCAAATGATGATGCGCAAATCCAATCACCAATTGGATTTTCCATCAATGACAATACCAAATGATATTCGCAGTTTCTCTTGCCAACATGAAGTTGACCAATCCAGTAGATCGTAAGCAAATAAGATCATTCTTTGAAAACAAGACTGATTTTCCCAAAACACTTAGAATCATTAAATTTGATAAATAGGTTCATTCAAAAAAGGGTTACCAAAACAATTTAAGGGTAATTGCTAGATTTTAAAAACGAAAAAAAGTCAAAAGGTACCCAAGGTTCATGTCTAGATTTTGAATTTCACAAAGAGGTTCATGTCTCCAATGAGATTGTTGGATCAATGTAAACAAGTTTTGGTGAGACTTTTGTCTTCTTCTTTCACTTACAAAACTATCACAAATCAGTCCACCACCACCATAAACTTCTATAATGCATATTATTTCCTAGATTCTCATTATAATGAAGCCATTTTAGACTGCATAGAAATCTTCAAGTAATATACATCCACTGATGAAAAATTATGTTGCAATGTTTGAGATTTTCAGCTATAGTAATGGAGTCCCTAGGTTCAAATATAAAGAAATGAGAGTTTTTCTTTCAATGAGTATCATGCATCCATGTATTGTTTTCTTTCTTACTCCCTTTTTGTTGAAAGATTGGTAGAATGCAAATAATTATGTTCAAGTTCTTAAGAAGAACTAGTCATGTCTGCATTTTCTTTGGTTGAAATATAGTTTATCCATATACTTGAATTGAGCTGGAGCTGTAATAGGCCAAGTATAGTTTGAACATCAAAACATGTTAGCACAATGGAGTTCTTGCAAGTATATTTCATTGTAATGGATTTGTATGTAGAGACAAAGGTTTTTTACAGTACTAAACTTGAAATTTTCTTTGTTTATTTCTCTTGGGTGGTTGATGGTTGGCTTTTTGATGTAGATTTTGATCAATGCTCATATTCTGATTATGTTATTGAATCAACACTACACACTGTAAGAATATGATAAGTTATGGAATAGCATTGGAAATTTTCTAATCTCAAGGCTTATATATTGAACATCCATGCAAGGCAAAGAAATTCTAGAAAGAGGACAACACTTGTGTAGGGCCAAGAAAGCTTAGTAAGAGGATATGCAAATGTAAGGTAGTGCTAGTAAATATCGGTGGTTGGTTTATATAGTAAGTAATGTGGAAATTAGGATAAGGTAGAGAATGCCTCATTCTCCATCCAACTCCCCACATGAGATATTACTTGCATTGCATCGCATCACTCACCACACAGAAGCTATCTCTCTCGAGTACAAAGATATCAATGACGAATAATCCCATCAATGGGAGAAAAAAGCCATAGATAAAGTCCTACCACTATGCAGAGTCATAAGCCCTTGAACACTCGACCAAATACAAGATTCCTTGGTCCCTCACTAGCTTTGGATTTGTCTACCTTCCCACCCCTGTCTCAGGTTCCATGAAATGGTTGGGAACTGATGGAATGGGAACTGCTCCTTCTACAAGATCCATTGATCCAGAGAAAGCACTTATTGATCTCCCAACCCTAGCTCTTCCTACCTAGCAAGAGTGCGTTAATAATATTAAGCAGCCATCAGAGAAACATGGTCTCATAGAATGCAATAATCACAAGATATGCAAGGGATGGATTTATCGAATAGGCTTTTGAAACTCTCAAGAAAATGAGATCGACGACATAAGGCCAAAATCCTCAACCTTTTCCTGCTTCCATTTTGTTTGTGCCAAAATGGGAGATTTTGAACAAGGTAAGGGCATCTATCAAGAAATAAAATAGATGGAGTTATAGTTTTTAGATGATGTAATTGCAATGCGTTGGTAGAAATGTATGCAAAATTGAAGAAGCATAGACATGGCACGTGAGCTATTTGATAGAAAAAAGTGAAAGGCACATAGACAAGGCGTATGAATTTTTTTAGTGAAAAGTGGAAGCATGGAGAAGGCGTGTGACTTAATCTTGACAAAATGCCTCAAATAAATGTGATCTCAGGTCTCAAATGGATACAAGGTATGCACAACATGGATTTGTTGAAAATACATCAGAAAATATCAGGCAAATGCATGCAATATGTAGGTGTAAAGCTGAATGCCACAACATTTACCAAAAAAAGGACAAAACAAAACAAAAACTATAAAAAGTGGGGCACAGCTGTTTCAGCTTGCACCAGATCCTAGACCCACGTTGATTCTTTGAAAAACCCTAGTATGAAAAATCCCAAGTCTAAAAAATCCCTTGTCGGTATTGGAAAACCCCCTATTTGTTGTGCTTCATGACCGTTGTCTTCTGATCACTTTTCTCTATGCTGACTATCATGCCTATTCCTCAATGCCTCTATTCCTCAGTGATTTTTCTATTTGTTTTGTTCTTCTATTTGTTCGCAGGAGAATTTAGATAAAAGGAAAAAGCCTCTAAAAAAAATACATAACGAAAATGTGCTTTAGAAAAAAGTTTTTTTTATTGTCTTAATTTAAGACAATTAAAAAATTAAAGACAAAAGTAATCTTTTGTCTTAAATTAATGTCTTCAAACCCCTTTGCATGTAGTAGTGCATCCATCAATGGCTTCTATAATAACTTAATTTGCATTAATTTAGTATATTTTGGAATCCAAAGCTTACATATTTGAATCTTGAATACATTTAGCATAGGTTTACATACACTTACATCAAACATCTTAGCTTTTATCATGTTAATCTAGCTTTATCATGTTTTTGTTCATCTTTTTCATCAGTTCCTATCGATTTTAATCAATAAAATCAACTGGAAAGGTTCATATTATCCAAGGGATTGGGAAAGGGTCACCATTCCACATCAATGAGACACCACTCCCCCTATAGGATAAGATTCAATGTCTTAGAATATATGTTTGTCAATCTTTCATGTTTTAGCATGTTAGTTTTAATGGCTTCTTCATTTTGTTGATATTGAATATCTTATTGGGATCATGACTTAGGTAATTAAATAGGTTTTAAATTCATTTGCGTCAATCATGTTTAGTTAACACTATGATCATGGTCACATTTTGGTGCTAGAAGGAGGGCCAACTTTAATGTTTTGAGTGTTTTTTTGAAGGAATTTTGCAGGTTACACAAAATTTTGCTTGAAACCCATCACATTTTTTAAATCATAGAAAAATGAGTGAATTAAAGCTTGCAAAATGCTTTTCTAGGTTTTTTTATATCTCAGTATTACCTTTTTGTAGCTTTTTATGGAACTCAATTTCATCAAGAATTGAAAAAGATATCAAAATTTTAATTGTTGCCTTTTTAAAAAAAAAATCTGGGTTTAATCTCTTAAATGCATGATTTTCTTTCATCTCTAAAAAAATCTACATGATCAATTTTGCAGAAAGGTTGTTGGGTTTTGAAGATCTCATGTTTAGCTTTCCAAAAAACTTTACGATTTCAAAATTGATCAAGATTTGAGAAAGTTGTTTTTATCTCAATTTGTTGTTATAATCGTGTTTTTTTTTATAAAAAAATTGGGTTTAATCTCTTAAATGTGTGATTTTCTTTCATCTCTAATAAATTCTACATGATTAATTTTGCAAAAAGGTTGTTGGGTTTTTAAGATCTCGTGTTTAGATTTCCAAAACACTTTACGATTTCAAAATTGATCAAGATTTGAAAAATTTGTTGTTATCTCAAGTTGCTATTATAATCATTTGTCATTAACACTTGAGAAAGTAAAGTGTTCATCAACACTCAAAATGACATATTTTAAACTAATTTTCTAAAAGTGTTTCTCAACACTTAGTGAAAGGATAAAATGAATTAGCTTTAAAAGTTGGATAAAACTAAACCAAACAACCTCACATTTTCTTTGAAAGGCTAAAATTGAACAAGAAAAAATCATTTTTACTTTTGGTGGTTAAAATCAAGTCATTTTTCTTTGTTGGATTACAATGAAATAGTGTTTTCCATGCAT
Source organism: Sequoiadendron giganteum (assembly GCA_007115665.2). NCBI lineage: Eukaryota > Viridiplantae > Streptophyta > Pinopsida > Cupressales > Cupressaceae > Sequoiadendron > Sequoiadendron giganteum. The sequence continues at coordinate 234,691,139 of CM021108.1, read as the reverse complement.
GCTTATGCTTGGTAAATATTTAGTGTGTATCCTCTCCTCTCGCGCTTCGTGCAATCTTGGGTGAAGAGAAACACTCAAGTATACTTTTCATTTTTTTCGCTTGTGTACACTCAAAGTACATATTGATTTTTAGACCATGTTTTACCTTTAGAGGGCCTCCCTCCCGACTCGTGAGAGGGAATGACCCAAGTGGTACTTTCATTTTGGTCTACTATATAAATAATTGGTATGATGAAAGTCATCAACTAGTTGGTGCTGATGCCCTATACCAATGAAAGTCTTCCCTAGTATCTGTGTGATATGTAAAAATGCATATATCTTTCTAAGGGCTAGGAGGCCTCTTAATTGAGTGAATCATCACATGTATAGACACAAGTTTGCCGTGAAAAAAACTAATTACATACCTTGTTTTTAGTAGCCAACTTTGTTCATCTAATGAGTTCTTTGAAGTGGTGCATTAGAACTTGGATTCCAAGAAGTTACTTGCCATGTCCGATCTTGGTTGAAAGTGTAGAGGTTAAGAGTTCATTCTTAACATATTGTTGTGCCTATAGCACACACGTCCCATTCAGACCAGGGAACCCCTCTTTCCTTTTTTCTTTTGTTGGGTCACTTTTTCCTTGGCATCATTTTACGTGCCCCTAATTTTGAGGTCAAATTGGTCACATGCCTTAAAATCATTAATTCCTCATTGACCAAAACTCACCACCCCAAAATTCTCTAAGTATTTGGCTTTTGTGAAAATGCCTCTGTGGGTTTCCCTTGGCCTTTTGCCTCAGAATCCTCCAGGCCTTGTAGACCAGCATTTATGGGTCATCATTCTTCCTTCACCACTTGACTAGTTGCCAACACCACATGTCCTCCCACATTGTGGGGCCTACATCTCTCCCTTTCATCCAATGACCACCCCAAGTCGAGTCCTTGCAAGTCCATCTACCACACCTATTGTCATACCCTAGATTAAATGTGCACCATCAATGCACTTTTCTTATAAATATGTTCCATGACCTATCATTTTCACCAACCTAATTTGAATTTCAAAGGCAAGAGACAAATAACGAAGACCCCATGCCCACATAAACTCATGACTGATCAAGATCAAGGTTGTCACTGATTTCTTGTGCCTTTTACAAGTATGCCAAGCGTCAAAATCTTAAAGTGGGTCTTTTCCAAGGATAGGTTTGTAAATTAATGATAAAATATCTCAAAATAAACCTTAAATCTCTTGGTAGTCACCGCAACAGTTAGTTTCAAATAAAAAATTCACTCTCGATACTTTAAACTCCATTAAAATTGCTTAAATTATGCCCTAATAGGCATGTGGAACCAGACAGATTATTTGTTGTTCTTCGTAAGACATGACCACCTTTGTGGCCTGCACCCTTGCCATTGCTACCTTGGTCAAACCAAGCTAACCCCCTTAAAAAGTGGTTAAGTCTTTACCCCATGCGTATTCCCGCTTGCGGACCACCGCCTTCCCTTTGCCATTAGTTAATGACATCATCATGGCTGCCTTTCGCATCACGTGTTTCGCTATCACCTTTACCGCTGATCGCCCAAACTTTCACCAAGTCAAAAAGGGCTTGTGGACCATAGCTTGTGGGTTGTCGTATGTGGTTCTCCATTACCTGAGTGTCGTCTCTTAGCATCAAAGCCATTCCTCCCTTCTGCATTATAGACTCAGACCTTCTCATCATCGTTCTTGCTTTGCCCAACAAAATGACTAGGTTAAAGTGATGTGTGGACTGAATCATGCGGGTGGCCGCATGTAGGTGGTTGCTTCCCTATTACCATTTTCTAGCATCCTTGCACCTATGTCCTTCCACAAGGCGAGTTACAAAAAAAAAATTTCCTTTACCTAAATTTGAACATCTCTAACACATGAACATGGTCCATGAGCTCACCCATGGGTCCACTGATGTGGACTGCCACCTGCAGATTATCATCCCACCAACACCACTCCTAATAGAAAACATACAACAACAACTCGATAACTCTCTTTCGTATCGGCCAATTGGTCAAAATTTCACACATGATGCCCGACGTCCGAGGTACCCGCAGGTTCTGCAGTGCGGACTTCCACTTGCGGGTCGCCATCCCTTGAATTTCATTGCTTAATCATGGAGATTCCAAGTGTCCTTCAAGCTTCCTACACTAGCATCCCTGGATTTACATGTTTGTATATGATCCAAAAGAGCCTTAAATGATCGATATTGATAAATTTTATGATCTCCTGACAATGTATTGTTGGATCTAACCCTCATTTTGTAGGATTTGAATAACGCTTACCCCAATTTACATATGAATGCACTCACTATGTCTTATGTATGAAGGATTTATGAAACCTGTTGTGGGTCCACCAAGGAAGTCTATTGAGAAAGGAAAGAAACTTCCACATGTGCTAAGGGGAAAATAAGAGAAAGATCAGATGATGTACCAATTTCATGGAGTGAAGTGTACCTCCAAGCTCTCTTCTACTTGGGATTTAGTGTCAGATACAAATCTAGGGCATGTGGATATAGATGAGTTCTAACAAAGTGTAATGGTTAACCCCACAAGAGAAAATTCATGAAGAATCAAGGAAAATGGCCTCACCAATGCATCCAACTTTCCTCCCATGCTAATTGCCCGAGAACTAGTCATGGCTTGTTGGGAAGCCTACCACAACAACAAAAATATTATTGATCATCATGGGAGGTTGTTTCTAGACTTTTCTACTAAATCTATTGGTCGCGCATTCCATATACCTACGTTCAACACAATGGAGGAGGTAACAAAAGAGCATGCTGAAACATGACTCTCTAGGATGTAAAAGAATAATCAACTAGCACTGGTTGAAGGACAAGAGGGGTGGTGCCACCAAAGTACCTTAGGAATTATTCAAAATTGACTTCTTCAAGGAGTACCACGATTTGGTCACCCTATTGAGTAGGGTAATGGGCCTACCAACTACTGCTTTCTTTGAAGAGTGGATGTTCTACTTTATTGAGGAGATCATCCGAGGGGAGGCCAAGTTCCATTGGGCCAAGATGATCAACAATAATCTACACAACCAGCCCATGGTTGTCAAGGAAACCTCCCAATTCCACCTGACTTCATACTTGGTGTACCTCTTGGCAGAGAAGTTCCCATACAAAGGATTTTTTAGTGCAGGACAACTAGGAATAAAGAAGGGAGATCTCAAAGTCTACAACTGTTACCCCCAGCTATAGTAAAGAAACTTAAAGAGAGAATATCGGAGGGTAAATGATGCCTTCATTGCACATATCATTAGACTCATGGGAGGATATTTTGAGAGAAAGGTATCCCATAGAGCAAAGGAATTCATTAAGAAATTTGGATACCTGTTTATATATTTCCCAAAATTCACCTACATCAGAATAGAGGGATTCTTAGAAAGGCTCTACTTATTGCCACGCTATCCGAATGACCGCATAATATTTCTAGAAGTTTCCAAGCAATTGCAGAATGCTCACACACTATTGAGTGATAAGCACCGAGCTGGGATCTCATATCACATTACCTTTTGGAAAGGGATGTATTCTTTCCCTCATCACTAAATGTGTGAAATATTCAGATAGGGAGTTGGCAGAGTATAACCCAGACCCTCACATGGACCAAGGGAGGATAGACCCATATGGTAAATTGAAGAAGTGGGTCAGGAGAGAATATGCCCATTGACCCCACATAGAGGAATTTGGGGTCAACTGTAATGATGATAAGGAAGTGTGAATGAGGCACTATATGAGAATGACGACCCAATTCATGAAATCTATAAGACTATTCCCCATGTTGGATCAAGTAGTGGGTATGCGCAGGATCATGATGGGCCAAAACATGGCGATATGATGGGTACGTGTAGGGTATGTGGCTGACGACTTTTTTTTTACCCAAAATTGATGAAATGAAAAGGGTTTTCAAAGGAGATTCTCAGCTTTCCACTAATATAAATTATGCTTTACTTTGAATTTATTAAATAATTATTATTAATTTTCTATTTGAATTACGACTAAAGTCCTGATTGATAGGCTGATTGAAAAACATCTATAGCTTTCAAACGGTATCACATTTTTTGAATATAAAACATGTGTCACATTCTATGCTTTGCATACTATAGGCTTAAAAAAATAAAATTGATTTTTATGAAGTTTTGACCAAGTTAAGGTGGTCAGACATACAAGTTTTTATAATTTTGAAAATTTGTAATAAAAAATTCATAATTAATTATTTACTTGGAAAAAAATTATAAAAAAATATGCATCACATTGGGACATGAGTCCTCTACTTATATCTAAAATATTATACAAAAATATTATCATTTTATTATGGTTGGGGTGGTTAGACAAACACTTCTTATTTTTTCTTTGAAATTTAAGTGCTATTGCATTGAAATTTCAAATTTTCACCAAATAGATTTTTTTTTCTTAAAATAATATAGATAACTTCTTCAAATTTTTACGTCAAGTTTCCTAACTCTGATTTTTCTGAATTTTTTGCCACTTAAGGGCCTATTTTTTCCATGATGATCCTGTACATACCCTAGTGGAAGAGGATGATAATATTATTGATGATAGGTACAATGTTGTGGCCAACCTACTCCTACCTATCACTGATTTGAGTGAAGAAGAGGTCAGCGACCTCTATATATTGACACAGCTTGTTGAAAACAAAACAAGGCAATGTGTAGATGCCTAGATTTCCCAACTCAAGGTGCAAGGCATTGAACTGAAATATGGTGAGCTCAAGGATGAGATAAAAAGTGAAGAAAATAGTGGAGTAGCCACTACCTCATCAGAGGATGCTCCCAAATCCCCATCGGTGATGAGATCGAAGAAAAGGAAGAATGCCCCTGAGCGTCAGCCAAAACAAAAGGTATATTAAAGGAAATCCACTAAGGGGGAGAAATCTAAGAAAGCCAAGAAAATGGGAACATTCGTACTCAAGATGCCCACTATCTAGGAGGAGGATCCCTAGCAAGAAGAAGAAGAAGTCAAGGACTCATGCTCACCCCTTGCCACTTTCACTCCCGCTACCACTGCTACCATTGCCATTCCTCTACCGACCACCTCTCAAGCTTTTCTTGTCTCATCTCCGCCCACGGTGGACATTTCAGTCCACCTCACTTGATGCTCTGGTAATGATACTTTACTCCTCCTCCACTACATCCCCATTGTCATCTTCTTCGGTCCCTCCTCCCCTACTTACTTTCTCTACTCTACCACCTACAGTGTCCATTGTCACTATGCCACCTCTTACTCTATTGCATGCCTTTGTGGCATATGTGCAAAGTGTGCCCCCTGAAATTTCTAGAGTAATCCTTGACCCCACGGTTTAGGTTCTAATGGCTCAAATTTTTGTTGCCTTGCCTCTCCCTCATCCACCTACAGAGCCACCGAAGATGGAAGCTACAATACAGATCTTGGAAGAGATGGAGAAATGTCATGAAGAACAACAAAGAGAGGCAACAAAGGATTTAATTTAGGAGTCCGAGGACTTGGATTGAGATGATTATTTTGAGCACCCAGAGGGTGGGAAAAACATAAATTTGGATAAGGTGGAATTTGATGAGGAGAGGTCACATTCTTTAAAAGAAGAAACTGAAGCTCTCAATGAGTGGTATACAATAGAAACATCAGACCAGGAATTGGATGAAGAACTGCCCCAACAATCCAAGGAGGCAAATAAAAGGGCTGATTCAGAAGGACACAACTCTGAGATAAAAGTTGGTACCAATGTGGATGTGGAGATACTCGAAGAGCCTCCACTAGCTAGTGAAGATAAGGGCCTTGTGTGGGAAAAAGAAACACCTCTAGAAATGGAGGAAGAAGAATAAAAAGGAGAATGAGATGTACTAAGGAAGATCCTTGATCTTGAACACCAGTATGATCATAAATAAGAGAAGGCACCTTGGGAAGAAGACATCATTAAGGAGAATATAGCCTCCACTGAGTCAGAAAAGGGGAAGATCATGCAAAAAGAAGACTCAGACAAAGAAGAAAAATATGACCAAGAGGCTCCTGAAAGTGAAGAGGAGAAACTTCAGAATGAGAAAGGAGAGGAAGGTGATCATGAATCACCCAAAAAACAAACCAAGGTTCCCTACTGGATGGAGTGGCAACTGTAAAAGAAAAATCTTGTGGCTGTTGACCCAAAGGGAAGACTTGAGGAAATCCTAGCTAGGGCACAAACAAAGACAAAATGGAGAAGCCCAAGGTCCATTCTCATATCATGGTGGATGCTTCTGGATCTTGAACGGTTCAAATTGCCACCCCTATAATAGACAAATATGCAAGTTCCTTGCAATGAGAAGGTTATAGAAAATCCATGATCAATCTAGGCCCGATGACTCATGAGAAGAAAATAGATGAATTCCAAGGGTCCATGGTGACAATCATGCAACAAATGAATAAGGACCAATCCATGAAGGAAGAGATAAAATCACAGATAGCGAACCTTGCCACTTACATTCAGTAGTGGATGTCCATGGAGGAAGAATCTCCTACAACATTATCCACACACACTCTCCTCTCCCAGGAAGAGCTTAATAGAATGGAAAAGATGAAGAACTAGACCAAGGCCACAATGAATTGGTTCAACTATGTGATATACAATTGCAACATGGGAATCCTCCATGCTACCCGAGCATTCTACAAGTTTTGAGGATTGCAGAAGCAAATAGATGAAATGATAAGAACATGCCATAGGTTCTTTGAGTTATACAAGATCACATACCCTAACATCGAGAGCATCCTCAAACTCACTTGGGAAATATGGGAAAAGGAGTTGGAGCTCATAAAAGATGATCATTGGCTAGTGGAGACATGGCAAAGGAGCCTGGATCATCAAAAGGATGTTCTGGAAAAGTCTATGCATGAGCTTGAGCTCAACCTTGAATTTGTTATAGAACTCCATGTTGATAGTGAAGACTATCTAAAAATGATGATGAATTATGAGATTCCTTCTCTAGAGATAGATCCATAGAAGATCAAACCGTTCTTCCACAAAAATATGGAGTAGGGGGTTACAGATACATTTTCACCAGAATTCATGGACTTTGCTTCTAGGGATTTTTCATAATCCAAACAAGTCATCAAAGCCACCGAAAAGTGTACCAAATGTTGGGAGAAAATTACTGAGATACTTAAGAAGATACCCTTCTAGTTTCTTTAGTATAATATCATGGAATGGGACAAGCTTCAAGCTCTGATCAGGAAATTCATAGAATATGTTACTCTCTAGAGGAATCAAGGAAACCCAATCATAGATGATGAGTATTTAACAATATAACTGCAAAGGGATGGCAGTCACTAGAGGGAGAAACTGCTATAGTGTCAGGGTCACTAGGTGACAAAATAGGGAAAAGACAAAGATGTATTTTTATATTGTCATATATTTTGGGGTAGACAAAATTCTAGTGTAAAATTAATCTAAGCCACACAATTAAAGTTAATCCTAGCCATTCATTTTACTTTTGGAACACTATAAATAGGGTGTCTCCTCTCATTTTCAAAGAGAGATTTGAGTTGTTGTGTAAAGGAATTCTTGAGAAATTTAATGAGAACATCATTGTTTTGATGGATTATTGTGTTTTCTTCACATGTGTGCATGATTCATCTCCTCAATCTTATATATTAGTTTGTTGTTCTTGTTTTAAGTTGATTTCAGTCGTTAGTTTATTCTATACTTTAACGGTGAAGAATTCTATGGTGTTTATTTCTTCCTTGCTCATACTTTTTGTTGTTTGTTGATGATGATAGCAATGTAAAGCTAGTCTAAGGAGTGTTTATATTGCTGCATTCAAGTTCAATTTTTATTCATGCTTTAATGGTGAATGAATGATTTGAAAATCTGTAAACCCTAGAAGATTGCACTTGTTTTATGAGACTATAGGTTGTCCTTGGTTAAGTGAAGCTTAGTTTTAGGAAGGTTGTCCATTGTAGCATCTTGCATTGTTATTGTTCAACATTGGTTGCAGGTTTAGGAAAATTCTCATCCCTTCTCCCTTTTGAATTTTCTTTGAAGATTAGAGTTAGAAAAAAGTTCCAGCATCATCACAAAGCCATATTTTATGAGTAAATAGGAGTTTTAGACTATTGTCCTTAACTTGCAATAGTTGTCCTTCATTTTCAGAATTCCACAAAAAATCCTTTTGCAAATACAATTCCATCCATGCTTAGCTGACCATAAATACCCTTTGTGATTACCAGAAAATCACATCAACAAATTGAACTATTCCAAGCTTTTTCATGAGCTAACACCCGAGAGACCTTGGGGTGATTTCCAAAACTTAGTTACATAAACTACCTTTCAAGAGAGGCATTGCACTTGTGTAGTGCTTGTGTTGAGAAGGTGCAAAAACACCCATCAACAAAACTGGCACTAGAAGGAGGGCCTTTTAATAAAGCTAGATCGAATTTGTTCTTTCTCCCCTTAAAGGTTTCATAGAGTGCTTAGATCTACACCAGATAAAGGGGAGTTCCAAGAGCTAAAGACCCCTACCAAGGTGATGTCCCAGCTGTAGTCCCTTTGCAACCTCAAGATATTGTAGCACAACCAGCACCACCTCTACCTCCCGCAATATCTTGGTTAGGTAACAACCCTTCCCCATTTTCCTCCAACGAATATCATGACATGCCTAAGAATCTGAAAGGATTTTGCACCAAATTCCATCCATAATATTTGCAAAGGACAGTAGAAGAACATATCAAAATATTTCAAATAGCCTTGAAAGATATGTCGATTGAACATGAAGATGTGTCTTGTAGACTCTTCCCTTACTCATTGGGGGATGAGGCCTTTAATTGGTACATCCTTTTGCCAACTGGGACCATCACCACTTGGGATCAGTTGAAGAAGACCTTCTTGTAGAAGTTCAAGCTTCGTGTCATCCCCTCAAAGTTATACCAACAATTCATGTTTGTCAGGAGGGAAGGTAATGAGCCCATTAGCTCATTTAATGATTGATTCCATAGAGCCTATATGAAATTGCAACCACCCTATGTAGTGGATGATCCTTCTGCTCGACTTGTGTATTGTGCCACCTTGGATAACCTCATAGCTACATTGGTAAAAATGATGTTCCCACCACATGCTAGGTTGGTGGACACCTATGCAGAGGTGGTCACAACTAGCACAGACTTTGGGCAACATATTGCAAGACCGTTACCCTCATTAGGCCCAATTGCTCATCCAAATCAGATTCAAGGGCTAACCAATGCCTTGGCCCATCAAATTCCCTTATTGAATCAAGTTCCTCAACTGCCATTGGTGCCACATCCTAGGCAACCATTGAATCAAGCACCACCACCACCTCATTACCTATAGCCTCCACAAAAATAGGATTATTCGTAGCAATCCCAGGTGTCTACATACCTGGAGAATCCATAATTTCTACCTATTCAACAAAACCAACCTATGATGCAGCCCATGTTACATCAGAACTCGACACCACAACAAAACAACACAGAAAAGGATCAAATTGATGAGTTGACAAAACTAGTAAATAAGATGTACACCGAGGTGACACATTTGAGGAAATAGAATAACTAATTGGAAGCCTCTCAAAGGAGCATCTAGGCCAATCTCAATAGAGACAACCATTGCGCTAGCGCATTTATGAACCAAAATTACAAAAGAGGCCAGAGATCAAGGAACAACTTCAAAAGAAGGTCTTCCTAGAGGCAAAATAGGACATGGAACACAAGGCCAAATAATGGAGGCATCCCCACACCTCTCGACCAACCAAGCTGTAGTGACAAGTTGACAAGTGGGGTGTACTTAGTTGAGGCCACCTTGTCTAGGTGGTATCGGATCCACAAGACAAGTAGGCATTCCAAATTAGATTGCCTAGAATTCCAGACCACTACCAAAATCTTTTGAGTGGAGGTCCATAATGTTGTTGATGGTTCAAGTTGCAAAGAAATAGTTCCTTTGAAGTCATATGATTCCTCAATGCTGGTGGTCAATCAAGCTCCATTTTTGCAAGGTGAAAGCAACACACCTAAAAATGAGGCTGCCCCAAAGAACATGAAAGAAGAATATGTAAGTAATGAGAGCCCCTTGTCCCAGCTCTTTGATTTAGTAGATAATGGTCCCATAGATGAGGAGGAACCCTATGAGGATGAAGTTCACATGTTCCATCAAAGGGAAACCCCCTATGAGTTAAGAAATAGATGAGCAGGTGGTCCTTTCATGACTTCTACCCTTCCTAACAACTTCAATACACCATCTGACCCTAACACTAGCAACAATCCAAACTACCCTCATGTGCCTACCTAGTATTTCAATAGAAATAGGCAATGGAGTCAAGCTCAAGATCAACCTGCTAGTTCTTCCCAAGATAAAGTTTCTAAAGCGGAAGTTGAATAAATGGGGGAATACATAGTGGATGAATTGAAAAGAGTCAAGGTGAGCTTGTTGGCCTTTGAGATATTAAGAGTGTCGGTTGTTACAAATTCCCTCTTTAGGTCATTAAATGGGACTTCCCCATCCAAGCTAGCCTAGGAGGTACCTGCCAAAAGGGTTTCCTTTGATACCTCCAACAATGAGCCTGTGATTAGGGAAATCTTGGGGAAGAAACCCGATTAGCCTCCAAATTAGCAAGTCAATAAAAATTAGTCATTGGATAAAATTACCTCCAAGGAGCATAACCAAGCACAAAACAAGGATAATAATAGTGATAAGGACAAGGATCCAGTGGCTCAAGCTGATATATCAGCGGGGTTATTTCAAGGGAAATTAGAAACACCTCTTTTATTGACAACCATCAGAATATTTGGCAAGAATCTTCATAATTGTTTGCTCGTTTCAAGAGCCTCATCCAATGTCATTCCATTGGCCATATGTAAGGTAATGGGAATAACTCCAACCACCTCCCAATCAAAAATGATTTAGCTAGATAAGACTGAGGTAAATATAGTCAGAGAAAAGAATAGGATACCCATGCATATTGCTACTGATCCCAAGGTGCAGCAAGTAATTAGCATTCAAGTTGTCGACATGCTTGACACATATGGTATCATATTGGGGATGGACTTCACTTGTGCCTTGAATGGATATGCTACAACAAATTATTTCAATATATGGTTGTCATGGAAAGGATTGCCAAACTAGATCCACATTAATAGGGATCCTAGGATTAAATTCATGATCACTGAGTATAAAAAAATGAATGAGGTATCATTCACAAAAATGGAGATGGGTATTTATTATCCTGTGGCATACCATGATAATGAAGAGTTCCAAGAGGAAGAAAGTGCAAAGGATGTCCTCATGTAATGTGATGTCCCCGTCAGTTTATTTTCCCTCCCAAGTAGTATAGAAGTGATGATTGAGTCTGAAGAAGAAGGATTTTGCGAAGATGGTCATCTTGGGTTGCTAGAGGGATTCCAAGAATTTATGCAGAAGTTCCTACATGATCAACTTAGTCTAGGACCAAGAATGAACTTTCAAAATTTTCTATTACCCAGGTGGTGTAGGGTACACAATTCTGCCCATTCCAAATTCAAATTCTATCTATGCCAAGCAACAATGGATCATATAGTAGAGTAGGTCAATCTCGAAGGGAAGCCCCAAGAAAAACAACCAAATCAAGGCTATGTTGAGTCTACATAGCCACACAAGGCTGCTAAAGTAGATATACAACCAAGAAAGCAAGTGTGTGCCACCAACTCCAAGATCCAAAGCTCTCCTATGTTTTGGATGCTATGCTTTGATGGATCTAAGTCCAAGCACGGGATGAGAGCTAGCTTTGAACTCATCATTCCCATGGGTAAGACATATTTTTTTACCCATAGACTTCAATTTTATTGCACAAATAATGTAGCATAATATGAAGCACTAGTTCATGGACTTTTAATGCCACTAAGAAAAAATGTTAAAATGTTGCAAGTATTTGGTTATTCTGAGCTAGTAGTGAAACAAGTTAGAAAATTGTACTCCTGTCATGATAGAAGACTAAAAAATTATAGACATAGGGTATGGTATCTTCTAGAGGGTTTCGATATGTTGAATATTCAGCTGATCCCGTGTAGTAAGAATGAAACTATTGATGCCTTAGCTCAAGAAGTGACCACCCTCCAACCTCTCTCCTTAACTAGCCTAAATAATTTCACTGTAGAGCCTACCTATACTCCCTCAATGCCTAACAATGTCACCAGTTTCCAAATTTTTAATGACGATAAGCATATTTAGGACTTCATTATGAGTTCTGATGAATTTTCCACACAAATCATCGATGAGTTGGGACCCAAAGAAGCTAAACTTGATATAGAGGGAGTGATCAACTTGAAGAGTAACACAATACTGCAAGGTTTGGTTTAACTAGAGATGATATTTGATTTGGATCAGATCAAAGACTAGGATAAGCAGGCTAAGAAAGAGTTAATAGATCATCAATGTGATGCTCATAACATGGGTACAACTAAAGGAGTTAAAAATGTGTTCATAGGAAAGTTGTGAATGTCAGGGGAAAGAAAAGGGATCATTGTTGTCTTGCACAACTATCATGATGTAATTTCTTGGGGATATGAAGACATAAAAATGTATTATACATAAATTATTATTGACACCATTCCCCTTAGGCTAGAAGTGAGGCCTTTCCGGCAACATCAACGCTTGATCAATGCGTTGCTAGAGCTAATTATATTTAAAGAAGTTCAAAAGTTTCTACCCTCCCAAATTATTTTCCTTGTCAAGCATTCCACATGGGTGGCAAATCTAGTCTTGGTTAGAAAGAAGAATCGTGAAATTGTTAGAAAATGTGCCTCAAACTTATTGACATGAAACTCCCAAAAGAGAAAAATTGATGAGACTTTGGGACTGTCTTGTTGACTAGCAGTTGGGTTCTAAATGTTTTCAGTGATCATGTCAGTGTGACTAATGGTCGGTCTTACCGACGGGATCCATCGGTATGACCTGAATGGTCGACGAAAGTTCTCTATCTCTCGGTGAAGGTAGGATTCTAACCAACAGGCGATGATTAGCGAGAGTCTTACCAACATTACTCCATCAGGGTAACTTTGGTCTTTGAATAGACCTGGGAAGATCAGACCGATAGTAGAAGTCTGGCTTATGGGGTATGGTCAGTGCGGGTCTTGCCGATGGTTCTTCATCGGTGTGAAATATGACTTCAACCTAGCCTTAAGATCTTCATTCAATGGTTGAAATCTGGCTAATGGATTGGGATCAGAGTAAGTCATGTCGATGGATGGAATTGGAGTAATCTAGGTCTTTAGCCTAGCTTTGGATTATCATCTCAACTGTATTGGTCTGCCCGATGGATCCGATTGGGGTAAGTCTCCCCGATGAGATCAACAAACAAGAACTTCATCGATATGACATGAACTATTAGAGGATCTTTGGAGAACTTCCTCTAAGGTAGGATCTTGGCTTGATGGTCTTCTGGTCAGTGAGACTTCACCGAGTCAGACTGATAGAGCGATAGAAGATTGTGTAGTGTGCGATTGTCAAATGATAATTTTGGCATCCATGATACATGGATTGGTGTCTTACCGATACGTGATATAGTTGAATAATTTTGACTGAATGACTTTCCTACATGGTTTTCTTTGAACCAATGAGAGAAGGAAAATGTAAACCATTTGTAGTTGGACTATTGAGACCATTCACTCATGGGAGATCAATAAACCGTTTGTGAACTATGAACAAAATCAAACTCTTTGTAATGGTTGAAGGTTGAATCGTTTGAGTAGTTAATTTTTTTGAACTGTACATTGTATGAGCAATGGAATAGTAAGAGATAATGAACTATGATCAGAATTTGTTCTGTACAAGGTTGATCAAGGAAATGTTGTTATAAAATTGACATCTGAAAGGAGAGTCTGTAACTTGTATGTAATTCAATTACTATAATACAAGTGATTTTTCTTTGGTGTGGTGGGTTTCTCTCTCGTAAGGGTTTTCCCACATAAATATGGTGTCTAATTTGTGTATGTGTTTATTTCTCTATTCTTTTATTCCTTTCATTTGCATCATAATGAACTGTAATTGCAAAATTTAAAGACATATATGCATTCTTCTCTAAGTTTTGACATTAGGAGAGTTTGTTCCGCACCTTAAGCTTTCCTTACAAGTGGTATCAAAGCCTGTACAATTGTGTTATCCTTGTGGTTAGGTTGGGTTTTTGTGTCAATTTTGTTCAGTGGGAGTCTTGTAGAAGTCTAGTAATTTAAATTACAGATTGTGATGGCAGTGGCAAGTACATTAGGAAAGATTTTAATTGAGAATTTCAATGGCAGCAATTTTAAGTTGTGGAAACTCAAAATGGAAGATATGTTGGTTGATTGTGATCTTTGGGTTGTTGTGTCTAGAACTAAACCTTCTGGCATGAAGCAAAAAGAATGGGAACTAGTAGATCAAAAACCATAATGGTTGATAAGACTCTGTTTAGCAGACTTTGTTCTCCTGAATGTTCATGAAGAGAAGACTGCAACCTCTTTGTGGAAGAATCTTGGTGACATTTATTAGGGAAAGTCCTTGGTGAATAATTTGTTCTTAAGGAATACGTTGTACTCTTTTAAAATGCAGGAAGGAGCATCTTTTGTTGATCATTTAAATACTTTTAACATGTTGATTGCTCAGTTAGCATCTGTGGGTGTGAAGAATGATGATGAAGATCATTGTAAGCTATTGTTATGTTCTTTGTTAGATTCTTGGGATCACTTGGTGATGGAAATTGGGAGTACAACATCCACTTTTAAGATGGAAGACATTGTTGCTTCTTTGTTATTAGAAGAGATGAGAAGGAAATCTTCTGAGATAGCGAAGGAGACTCTTGTTGTTTGAGGTAGATTGAAAGAAAAAGGCAAGAAGAAGGATAAGAGGTCCAAATCGAGATCAGAAGGGAGATCAAAGTCTCCTGGAAAGATGTCCAAAGTGAAGTGTTGGAACTATGGGAAGCCTATTCATGTACAAAAGGATTGCAAAGAGGAAAAAAAGAATAAGAAGAAGAACTCTTCCAATAATGATTCTTCTTAGAGTGATGCAGATGCCTTCATTGTAGCCTTGGCAATTTGGGCATTAGATGATGTCTGGATGATTAATTCTAGAGCATCTTTCCACATGACATCTCATAGAAATAGTGGAAAGGTGTATTTGGCAAGCGATTCATCTCTAGAAATAGTTGATCATGGAAGAGTTATAATTCAATTCACTGATAGAAGAGTCAAAGGAATTGATGGTGTAATGCATATACTAGGTCTGTCTCAAAATTTACTCTTTGTTAGTAAGGTGAACGATATTGGAGTGCAAGTCTCATTCTCTGGTAATGACTACAAAATGACTAGAGGCTCAATTGTGCTAGCTAGGGGTGCTTGAATTGGTACTTTGTACAAGCTGGACACACTTGTTGTTCAATGCAACAGTGTCTTTGCAAAGTCACAAAAGGTTGTTCATAAAGACAAGAAGGAAAATATTCATGATAGTGCAAACTCTATGGAAGTTAAACTTCTAGCAGAAAAGACTATGCCCTAGCATCATAGGCTTGGCCACATTGGAGAAAAAGGTTTAAAAACTTTGAAAAATAAAAACCTGGTTGAAGGGCTTGATGACTGTAACCTTGAATTCAAATTTTGTGAACATTGTATGTATGACAAACAACATTGTGTTTCATTTTATTCTAGACCTCATAAATATTCTGGTATACTTGATTACATTCATTCCAATGTGTGTGGTCCAGTGAATTTTCCTTCATTATCAAAATCTAAATATTATGTTTCTTTTATTGCGACTATTCGAGAAGGGCATTTGTGTATTTTTTCAAAAGTAAATCAGAAGTGTTCAATTGTTTTAAGGAATTTAAAAACCTTGTTGAAAATCAGATTGGAAGAAAAATAAAGTGTTTAAGGATTGACAATGGTGATGAGTTTTATTCTAATGAGTTCGAAAGGTACTGCAAAGATCATGGATTTAAAAGCCATAAAACTACACCCTACACTCCGTAGAAAAATGGAGTAGTTGAAAGGTTTAACAAGATAGTGATGGAAAGGGAAAGAATTATGTTGAGTAGTGCTAGCTTGGAGGAGAAATTATGGGCTGAGGTAGTTGCAACAACATGTTACTTAGTAAATCATTCACCTAACTCTACTCTTGTTGACAAAAACACCTTTGGAAGCATGGTCTAGAAAGAAGCCCTCTCTAAGACATATTCGTGTCTTTGGCTGTGAGGCATATGCATATGTGCCAAATGAAAAAAGATCTAAAATGGAGAACAAGGTTGTTAAATTTATTTTTATTGGCTATAGAATTGGCATAAAAGGATACAAGCTTTGGAATCCTTAGATTGAGAAGGTTTTGCACAACAAAAGTGGTATTTTCTATTAGTTGAAGCCTTCTACTTTGGATCTACAATCAGAGACAAAATCAGAAAAAAAAGAGGATCTAGTTGAAATTCCTCCCACACCAGATAAAGAGGAATTAAAAATTCAAAGCGTACTTGAATCTAAGGAGAGCTCAAGCAGCTTTGAAATTCCAGAGCAAGATGATGAACAATGTCCTCAGCCTCAACCTGTGAGGAGGTCTACACATGAAAGGCGACAACCGGATAGGTATGGATTATCTATGTTGGATTCTAGTTGTGCCTATGCTTTGATTACTAACATTGATGAGCCTAGGACTGTAAAAGAGGCAATTGAATTTTTGATTCAGATTCCTAGTTGGAAGCCATGAATGAAGAAATGGCATCATTAAATAAAAATGATACCTGGGATCTGGTTCCATTTCTTGAAGGTAGAAAGCCTGTGGACTGCAAATGGGTATTTAAAAATAAAATTGGTCTGGATGGCTGTGTTGAAAAGTATAAAGCGAGGTTGGTTGCAAAGGGATATTCCCAGGTAGAGGGAATTGATTATGGGGAAATTTTTTCTCTAGTAGAAAAGTTGACATCTATCAGATTTATTTTGTCACTTGCAACAACATATGACTGGGAGATTGAGCAGATGGATGTGAAGACAAATTTTCTTCATGGTGATCTTGAAGAAGAAATTTATATGTCCGAGCTAGAGCACTTTATGATAAAAGGTAAAGAAAATCTGGTTTGCAAGTTGAAAAAATATTTGTATGGGTTAAGACAATCTCTTAGAATGTGGTACCAAAAATTTGACACTTTTTTTTTCATTGGGATTTGTAAGATCTAAATCTTATCATTGTGTGTAATAAAAAGCTAAGAATGACCTATTTTAATTATTGCCCTGTATGTGGATGATATGTTATTCATTGGGAATAGTAAGTTTATGATTTTTGATCTAAAATCTCAGTTGTTTGCAAAATTCAAAATGAAAGATCTTGGTGCAGGAAGGTATATTCTGGGCATGGAAATAACCAGGGATAGAAAGAGTAGAAAAATTTGGCTCAACCAGAGTAAGTATATTAACACTATTCTTGAGAGATTTTGTATGACTGATTGCAAGTAGCTAGTTGTTCCAGTTTTGTAGGGAACAAAGCTATCTATTGAAGATTGTCCAAAATCTCCTACTAAGATGGAGGACATGACCAGGGCGCCTTATGCAAGTGCAGTTGGTAGTTTAGTGTATCCAATGGTCTGTACAAGGATAGACATTGCCCAAGCAGTGGGAGTACTTAGTCATTTTATGGAGAATCCAGGAAGGCTGCACTAGGATGTTGTGAAAAGAGTGTTTAGATATCTGAAGGGCACTTCAGAGTATGCTTTGTGTTACAATGGAAATTTGCTTGGATCACAGAGGACTCTAAACATTCGTGGGTATGTGGATTCTAATTGGGTAGGGGACATTAACAGTCGAAGATCCACTAGTGGATATATTTTCATGGTGAATGGTGGTGCAGTTAGTTGGATGTGCAAGCGACAAGCTGTAGTCACTTTTTCCACCATGGAGGCAAAATATATGGTAGCTACACATGCTTGTAAAGAAACAATCTGGTTAAAAAAATTGTGTTCTAACATTGGGTTTTGATGTAGGGAAAATTAAAATTTATTGTGATACTCACAGTGCTATTTGTCTGGCAAAAAATCCTACTTTACATGCCAATATGAAACATATTGATGTGAAGTATCACTTTGTACGAGATATGGTGGAGGATGGAAACGTTTGTTTAGAAAAATG
This sequence comes from Sequoiadendron giganteum, assembly GCA_007115665.2. Lineage (NCBI taxonomy): Eukaryota > Viridiplantae > Streptophyta > Pinopsida > Cupressales > Cupressaceae > Sequoiadendron > Sequoiadendron giganteum. The sequence goes on along the minus strand of CM021108.1, from coordinate 234,673,041 downwards.
TGGATACTCTAGAAAATGTTGTAGATGCATTAACAAAACCAGTGAGCACAAACAAGTATAGGTGGTGTGCAAGTTCGATGGGCCTTGGTGCCCATGAATCTCAGTAGTTTATGAATTCTCTAGAGGTGTCAATAAGATCTTCATCAAGTGGGAGATTGTTGGAAAATGTGCCTCAAACTTATTGACATGAAAGTCCCGAAAGAGTAAAATCAGGGAGACTCTGGGACTGTCTTGTCAACTAGCAGCTTGGTTTTGAAGGTTTGAAATGATCATGGTGGTGTGACTAATGGTTGGTATTGCCAACAAGATCCATCAGTATGACCTGAATGGTCGACGAAAGTTCTCTATCTCTTGGCGAAGGTAGGAGTCTAACCGATAGGCAATGATTAGTGAGAGTCTTGGTGACGTTACTCTATTAGGGTGAATTTGGTCTTCGACTAGACCTTGGAAGATCGGACCGACAGTAGAAGTCTCAATGATGGGGTATGGTCAACGTGAGTATGCCGATGGTTCTTCATCGATGTGAAATATGACTTCAGCCTAGCCTTAAGATCTCCATCCGATGGTTGAAGTCTGGCCGATGGATTGGGATCAAAGTAAGTCCTACCGATGGATGGCATCAAAGTAACCTGGGTCTTCAACCTAGCTTTGGATTATCATCCTGACTGTATTGGTCTACCCGATGGAATCGATCAAGGTAAGTTTCCCCGATGAGATCAATAAGAATGAACTTCATTGGTATGACATTAACTGTCGAAGGAGCTTTCGAGAAATTCCTCTGAGGTAGGATCTTAACCTAATGGTCTTTTGGTTGGTGAGACTTCACCAAGTCAGATTGATAGATTAATAGAAGACTATGTAGTGTGCGATTATCAAATGAGAAGTTTGGCATTGGTAAGACACGAACTGGTGTCTCACCGATACATGATACAGTTCAAGAAATTTGACCGAACGACTATCCTACGTGGTTTGCTTTGAACCAATGAGAGAAGCATAATTTAAACCATTTGCAGTTGGACTATTGAGACTATTCACTCATGGGAGATCAACAGACCGTTTGTGAACTATGAAAAAAATGGAACTCTCTTTAATGGTCGAAGGTTGAATCATTCAAGTAGCTAATGTTTTTGAACTGTATGTTGTATGACCATTGGAATAGTAAGACATAACGAAGTGTGATCATAATTTGTTTTATATAAGTTTGATTAGGGAAATGTTGTTTTTGTAAAATAAACATTTGAAAGGAGAGTCTGTAACTTGTATGTAATCTAATTATTGTAATACAAGTGATTTTTCTTTGGTGTGGTGGTTTTTTCTCCCGTAAGGGTTTTCCCACGTAAATTTGGTGTCCAATTGTGTATGTGTTTATTTCGATATTTTGTTATTCCTTTCATGTGCATCATAATGAACTATAACTGAAAAATTTAAAGATATATCTACATTCTTCTTTGAGTTTTGACATTAGAAGAGTTATTTCAGCACCTTAAGCTTTCCTTATAGAAATCAGACTATGCATGGACTTTTAAAATTTAAACAAAGCCTCTGAAAAGTACAATTACCTGGTACTCTCTATGGATGAGGTTTTGTAGATAGTCAATGGATCCTAGATGATTTCATTTCCTGATGGATACATAGGATACAATCAGGTTATGATGCAATATGAAGATAGGCACAAACCAAATTTCACCATGAAGTGGGTAACATTTGCATATAGAAGGATTCCATTTGGATTGATTAACGTCGGTGCCACATTTCAACATACCATAGACATTTCCTTTAAGGACCTCATTATAAAATGCATCATCATATACATGGATGCCCTCATTGTGTTCTCAAAGAAAAGACTAGACCATGTCTCTAATCTGTGCAAGGTCTTTTAAAAGTGCAGAGAATTTAGCATCTCACTAAACCCAAAGAAATGCGTCTTTTAGGTGACATAAGGAAAATTGTTAGGACATGTGATTTTAGAGAAGGGGATGTCTATAGATCCAGAATGCATACAATCCATATTGAAGATTTAGCTCCTAGGCACTAAGAAAGAAATAAATTATTTCTTCAGAAAGATCAATTTAGTTAGGAGGATCATCATGGGCTTTGCTGAGTTAGTCAAGATGTTGAATGCCATGCTTAAGTAGGATGCCAAGGTGGAGTGGACACCTGAATCTAAGCAACCTTTTGAAGAAATTAAGTTGGCTATTATTGATGCCCCAGTACTAGTCATTCTAAATTATTTGAATTCATTCTACATCTATTAATTTTCTTTAGACCATTCATGTGCTAGCGTGTTAACCTAGAAGGATGACAAAGGGAACAAGCACCCTATTGCATTCATGATTGATTTGATAAAAGATGTTGAACTATGATACCATTATGTTGAAAATTAGGCATAGGCATTGGTTAGAGGAGTTAAAAAATTTAGACATTATATCTTGAGGAACAAGGTGTTCACAATTGTCCTGGATCCAACAGTCAAGACCCTATTAATGCAAAATGAGCTAGGAGAAAGAAGAGAAAAATGGGTCATGCTTCTAAAAGAATATGACATGGAGATTCATCCTATGAAGTTGGTTCGAAGACAAACCCTCACTCGTAAAATAGTGGAAATTGAGTCAGAGCTTACAATTCAAAAATACCACTTAGAGGATGTTTCCCCAGGTGAGTGGTATGATGACATTGTATATTACCTGCTAAACAAAAAATGTCCATCATAGTTGGAACAAGTACAAAAACATACTATTATATTGAAAAAGCAACAACTACAGGTTACAAGGATCCATATTATACAAAAGAAACCATGAAGGGATCTATCTAAGGGGCCTTGAAAAAGAAGAAGTAGATGAAGTGCTAAAGCAAGTTCATGACAAGTTTGGTACTACCCATAGATTTGGTCCTTCAATAGCTCATCAGATCCTTTGGGCTGGATACTATTAGTTGATGTTGTTCAGAGATGCACACAACCATGTTAGGACTTGTCATATATGTCAGATAGCTACCACCAGGGAAATAATTTTTTTTGTCTCATTGCAACTAGTCATGGAGTTAAGGCTTTTCACTCAATGGGGGATTGAATTCATCATCCTGGTAAGTCCACCCTCCTCAATAGGATACAGGTATATTCTGACCGCTTCTAATTACTACATTGGATGGACTGAAGCAATAGCATGTAGGTAATGCACAACTGAGTAGTAACTAATTTTATGGAATGTTTTATTTTATATCATTTTGGTTGCCCATTTTCTCTTGTGTGTGATAATGGTCCTACATTTTCATCCATTAAGTTTTCTAGTTGGGCCTTTGATTATGGAATCATGCTTAAGTTCTCATCCAATTACCATCCCCAGAGGAATGGCCTAGTTGAGTCCACAAACAAAAACCTGTTGACTGTTATCTGAAAGTTGCTTGATAGAAATCAAAAGGATTGGCACACCCAATTGAATTTTTCTTTATGGGCAGATCACACTCGTCACAAGACTACCTTGGGAAATTCCTCATTTCACCTAGTCTATGGATTAGAGCCAGTATTTTTAGTTCACCTCAATATCCCCATGCTCCAATTCATTAACACATATTATGAGGAGGGAGAGCATCGAGAAGCCCACCTTACTAAATTGTTACACTTGGAGGAAGTTTGTGACTAAGCAATAATTTTTTTTTCCAAGCACCAGGGTATAGTCTAGAGATGGTTTGATCATTGAGCCAAAGTAAAGGCATTTAGGATTATAGATTAGTCCTTTTTTGGGACAAGGCCCATGAAAAGAAAGGTGGACATGAAAAATTTGACAAGCTTTAGCTTGGCCCCTTTTACATTTCTGAAATTCTAGGGGATAATACCTTTCGCCTCAAAACACTAATTGGAGAGGATGTCCCATTTCCTGTCAATGGGCAGTACCTCAAACATTATTTCCTTTCCTAATATGTTTTGGATCACCCTTTGTATATAGTTTTATATAGGTTAGCATAGGTCACTTTTTTTGTTTCATTGCTTTCCTTTCACCTTGCTTTCACTCACTTCCTCGACTTTGTTTTTGTTGGGCTGTTGTTCGATCTTGGTGCGGTGGTTGTGCTTAGCCCTTTAGAGGGCCCACTTTGTTTCCCACTCCCATTTGTTCTTTGGATAAGTCTTCAACCATTACTATCAATTTCTAATCATTCTCATGAAGCGGGTTTCCTTACTTGAATTGCAACTTGATTTAAGACAAAACCCTTATTTGAATCCACTCACATTTATCTTAGATTACACACAAAAACACACCTTAAATATTTCTAACGACCTATGTGAGAGTCATTATGAGGTTTTAGCGAGTGAAAAATCTCAGGTCCACTCCAGTGACCACTGTGATCCCAAACCCACTAAAAGCTTTAGTGCCTATGTAGTTGAGCAAAGAAAAAGAGCATCAAAAGAAAATATCAAAAGAAAAGAGAAAAGAAAATATTGAAATGAGCAACTGTGTGGGTGTGGGGACAACTCTATTGGGGCTATGGATGCTCAGTTAGCAATAGGGAAATGTTTGTGGGGTCAGAGTGATAACTCTATTGGGGCTATGGACGCCTAACTAAAAGCGGAGTAATGTCCAAGTTACTTTTGGGGTTAGACAACTTATGTAGCTTGACTCAGCTGATTGAATGCTATTTGTTATGGTCTCTAAAGGAAGGGAATGAACACAATGCACACACCCCTAAGTTATCTCTATGATTGTATTCAACCAAGGATCTCATCCTCCTTTAAGTCCTAGTTCGCTTATGGAAACTAGATTTTGGTCTGTGAAATAAGAGATTTTGGGTTCTGGACGAACCCTTACCCTTAGAATGCTCGAGAGCGTTCTCCCAACTAAGTTTCCATTTGTTGTGCCTATACCACACATGCCCCATTTGGACTGGGGACCCCCTCTTTTCTTTTCACTTTCATCAAGTCACTTTTTCCTTTTCCACATTTTGCATGCCCCTAATTCTGAGCTCAAATTAGTCACATTCCTTAAAATCATTAATTTCTCATTGACCAAAATTAACCACCCAAATATTCCCTGTCTTTAGATTTTGAGAAAATTCCTTTGTGAGTTTCCCTTGGCCTTTTGCCCCAAAATTCTCCAAGCCTTGCGAACCCACATTTATAGGTTTCTCTTTGTGGGTCGTTTCTATTCCTTCGATGCTTGAATAGTAGTCAACACCTCACATCCTCTCGCATTGCATGGCCTACATCTCTCCCTACCATCTAACAGTCGTGCCAAGTCGAGTCTTTGTAGATCCATCTACCGCACCTACTATCGTACCCTAGATTAAATGCATGCCATAAATGCACCTTTTGTTTTTTATAAATATGCACCCTGACCTATCATTTTAACTGACCTAATTTGAATTTCAAAGGAGAGAGATGGAGAATGAAGACCCCTCTCCCACATAAACTCACGACTAATCGAGATCAAGGTTGTCATTGATTTCTTGCACCTTTTCCAAGTACACCAACCTTTGAAATCTTAAAATGGCTCTTTTATGAGGTTAGCGTTTGTAAATTAATGATAAAATATCCTGAAATAAACCTTAAATCTCTTGGAGGTTGCCGCAATAGTTGGTTCCGCATTAAAAAATCACTCCTGACACTTTAAACTGTATTAAAATCGCTCAAACTATACCTTAATAGGCTTGTGAAACTAGATAGGTCCTTCGCTATTATTTTTGTGACATGAACACCTTTGCAGCCTATACCCTTGCCACCACTGCCCTGGTCAAACCAAGGAAACCACCCTAGAAAGTGGTTAAGTCTTTACCGCATGCGGGAGTGGCCATGTAGATGTCTTCTTGTGGACTACCATCTTCCCTTCATCGTTAGTTAATGGTATCATCCAGGCCGCCTTCCGCATCGCAGGTCCCACCATCACCTTTGTTGCCAATCACCAAAACTTTCACCAAGTCCAAAAGGGCTTGCAGGCTGTAGCTTGTAGGTCATTGTATGTGGTTCACTATTACCTAAGCATTATGGAATCCAACCTTCTCATCTTTGTTCTCAGTTTTCCTAACAAAATAATTAAGTTAAAGTGATGTGCATATTGGATCATGTGGGTTGCCGCATGTGGGTGGCTACTTCCCTATTGCCATTTCCTAGTATCCTTGCACCTAGATCCTTTCACAAGGTAGGTTCCACAACAAAATTTCCCCTTATTGAAATTTGAAAGTTTCTAACACATGAACATGGTCTATGAGCTCACTCGAGGGTCTACCTATGTAGACCACCACCTGTGGACTGCCATCCCTCCAAAGTCACTCCTAACATAAAACACACGATGGATGTCTGATATCTCTCTTTTGCATCATCCAATTGGAAAAAATTTCACACATGACATTCAGTGTCTAAGGTGCCCACGGGTTCCTTAGTGCAGAATTCCACCTATGGGTCATCATCCCTTAAATTTTGTTGCTTAATGGTAGAGATTTCAAGCGTCCTTTGAGTTTCCTACACCCACATCTCTAGAATCACATCTTTGTATATAATCCAAAAGAGCCTTAAATGATGGATATTGATAAATTTTATGATCTCCTGATAACGTATTATTGGATCTAACCCTCATTTTGTAGGATTTGAATAATACTTACCTTGATTTACATATGAATGCACTCACTACATCTTGTGTATGCAGGATTTATGGAACATGTTGTGGTTCCATTGGGGAAGTCCTCTAAGAAAGTTGATAAAGGAAAGAAACCTACATGTGTGACAAGAGGAAAAGAAGAGAAAGATCAGATGAAGTACCAGTTTCATGGAGTTGAGTGTACCTCCAAGCTCTCTTCTATTTGGGATTCAGTGTCAGATACAAATCTAGGGAACGTGGATGTAGATGAGTTCTAGAAAAGGGTAATGGTTAACCCCACAACAAAAAATGCATGAAGAATCAAGGCAAGTGGGCTCGTCAAGGCAGCCAACTTTCCTCCCATGCTAATTTCCCTAGAATTGGTCATGGCTTATCGAGAAGCCTACCACAACAATAGAAAGATTATTTATTATGATGGGAGGGTGTTGGTAGACTGGTCTACTAAATCTATCAACCATGCATTCCACATCCCTATGTTCAAAACAATGGATGAAGTAACGAAAGAGCATGCTGAAAAGATGTGGAAACAAGACCCTCTAGGATGTAAAAGAATAATAAGCTAGTACTGCTTGAAGGACAAGAGGGGCAGTGCTACCAAAGTACCTCAAGAGCTATTCAGAAGTGACTTCTTTGAGGAGTACAATTATTTGGTCCCCCTTTTGAGTAGGGTAATGGGCCTAGCAACTGTCACTTTCTTTGAAGAGTGGATGTTCTACTTTATTGAGGAGATCATCCAAGGGGAGGCCAAGTTCCATTGGGCCAATATGATCAAGGATAATCTACACAATCAGCTCATGACCATGAAGAAAACCTATTAATTCCACATGACTTCATACTTGGTGTACCTCTTGGCAGAGAAGTTCCCATACAAAGGAGGTTTTAGTGTAGGACAACTGGGAATAGAGAAAGGAGAGCTGAAAGTCCATGACTGTTACCCCCAGTTACAATATAGAAACTTCAAGAGAGAATATCAGAGCATAAATGATGCCTTCATTGTACATATCATCAAACTCCTGGGAGGAGATTTTGAGAGAAGGGTATCCCATAATGCAAAGGCCTTCATTAAGCGATTTGGATACCTATTTATACAGCTCCCAAAATTCACCTACATCAGAACATATAGATTCTCATAAAGGCCCTACTAATTTCCACACTATTTGAATGACCACATAATCTTGCTAGAAGTTTCTAGGAAATTATAGAATCCTCACAAACTATTGATTGATAAGCACCGAGCTGGGATCCCGTATCCCCTGACCTTTGGGAAAGGAATGTATTCTTTCTTTGTCGCTCAATGTGCAGAATATTCAGTCAGGGAGTTGGCGGAGTATAACCTGGACCCTCACATGGATCGAGGGAGGATGGATCCATATGGTAAATTGAAGAAGTGGGTTGGGAGATAATATTCCCATTGACCAAACATAGATGAGATTTGGGCCAATTGTAATGATGATAAGGAAGTGCGAATGAGGCACTATATGAGAATGATGGCCCAATTCATGAAATCTATAAGACTATTTCTCATGTCAGATCAAGTAGTGAAAGAGGATGATAATATTATTGATGAAAAGTGCAATGTTGTGGCCAACCTGCCCCTACCTGTCGCTGATTAGAGTGAAGAAGAGGCCATTGATCTCAATATATTTACATGACCTGTTGAAAATAGAACAAGAGAATTGGTAGATGCCCAAATTGCCTAGCTCAAGGTGCAAGGTAGTGAAATGACATATGGTGAGCTCGAGGATGAGATTGAAAGAAAAAGATAGTTGAGTAGCCACTGCCTCATCAGAGGAGGCTCCCAAATCCCCATTAGTGATGAGGTCAAATAAAAGGAAGGATGCCCCTAAGCACCAGCCAAAACAAAAGTTATATTCAAGGAAATCCACTAAGGGGGAGTCATCTAAGAAAGCCAAGAAAATGGGGGCATTCATACTCGAGATACCCACTATCCAAGAACAAGATCCCCAACATGAAGAAGAAGAAATTGAATAGCTACACTCACCCCCTACCACTTTCTCTCTTGTTTCTGGTGCTACTGTCACCACTCCTCCACCAACTACCTCTCAAGCTTTGCCTGTCTCATCTCCACCCACCATGGACATTTTAGTCCACCTCACCTCCACCTCACCAACTACTTTGGTAATGATACTTGACCCCTCCTCCTCCACTATGCTCCCGATATCATCTTCTTTGCTCCCTCCACTTCCTACTTTCTCTATTCTACTGCCTACAGTGTCCACTATCACTATTGCACCTCTTAATTTGTTGCATGTCTCCATGGAATATATGTAAAGCATAATCCTTGAACTTTCTAGGCTAATCCTTGACCCCATGATTTAGGCTCTAATGGCCAAATTTTTTGTTTCGTTGCCTCTCCCTCATCCACTTATAGAGCCACTGAAGATGGAAGCTACAATGCAGATCTCGAAAGAGATGGAGAAACATCATGAAGAACAACAAAGAGAGGCTACAAAGGATGTAATTGAGGAGTCTAAGGACTTGGATTGAGATGATTATTTTGAGCACCTAGAGGGCACACTAAACATAAATTTGGATAATGTGGCATCTGATGAGGAAAGGTTTCCTTCTTTAGAAGAAGAAACTGAAGCTCTCAATGAGCGGTATACAATAGAAACATTGGACCAGGAATTCAATGAAGAGCTGCCCCAAGAATCCAAGGGGGTGGGTAAAGGGTTGATTTAGAAGGACATATCTCTAAGGGAAACGTTGGTACCAATGTAGATGTGGAGATACTTGAAGAGCCTCCACTGGCTATCCAAGATAAGGGCCATGTTAAGGAAAAAGAAACACCTCCAAAACTAGAGGAAGAAGAAGAGAAAGGAGAAGGATATGTACTGAGTAAGATCCTTGAGATTGAGCACCGTGATGAGGGAAAAGAAGAGAAGGCACCTTAGGAGGAAGACATCATTAAGGAGAATATATCCTCCACTAAGTCAGAGAAGGGGAAGATCATGCAAATAGAAGACTCGAACAAAGAAGAAATGGATGACCAAGAGGCTCCTGGAAATGTAGAGGAGCAACTTCAAAATGAGAAAGGAGAGGAAGGTGATCATGAATCACCTAGAGAAAGACCTAAGTTTTCCTACTATCTAGAGCAGAAACTATGAAAGAAAATTCATGTGGTTGTTGACCCAAAGGCTAGGCTTGAGGCAATCCTAGCTAGGGTGCAAACAAAGACAAGAAAATTGAAGAAGCCCAAGGTCTATTCTCATATCATAGTGGATTCTTTTGGATCTTGAATAGTATAGATTACCACCCCTATAATAGAAAAAGATGCATGCACCATGCAAGGCCAAGGTTACATCATATCCATGATCAATCTAGGCCTGACGACCCATGAGAAGAAAATAGATGAATTCCAAGGGTCTGTGGCCACAATCATGAAACAAATGAATAAGGACCAATCCACGAAGGAAGAGATAAAACCATAGGTAGTGGACCTTACCACTTACATTGAGTAGTGGACATGCATGGAGGAAGAAGCTCCTACAACATCATCCATGTCCGCTCTCCTCTCCCAAGAAGAGCTCAATAGAATGGAAAAGATGAAGAATTGGTCCAAGGCCACAAAAGATTGGTTTGGGAAAATTCTTTGCATGAGCTTGAGCTCAAACTTGAATGGGTTGCAGAACTCCATGCTAATATTGAAGACTATCTAAAAATGATAACAGATTATGAGATGACTACTCTAGAGATTGATCCAGAGAAGATCAAACTATTCTTTCAAAAAAACATGGAGCAAGGGGGTACAGATACATTGTCAATAGACTTCATGGACTTTGTTGCCAAGGCTTTCATGCAATCTGAACAAGTCATCAAAACCACCCCAAAGTGGACCAAAAGTTGGGAGCAGATTAATGAGAGACTTAAGAAGATATCCTTCCATTTTCTTTAGTCTAATATCACGGAATGGGACAAGCTTCAAGCTATTTTTGGGAAATTCGTAGAATATGTTACTCTTCAGAAGAATGAAGGAAAACTATTCATAGATGATGATTATTTAATAGTATAACTACAAAGGGATGGCAATCACTAGAGGGAAAACTTGCTACAGTGCTAGGGTTACTAGGTGACAAAATAGGGAAAATACAAAGATGTATTTTTATATTATCATATATTTGGGGGTAAGTGAATCCCTAGTGTAAAATGAATCTGATCCAAACAATGAAAGTTAATCCTGGCCATTCATTTTTCTTTTAGAAAACTATAAATAAGGGGTGTCCTCTCATTTTCAAAGAAAGAGTTGAGTTGTTGTGTAAAGGCATGTTACAAAAATTTAATGAGAATATCATTGTTTTGATGGATTCTTATGTTTTCTTCAAATGTGTTCATGATTCATCTCCTCAATCTTAGGTTTTAGCTTTTTTGTTCTAGTTTTAAGTTTCTTTCAGTAGTTAGTTTATTCTATACTTTAATGGTGAAGAATTCTATGGTGTTGATTTCTTCCTTGCTCATACTTTTTGTTGTTTGTTGATGATGAATAGCAGTGTAAAGCTATTCTAAGTAGTGTTTATCTTTTTGCATTCAAGTTCAATATTTATTCATGATTTAATGGTGAATGAATTATTTGAAAATCTATAGACCGTAGAAGATTGCACTAGTTTTATGAGACTATAGGCTATCCTTGGTTAAGTGAAACTTAGTCTTAGGAAGGCTATCCACTGTAGCATCCTCCATTGTTACTATTCAACATTGGTTGTAGGTCTAGGAAACTTCTCATCCCTTCAACCTTTTGAATTTTCTTTAAAGATTAGAGTTAGAACAAAGTTCTAGCATCATCACAAATCCATATTTGATGACTAAAGAGGAGTTTTATATTTTTGTCTTGAACTTGCAACAATTGTCCTTCATTTTTAGAATTCCACAAAAAATCCTTGTACAGATCCAATTCCATCCATGCTCAATTGACCATAAATTCCCTTTGTAATTACCAACAAATCACATCAACCAATTGAACTATTCCAAGCATTGTCATGACCTAATACCTGAGAGACCTTGGGGTATTTTCTAAAACCTAGTTACAAAAATTACCTTGCAAGAGAGGAATTGCATTTGTGCAGTGCCTGTGTTGAGAAGGTTGCAAAAAAACCCATCAACACATACCTCTACACTCTTACCTAGATTCCAGTTAAAATAATCTCTTCTACTACAAAGAGCATGAAGCAAGCCCATCAAAAGAACATACCACTTGAGCTACGGATGTTATATTGCTTGTGAGTCATTTTAATACTTTGTTTGGTTACAAAACATTTCAAAGACACATCAACATGATTCATCAAACTTCAAATCCTTTAGTTTAAGTATGGATATTTTTTTCAAAAACCTTGATATTACTACTTGTCCCTAAGGATTTTTTCCTTAGAGGCTTCTAAGTATTTTGTCTTATATCTAAATCCATACTTTCCAAAGGTTAACATAGGGAGCTATGTTCTTAGCTTCATGATTTTCACATAATGGACTTTTTGAGATGAGGGTTGGTTTGGCATAGACATTTTAGTGTTAAAAAAAACCAAGACTTTCTTGATGTTGTAAAAATAACTTTAGTAATCCAAGATCAAATCAAAAGAACACCCGACATTGATGTATGTTAAGAATTTGACTCCCCAAAACAAGCAAATTGAGACAAGAAAAATATTACAAAACATTGAGTCCAAAATCATTAAGATCTATTGCCCAAAATCATTGAGTTCTATTGTCAAAATCATTGGGTTCTATTTTACCAAAATCATTGAGTCCTTAGGGTTTAATCACTTTAGAGGTATAACATTTTTCTCACTACCTTGGTCTTGCAGCACAAAGTTTCACTCTAGGTTAACATTATTGGGTCAAAACATTTCATCCACCCTTTATCATATTTCACATTTTATTTCACTAAAATTTATAAATTTTTGGACACACTAACACTCTTTAAACTTAGACATCATCAAACCAATCCCCTAACTTAGCTTTTTTGTGTGTGAAATGGATCTTTTTCCATGCACTTAGTTGAGTTGGTTATCACATTTTTTTGATGAATTTATCTTGAAGGTCACGAGTCTACCTTAAAGATTTATAAGTTCATTAGAACCTCTCATCAAAACATCAAATTTCTTTGTCTAAAAGTGTTACCCAAGATTTTAGAAAGTTCATACCCCATATCATTCACCCTTTTCAACTCCCACTCACACCATTGGTCCAAAACACCTTAGAGGTTCACTTTTGCAACAAGGTAAAAACACAAGAAAAACATGGAATATAAAATTGATTCATACATCATGAGTGATCTAAATCTTCCAAACTATCAAAACTCACATTTATATAAATTGCATATGGGATCATTATATCCTAGAAACCTCAACGCTACAACAAATGTGAGTATACCCATCTAAATTTTGGAACACCTTTACATATGGTAGATTTAAATCAAAGTAAAAACCTACAAATATATCAACCAAATGATCAATACATGAGTCTTCAACAAAACAACATTATTCCATCAAATCAATACATGCCAAATGTGAATATACGAAATCCACACTTGGTGAACTATGAGATAGACATGTTTGTGAATCACACCAATGTTCAAAATCTAAACAAGATGTTGACAACTCAATGTATTGATCCAAATCAATGCAACACCATGAAAAATCAAGGTTACCTAAATCAAAGTAATGTGTTTCCCAACCAAAAATATGTTCAATGCCAACCTATAATGCAAAATCTAAACATCATCCCAAATCAGAACATTGTCCAAAATCAATTTGTGCATGATCCCATATAAATACCATAAGTGTATATTCTAGATATGCTTGGCCAACAACCAAATAAACTATATCAAGGGTGTCAAAATCAAAATAAGATCAAAATTTGTGACATCAAATTGCATCACTTACCAAAATAGTTGATTCATTTCACCAAGAAACATTTCCACCTCTAAATCAATACACTCTTCTTCAAAATCATCAAAGCATTGATTTGTATCCACAACATCGAAAATCACATTTCTAACATCAAGATATTGAATATGAAGAACCACAACATCAAAAACCACATCTCCAATATAAAGAAATTGGATATCAAGAACAACATCAACGACAAGATCTATCCCTACAACCTCAACAAGATCAAACACAAAAAGAAAAAGCTTCAAAAGATAACAATATTGTCACCAAACATGAATACACTCCTTTAGGGGAGCCAATTGAATGAACATTAAACATGTTAGTCTATGCTAAACTTATCAATCTTCTAGAGTCATTTCATGAACCTAGCTTCAAGATATCATTTTATGATGATAATGATTATTGTGAATACAATAGCACAAATGGTCATGACACGTCAGATTGTAGCAAACTCAAGAACCTCATCCAAGACCTCGTTGATCAAGGAACAATAATTTTTGATGATAATGATCAAGATTCAATCTTAGATGATCATATTCATAATCATGATCAGAACCCCTCACTAATATCTAACAAAAATCCATTTCAATAAATATTAACATCATTTGATCTCATGTTTGAAGAAATCGACAAGGTTTCTACCATAACTATTGAGGACAATGATAAAGATTCAACCACTAATGATAGCAGTGAAAATATCTCCACCAAAATTGTTGAAAACAATGATCAACATCTATCCATCAATGAGTACCTTGAAGATGTTTCTACCACATCCAATGATAAAATCAACATAATTTAAGATTGAATTTTTAATCATTATCAAAACCCATCAACAATATCCAAAAATGATCCATTTCAAGAAGTGTTGACATCATTTAATCATATGATTGAAAATATTGACAATATCCCTACCACAATTATTGATGATAAAATTCAAGATTCATTTACCAATGATGATGTTGACAATGTCTCTACATCACCCAATGAGTTAGATGACATACCTCAAGAATTTATTTGAGATCATGATCAACATCTTTCACCAAAGTATAGAAATTGTCCTTTCCAAGACATATTGACATCATTTGACCTCATAGTTGCAGATATTGAAGTAATCCTCAACTCAACACTTGATCCAAATCCACTGAAATATCAAGATGATATTGAGCCACAACCCATGCTTAATGAATATATCAAAGAACCCTTTGTAAGCAATACAACCTTTGAAATTGGCCCATGTCAAGAGCTTGATCCAAAGCATGTCTAAAGTAATTCCAAAATTAATCAAGATCAAGAATTTTTATCTCAAAGATACTACCATTATCTAATGGGTATTCTCCAATCCATACAAGATGTCACAAATAATGATCAAATCATATATCACATACTCCTCCATCTACCCATGAGATGCTTACTCCTAATGGACATGTAGATGATATTCATCAAAAACAAGAGTCTCATAATCTTGATATCATTGTCAAGGAACAAGAGTCTCCTACTCTTAATATCTTTACACATGATCAAGGCATAGCAAAATCCATAGACATATCAAAAATTGATCATGAAGAAGACCTCTACATGGATGGTGAATTATAAATATCCTTTGAAGAGCAAGAAGAAATGGATCATAAGGAAGACTCCCATAGGAATTCTAAAGCATCAACATCTTTTGAAGAAGCATCAAAATCAAAAACATCCTCAGTATAGATTGAAGAAAGTGAGTATGAGGATATCGAGAATTAGCAAAAATCAACAAATCTTAACCATCTTGAACATCAAGGAAATGGTTTGTCAGAAACAGAGTAAAATCATGTCATTAATACTCCCATAATACTGGGGGCAACTTTATCTAATGCAAACACCAACATGGGGAGCCCAAAGAGTCCTTATGATGAAATGTCTATCGACACTCCAACCATTCATATCATAAATTGTCATTCATGCATCTTTCCACCCACTAATTGTGACCAACCACAAGAAAGAGGTCTATATCAAAGAAAAGAGAAAATTATTGAAGAAAAAGTATCTACAAAGAAAAGGTGACAAGAAAAATTCAAATGGACACCAAAGAAAAATAAAGAGAATCATCCTTATCAAACTCCATTAGTCGAAGAAACAATGGGGAAAAATTAAAAATGGAGTTTCATCCATCAAAATTGTCCATTGTTGCAAAAGAAATCTTGAAGAGTTACCTACAAAGTATATCAAGAAGTTGTTTTCAATCAAATCTCCATATCCACCCATCATTGCTCATCATCCCAAGTTTAGAGAATCAAAGATTCCAAACTATCAACCAATCCATTTGTGTCTTGTATCCCTCAACACAATCCACCATCCACTTCAACATCCATGGTATCCAAATCTCATATTGACTGTGTATTGGTAGAAACCCTTTATCATAAGTACTCTAAGGGAACTCTATTGTGATGTGTGCATCTAGGTAAGGTTAAGTCTGATATCGACAAAGTAGATAAGAGAATCTAGGGGTTACATTCAAGCTCCAATATCCTAACAAAGAAACTCCTCCAAGAAGGATATCATTGGAATATCATGAAAATAACATATATATCAGCACCAACAACCTCTACATCAGCACCACCAGGTGGTTCAACATGAGCATAAACTTTCAAAAAAAAAAAAAAAGTCAAGAAAATAGTCAAGAGAAAAATTGTCCTCTAGTGAAAACCACTTTGGTGGCACTTTGGACAAGTACCATGATGAAAAATTGGAAAAAAAGTGTCATGATTAGAATCAAGCATCTACAAGCACCATTTAAGGTGGAAACATCTCATCCCATACATAATAAATCCCACATTCCATCCATCTTATCCATAATAAATCTAGGAACCCTTCATTATCCAATCCATTTTCATCCTATCTAAGTCATCTTGATCTTGGAAAAAGTTCAGTATGTACTTCACACTTGCTTATGGTAAATATATTGACATGGGTCACTATCATTCATCCTATCTTAACCAGTATTATCTGAGCCATAAGGTATTGTCCATAGAGGAATACTTTATCCAAACATGTTATCCTATCACAAGATAATCCTTGGCATCCTTTGCATACCCATCCATCAATCCATTCATTTATCCATGCATCCACCCATATCATTCCATACATTGCTAGACACTGGGGTTAGATACTTACATCTTGCTTTGCGAATAAATCTTGAGCTATAACCTATAACTCATGTTGTGATCTAAAAATTTGCTAACCTAAAATCAAATTGTTCAAATTATTCATAAGCATAAATCCAAATCACTAGCCCATGGCACATTTTGATGAGAATATGTTCCTTATCATACTTTATCTTTTATCAAACATCAATCCAAACAATAAATATCGGATGCATCTACCTCGTATCTCAACGTCACATCAAACCATTCCAATAGATTTTGTTTCAAGCTTAGCTTCAAAATCTTGATGTATCTTATCCAATCAATCCATCATCATCTCGAGATATATCATTTCCCAATCCTTGTGTTGTTCAACACTATCCTTGCATTGTTTAGCATCCTCAACAATGTTATCAGTATTGGTAATCTATCAATCTAATCAATTAATCCTAGCTTGGTTTTCAACAAAATCCCAAAATAGATCACTGAAATCATCACATATCCATACGCTTGTCAACATCGTGTGGAAAACCAAAACATCCAAAACACATCAAACTCCTAAAAGATAGGTCAAGAAGTCTAAAATCAAAATAAAAAATGGCACCTTTTCGAACTACATTGTCTCTGAGCTTGAATGTAGGGAAGGCCATCACTGATGCAGCCTTGAGACACCCTAGGTCATTCCTTTAGGAGTCTATCATAATAAATTGGCAATTCATCAAGTGTTCATATGTCATCATAAATAAGTCAAAGTTAGTTGAACTATGTGGTCAGTGTGTGTATAACATAGGAAAGGATCATCTTTGATAAGCCCATGAGGCCCCTAAGATTATCTTTTAGGTTATGTTCTTGGTGAAACTAAAAAAAAAATCAAAAAATTTGAAAATTGAAAACCCCAAAACATTTGGAAAACTTTGAAAACTCTAAACAGCATCAAAATAACTGATAAAACCTAAAAATTCATATAAAATTTCAAAAAAACAAAAAATAGCCTCAAAACATTTTCAAAATACCAAAAACAATGAAATATCCTAGAAAATAAAAAACCACCCATCTCATTTCTCTTTCACTTGTAGTAAACTTCCATCCATAATAAATCAATTATCACACTCACCCTTTGGTAAGACAAGAAATAAAACAAGTACAATGATCATCAAAAGTAGAACCTTTATACAAAAAAAATCAAACTCTTGATCATTATCAAACATGTCAATCAAACCTTATACCAATGGAATTTCAAACAACCTATCAACAAGCCAAAATATGATAACACATCCTAGGATGCATCCTTCCTACAATGAGAATTATCATTGGCAATCACTTTGGATATTTATTCTTAACACACATTATACATTTGACAAGAGATATAAATAACATTGACTATTTTTTTTATCTTGTCTTATGATTTATCTTGTTGACCCATTCCAAGGACCTCTCAATGATGTATAAATGATTTAGAGAGAAAGGAACAGGGCATTGATCATTGTCTTTTGTTTGTTGTGCTTGTGGGATATTCTTGTAAAATAACTTTGGCAGATACTTTCTTTGCTAGGTGTAGGGAATTTGTTTAGAGTAGATTGTTTACTATTATTTATGCTTTGGTCTAAAATATTTGAAACTTCTAAACTACATTCCAATGAGGATTTTGTATGTCAAGGTTTGAACAAGACTTATTCTATTTGTTTGCAGAGTCAAAGTCCATTGCACTAGATACAACACCATCCTAGTTTTCAATACCATGATGCATCATGTCTATGTGTTATATCAAACATAAGGAATGACGGAGAGTCCCAATCCCAAGATATGATAAAATCATCCATCTCATCACCATAATCTAATAAAGTCTCAATGGATCATGGAATTGTTAGACATTTGAATCAATCTCAAAAACAATGGTCAATTTAGTCATCTTATTCTTCTATCTCCTTTTCATGCTAACTTGGTATCATGACACTCAATAAAAACATCATCAATACACCCATCCTACACCCATAAATCATCAAGATGCATACATCTCGCATCATCAAAGTATATCATCATAATAATAGGAAACATAATCTACTGCATCATCATTATCATTTAAGTTGTTTTGAATGATATAGATTTGTTATTCTAAACATCTTAATCCATTGCATAATCATTCATAATATCCATAACATATGCATCATTCATATATATCCATATACATACATACATCATCACATCATAAACCACATGGGAAAAGTACACAAAAATAAATGCATTCATCCATACATCCTGCATAAGCATATCATATCATGTCATAACTTATCATACAAAGATGTTGAAAAAGAGGATACTAGATCCATTGCATTGCATTCATATCAAAAACATATAACGGGAAATAAATGTAACATCACAAGACATCATATGCATTAATTACATCCATAAATCTGTATCATCTCATATATATATCTCAAAATTTTTTTTGTCATGACACAATATCTAAACTAGTGTGTATGAATATCATCAAATGTCCAATATACAAGAGGCTATCAAAAATTATCTTGTGAATATGTATCTCTAAAAAAAATTAAAGGAATAAAAAAAGTGTCTATGTTGAGGCTATCCCTGGTGGTTGCTCAACTACCCAGGTCTAACTGAAGGCTATCCATCAAAATCCCTTGTTGTTGCCCCACTTGTCTAGGAGTAATCTGGTTGCCACATTTCCTAAGGAACGTATATGTCATAATGCATCCTATAATATGCAACCTTTGTGATTGCTATGTATAATTGAGATGATACCACCTGTCCCTGGGTAGCCACTATAACAGCCTTAAGCTACTATAATCACCCAATCTCCTAGGCCAAATTTAGGTCTAATTACTATCACAACTAGACCTCTCTATCTATCTCTCTGCAATCATAGCCTTTGGTTTCTAGCATAGGTAATCCCTCTTTACCATCAGGGAAATAATCTACCCATCTCTTAGATCAGGCTCGTGTGGCTACTGAGGCTGCTACGATTGTTGATCCTATTATGGCTACTAATCTTGGTGGGCCTAGTGCCCCTGATCCTATGATACCTAATCCACCTATGCCCTATGTTGATCTGGCTACTAGTCAGGCTACTATCAACCTTTTCCCCTGCCTCTGCCTCTACCCCTACCTCTCCCACTAGGTATCCCCCTACTGGGTATGTCAATTGAGTGGGTGGTCTCTACCACACATCATATGCTAGGGTGGTCACCGCATTTGGAAAGCCTTGATCGTAGGCCCATGGGTGGGAAACCAACTGTCTAAACACATTGATTGCCACTATGGGATCAATCAGGTGCCCCCACTCCACCTCTCTCTAAGATCTGGAAAAAATAGTTATATAATCATCCAAAGGCACATCTTGTCCCCCCTGAACTATCGAGCCACATGGTATGCTCTTTCCCCTGGTGAAACTTCAAAAAAATAGGGTTTATCAAGGTGAATGGATCAAGATGGTAAAACACTATATTTTTCTAAGAATTTTTCACTCAATTATGAAGGAAAAAATGCATAAATAACTATAAAAAATTATCCCTAACTATTGTAGCAAATATGAGGGGAGTTTTTAGAGGCTAGAATGGTGTGTACCTTGTTGCAAGAAGGTTGCTTTTAGGTCACAAAGGACTCATTCGCCTTTACTGGTGAATGGGTCCTTGTTAGGGTTTCTGAAACTAACTTTTGGGTTATGCTCCTTGATGCCTACACTCTTAGATCCTTGGTTATCAGCTCTCAAAAACATGTAGAAAATTCTATAGTGTTCTTTCCATGTTCTTGCGATGTGAATAACAACTTTGCAACTTAACAACTTTGACAATTTTTCTCCAAACATATCTCCACTTGATCTTCAACCTATAAATCTGCAAACACACACTCAAGAGGAGAAGAAATTGTTGATTGTTAGTGAATAGGGGTTTGCCTAAGTCAAAACCCTTGTAGGTAATTAAACTAAATGATGAAATAATGAAATTGAAGCATGAACATGAAATGATGAAATGTTGATACCTTGGAAGTTATCTTGGAATGTAAATCTACAAAATAAGATGAAGTTGTCATGAAGAATGTAGATCTTGATCTTAAATAAGATGTGGAACAATGCTTTCAAGTAGATCCTCAATGCTAAATCAACAATCTTAGCTCAACAACATGCTTGAATGCATTATGCCTTTGAAATGATGAAATGATCTTGAATTTCTGCAATAAACTCCACTAATCTACCTTTGAGTTCCTTTGGAAATACTCTTGAAGTGTTCTATAATGCTCTTGTAAAGTATTACAATGTTATCTTGAAAATATTAGATTTCTTAGGATGAAACTATGTGAATTAACCCCATATTTATACTAAATCTAGAGATTAACCTCAAAATTCAAATAATTCAAGCCGACATCAAATCTAGGATTAAAAATCATTAAAATCCCACCACAATTAAATTCAAAAAGGGGTGTCCTATGTGAGGAGGACCCATTCACCACAACTTTCTAGGACCATGCTTCAGGGGGATGAAATAACATAAAAACCCCATGTCAAAAATGTAAAGAAAAGGGTGTCCTATATGGAGAGGACCCATTCACCACTAAAGGCGAATGGGTCCTAGCACCATTTTCTAGGAAATCAAATTTTCTAAATTAAATGTTATGCCATATCATTATTCGGTGTCGGGATAGATCTTTAGGAAAGTATAATTAAGAGGGATTGAATTTGAATTAAAGGGGCCAATTATGCTTAATTAACTACAATTAATTAATGAAACCCTAGATAAGTGTGAAAGTGTAATACAAAACTTTACAACACCCTAAATAAGGTACAATTTAAGTACATTTTGTTAAAAAGGGCCCTAGATTCAATATGAATATGTACAACACATTACAACACTAAACCAAGGCATTATTAGGTTAATTCAATATCACTTATTCCCAAATTAAGTGTGAAAAAGGGTTACTTTTTTTGACACTACATTTTTCCCCCATTTTAGTGAGTGTTTTCCCCATGAAAAACTCACACTAAACTATACTTTCAAGACACTTAAGTATGTAACAATAAAAAAGATACATAGTCACACCCTATCAAAGGGCAAGAGAAACAAAGGATCAAGCACAACCGTTCCAAAATGATGTGAAATAGAGTTGTTTGTTTGTAACATGCATTGCTCACTCTAGGGTACTAGAGCCTCATTCTATCCACTAGGTGAGTTATCTCAATTGTGTGTGCTCAATTTGGGGTAGTGGAACCTTCGTTTGTCCACTACGTGAGTTATCTCAATCATGTGTTCTCACTCTAGGGTAGTGGAACCTCGGTCTATCCGCTACGTGCGTTATCCCAATGATGTAGCAAATGAGAGAATCATATCAACCTCTCATAACATACTAAATTTATCCTCCTTTCAACTTCGGTAAGGCACCATAGTGTAATTCTTTTTGTAAATACTTTTGAATTTCATGCAAGGTTTTGTTAAAGGGGGTTTTTCTTTGTTCATGTAAGGTCTTCTTCTTAGGGAACATCATGCCTAAAGTCTCCAAGAGAGGACAAGTAATATTGATGCCCCCACTTTAAACTAGTTGCTAACACCATTACTATGAGAAAGTGCTTTAAAGTAACCAATTTTTTTTCCTAACACATGAGAGATATCCTCGAAAAACCCTATGCTAAGTCATATGTTTCCGAAATAAAGCTATGACATGAAATAGGAAGGAAGGTTTTCCCCCAAAAATACATAAAGGATCTATGGATTTAGAGTCAATATGTCTTTGCTACAATGTTTTTTTAAATAGATTAGAACTATCATCATTCCCAAAATACTCATAGAACTAGAAGAATGACACAAAGAGAGCAAAAAAAAAGAAAAATCCTTTTGGGTCAACATGGAAGAGACCTAAATGTCTCAACATCTTATGTCATCCCTGTTGGTATTTTAATTTACCCATTAAGGATTCATAATGCTCTAAGAGGTTGCCAAACTCTATACTGAAGAAATTACGAAGCTAATGGCCAACTAACGAGATTCAGTCAACAACATATACATTGCCACACTTTAGGCTCTGTGAAACCAAGGAGAGTTTTCCTAAATGTGTTCATAAAAATGGTTTATGTCTTAAGAACACTTCTACATATAGATACATTCCCCACTAATGTAACTAGATAGAAATTACCCTATTTTGGCAATACAAAGAACAATAATGACTATCTAGAGCTAGGAAAACAAACTTAATGTAAGATTTTGATCTCAAAAGAGACAGAAAATGAATTTTTTTAAATGTTTAGATCTTGAACCTTTACACTTAGGGCTATTGTCTTGTACTTCTAAAAAAGATTTGGAATGAACTATCCAATGCCTCATCCAACCGGGCGGGAGTCACATAAAATATAACCCTGATATTATGGAACTCATCATTATAATGCCTTACATTATGAGATTTTCCATTAATTAAAACAATACTCCTTAGTAAATCCTCAACACATTATCATAGAATTGTAATTCCTTTTCAAGCATTTGATTAACTCGTTAAGCTAAAGCAAGAAAACTAATTACACATCCAAATATACCATTGAAACTAAATGAAGAAATCATTGATAAATCCATTCATAATCCATGATATGTACACATGAGAGCAATTGTCTTAATTTTTTTGTAGATTTATTGATACAACACCTGACATGGGATGATTTTCCAACTAGAACCTTCCAAAATACCATAATATAACCTTTCTGTACATAGCCTAAGCCTTATGATACAAAAATATGACTCCCAACAATGAGTCATGAAATCTCCTTTATAGAACAGGAGAGCAACAAGCATCGAGCTCCATTGTTCATTTCAAAATGAATTTCACTTTTTTACCAAATGAAATTCAAATTCACTTCAAAAAGGTCCTCATCATCAAAAATAACTGCAATACGTGCAGAGGAATCAAAAAATGGTTACACTCCTATAACTAGCCGAAAAAGACAAGAAACACTGCCACCCACGCGCACGTCTGCATCAAGCCTGAACCACTGAGACCAACATCAAAAAGAAAAAAAGCACTACCCTAGCAACACCACTCATTTTTTGACACCCCGAGTAACCACATGGCCCCGATACAAGCGACCGCTCCTGGTTCTCACTTCAATAAGAAGCAAGACGGGTTCTTTACCCTTGCTAGTACCATCACTAGAGCCAACAACATTACACGGTGCAACTGCAGTAATTGGAGAAACTGCGAGCATCTCCTCGTCAACTCCCATGAGTTCAGTCAGGGGCGTGAGGTAACTGCGGTAGGAAGAATCAGTTTTGGACCCCTCTCCATATGAGCTCGAAGAGAGCTCAATAGGTGATATGGAACATCCAAACCTCATCTCCACCCTTTGAGTGATTGTTCCAGAAGTATTGGGAACAATTTTTTTCTCCCTATGTTGCAAATTCGTTACTCACCTGAGCACTCTATCGTACTACTAACTTATCCATTGAAGATCCTAGCTCAAAATTAGCAAGAAAATCAATCCCTTGCAAGTGAACAACCTTAAAATGTGATGATACTGATGAGCAATTTAGCAGACATTTATCGAGCAAAGTGGTGCAGCGAACATTAATTGCTCAAATTGTAGTACGAGAAAATGAGCGATTAGTGGTTGATGTCGCCACCATAGAATAATTGTGAGCTCTTGGAAAATAGCGTAGAGCTAATCATTGCATTATCAAGTCA
This sequence comes from Sequoiadendron giganteum, assembly GCA_007115665.2. NCBI lineage: Eukaryota > Viridiplantae > Streptophyta > Pinopsida > Cupressales > Cupressaceae > Sequoiadendron > Sequoiadendron giganteum. Next base: position 234,648,765 of record CM021108.1, on the reverse strand, counting down.
ATACCGCTTGCACACAAGGAAATCAGGAGGAAAATCCACTAAAAAACTCATGCCATTAATGAAAATAACTTGCAGAGCGCAAAAAAGATCCTCACACACGTGAACAGTAACCCTTTAAAATCAAACTGTTGATGTGAAAAGACCTAGAAAGTCAAAGGACTTGGATTGAGTCAATGATCGTTGAAAAATCCACATCACCACCTAGGAAAAATAGCAGCCAATCACACCCCTCGCAATCAAGAACCTGCGATCGAGCAGCAGGCCCCACCTAGCCCCCTCATTCTGTAGAACCAAGCCATGTGTCACCGGCTCGCAAACCTTGTGACATTTTCAAAAACATTAATCCACTCATGCGAGACCTGTGAGGGACGGTCATCATTAATCCTCGTCATTTAATATCCACCATAGAAAAGACACCCACTTGTCACTACAGGTGCATCAGGATAGGCCCCACCTACCGTACTTGATAGATGGTAGCATCTCGCACACCTCGCACCACTTTAGTGACATCAGTAGGAAACCTTGTGAGGTCTGCGAGGAACGGTCCAGATCAGAACCCATGATCTGACGATCAGCCAAACAACATAGGAAAAAATAATTAGAACAGTGGGGCCGACTGAAAAAAGCCTCGGAGGCGCAATAATTTAGGCCCACCCAAACCTATGGAAAACCACCCGACATAGGCAAAATAATAATAACACCCAAATAGAAAAAAAAGACTGATAGGTCGGGTGAAAAGGGGCCTATAAGAGTATGAAAAAATAGGCTCAGTCGAATGACTTAAGAGACTGGTGACCCCCAATAATAGGTCAATGCTAAAATATAACGTGAGGGTTTAAAAGGTATCAATCAAATTTATCATGGGTAAGAAAAAACCCTAAACCCTAAGCATTAGATCCCCAGCCATAAAAGGTAAACAAACATGCCCAAACCAGGAAAGATTTTGACAAATTTTAAAAGTCCCATTAGTGGCTCCGACTGGGGATGTATTCCCCCTGTGGGCACAACAAGATTCTAGAATCTCTGGTTTCTCAGACCAGATCATTGAATCACACAAGTACCTTGAAGAATGTTTTACCATGTTTGTCAATTGGAAGTTGTTTACATCCCACTTGGTGGCCCCAGGCCCCCAAACAAGGTAAATCAGATTTTATCCCTATCAAAATCAAAATTCTCTGCTACTTGGAGTAAACCAAATCTGTAAATTTTACCTCTATCATGAATTTACCACAAATTAGCTTGGTTATTGACATGTCCCACTATAACACTGTGCTTTCCAATGCCACCAATAACTCTTTCAATCTGCAATATGCAATCTTTCATCAACTAAAATTCATAATCATAGTGACCTTCTACCTTAGGCTACTTCTGGTCATGTTTCACTAGAACTGAGAAATAGAAACATTCATAATCCATCTGATCCTTGACATCACACAACTCAGCATCAAAAAACATGGCATCAAAATCAGTTTGCACATCGAACTGAAAACCCTCATAAAAAACTTTGTGTATGTTGTACAAACCATTGTTGCATAAAATAGAAGATGCATAATTTGGGGAATCTTCACCCTAATGATTACAATATAAGCCTAACTGCCAATAGTTGTGTTCAGATGTCCTAGAACACTTCATGATATTATAGAAATGGGAATCCTAAGTCACATCTTGCTCCAAGAAATGTATGAACATGTTCATTTTAGGTGTCTCACAATACATCTCCTCATGCATTCCATCATCCATTCCCAAATGGAAAACCTCAATGGCAGGCTCTAGAAAACCAACTTCAACAAGGGAAATAGGTAAACAGTTGTGTGCATTAGCCTCCTTATGTTCAACATCACTTGCTGTATGCGTTAATTTATGAGTGAAAATTTTAGCACAAGCTGAAAACTTTTCACTAGCAATATCAATGACACTAGGTGACAACAATTCAATCTCAACTTCATACAAACAGTCAGGAATATCAATAGTACCAATATATTCATCAATATGTTGGTTACCTCCAGTATTATTCTTTAGATCACCGTATTGAACACACACCTCATTGTCTTCAAATTCCTTAATATTTACACATGTTCCATTGCCAACACATCTGGAGTGTACTCTAAGTATTCATCATTTGAAAATTTTCTCCTCATTTGAAAACAAATAAGATCATGAGGCTCTGTATTACCACAAAACTCTCGTAAGGGGAAAGGTTCCACTTCATCCTCGGTAATGCAATCATCACTTCGAAAATCATAATCACTAGCCTGTAACAAAACCTTGGTGACATGTGCATTATAATCATGACATTGAAAAGCAATGGGTGTCTTGCTTAATCCTCCATCACCTTGCCCCTCAAGCTTTTGTGCAACTATCCAACACTCTTCGAAAGGGCAAGCATCATCTTCATTTTGTACAAATATACTCTTGGCCGATTCTGCAATCTCTATATAATCAGGTACTTGATCAAAGCTATAGGGCTTCAATTCTTCTGCCAAAGTACTCAACCTAGGTTCATAAATCTCACAAAACAAATCAATGCACACAGACTCCTCAGGTCTGAAAACTTTGGGAATTTCTATCAAAGCATCCAAAAATCTCAAAAACAACTGATATGGAGATTCTCCCTCTTGTCTCTTCATTTCATACAATTCTTGCACAAAAGAGTTTTGATCATCACTACTGAATTTGAATTGACCTTCAACTTGGGTTTCAACTTGGGTTTCATCATTATCATCACTGTAATGGTGGATATATTACAGTTTCCAAAGCATTCTTATCACAATGAGCATTCCATGCAGCCAACTCTGGAATTTTACTAGTATGAGTTATGCTAGGGTAATCAACACTTACAGGTAGATACCCTTTCATCATAGAGTATTTCAAGTTTTTCTCAATGTCCATGGCAGTTTGGTATGCCTAAAGTAATGTTGCAGGCTCTTTATCCCTTAACAAGAATCCCATCTTACTGTCAAATGCACCAAGATACACAACCAAGCATGCATCATAATTTGGCCACATACTTTCTGGGATTTCCCTGATAGCCTTTGCAAATAAAAGATTGAAAACAGGGACCAACTCTTTTTCACTTATATGGATCTCCATAAATTGTTTCCTCACCTCACTTGGATTTACCCTTTCACCAAATTTCTCCACAAAGGCTGTCATAAACTAACACCATGAAGCTATAAAACATGATGGTAAATATGAAAACCAATCCCTAGCATCATCCTTCAAGGATTGAACAAACAGTTTCATAACAACGTCCTCATGATCTATCTCATAATCCCCCATCACATGCTTGAATGTTTGCAAATGCTTAGAGGCAGATTCTACACTTTGCCCCATATATTTAGGCAAATATTTCCTAATCTTCTTAAGAATTAAATTAGGGAAACCCTTAATACCACTGAAAACCAATGGCATATACCTTTGAATTACAAGATCCCCTGAAGGGCTTATTGAAACTTGTTTCCTTTGCATATTTTTTTCTGACATCTCATACGGAAACTCTCTTATACCCATTCAATCACTATCAACTTTATACATGGTTATCAAATACATCATTTACTAATTCGGCCATGATTCTAAAAATTGACAAAAATAATCATACCTTGAGCCTTTTAGAGGTATAATACAACATAAACATACTTCTCAAATCATTTTTCATATTACATTATTAGAAGTATGGAAAGACTAACCACTGTTCCTTTCTTAATACTAGAACATCTAATGAGGAACCATTAATCATCCCTAGTTACATATGTTTCTCATAATCAAAATATTGACCTGTTTAAATTAATGAGAATACCTGGAAATTAAGCAGTGCTTGTTAACCTTGTTGCCCTGATTGTAAATGTTACAGATTTGGGACTTTTCCTTGTGTATCAACTGATTCTTCAGACAGAGTCGCCACCTCTTCAACAGAGGACTGAATTTCAAAAGAATATGAAATTCCTTCTCAAAACTTATCACATCCTGGGTCTTCGTCCATAACAGAGTCACACCTCAAATACTCTGAAATCAAATTGCTACCAATAACTTCCAAATCCATAACCTTTCACCGTCCAAACTTAAAATTCAGGTCCACTAAACAAATGATTCTAGACAACCACCTCCTACTACCATGGTTTTTCTCTTCTCTTTTTTCTTTAAATTTCTTAGAATTTCTCCCCAATAAAATCATCACTCAGCTAATGACTCAGGAAGAAAACCTATCCCATCAATTTTAACCTTATGGTTACAAGTAATATGTCAGTATTATAATGACTGTATAACAACACCGTTTGCAACCAAAAATTTTGAGATTTTCCCCAGCGGAGCACCACATATTATAAAGCTTTTAGGTTCACTGCAACAACTGCTTCCTCCAGGGTTGAAATCCTTCAGTATTTGAATGAAATTTAGAATGACAAATCATTTGACTCTATGCAATGACCTTAAGGCTAGATTCTGCAATTAGAATTTCACAAATTTTCCCCATCAGAGTTGCCATTCTGTTGGTGTTTTAATTTACCCATTAAGGCTTCATAATGCTCTAAGAGGTTGCCAAACTCTATACTCAAGAAATTACGAAGCTAATGGCCAACTAACGAGATTCAGTCAACAACTGAGATATCCCACACTTTAGGCTCTGTGAAACCAAAGAGGGTTTTCCTAAATGTGTTCATAAAAATGGTTTATGTCTTAAGAACACTTCTACATATAGATACATTCCCCACTAAAGCAACTAGATAGAAATTACCCTATTTTTGGCAAAACAAAGAACAATAACAACTATCTAGAGCTAGGAAAACAAACTTAATGTAAGATTTGTATCTCAAAAGAGACAGACAATGATTTTTTTTAAATGTTCAGATCTTGAACCTTTACACTTAGGGCTACTATCTTGCACTTCTAAAAAAGATCCGGAATGAACTATCCAGTGCCTCATCCAATCGGGTGGGAGTCACATAAAACATAACCCTGATATTATGGAGCTCATCATTATAATGCCTTACATTATGAGATTTTCCATTAATTAAAACAATACTCCTTAGTAAATCCTTAGCACATTATCATAGACTTGTAATTCATTTTCAAGCATTTGATTAAATCATTAAGCTAAAGCAAGAAAACTAATTACACATCCAAATATACCATTGAAACTGAATGAAGAAACCATTGATAAATCCATTCATAATCCATGATATGTACATAGGAGAGCAATTGTCTTAATTGTTTTGTAGATTTATTGATACCACTTATTATAAAAGCATAGCATGCTTATTTTATACAACACCCAACATGGAATGATTTTCAAACTAGAACCCTCCAAAATACCACAATATAACCTTTCTATACACAACCTAAGCCTTATGATACAAAAATTTGACACCCAACAATGAGCCATGAAATCTCCTTTATAGAACAGGAGAGCAACAAGCATCGGGCTCGATTGTTCATTTCAAAATGAATTTCACTTTTTTACCAAATGAAATTCAAATTCACTTCAAAAAAACTCCTCATCATCAAAAATAACTGCAGTACGCACAGAGGAATCAAAAAATGGTTACACCCCTGTAACCAGCCAAAAAAGACAAGAAACACCACCACCCACGCGCATGTCTGCATCAAGCCCGAACCGCTAAGAGCAACATGAAAAGGGAAAAAAGCACTACCCTAGCAACACCATTCATTTCCCGGCACCCTTAGTAACCACATGGCTATGATACAAGAGACCAATCCTGGTTATCACTTTTGTAAGAAGTGAGACCAGTTCTTTACCCCTGCTAGTACCAACACTAGATCCAACAACATTACACAGTGCCACCGCAGTAATTGGAGAAATTGCGAGCACCTCCTCGTCAACTCCCATGAGTTCAGTCAGGGCTGCAAGGTAACTATGGTAGTCCGAATTAGTTTGAGACCCCTCTCCATCAGAGCCCGAAGAGAGCTTGACAGGTGATGTGGAATGTCCAAACCTCGTTTCCACCCTTTGAGGGATTGTTCTAGAAGTATTGGGAACAATTTGTTTCTCCCTGTGTTGCAAATTCGTTACACTCACCTGAGCACTCTATTGTACTACTGACTTATCCATTAAAGATGCTAGCTCAAACTCAGTAAGAAAATAAATCCCCTGCAAGCAAACAAACTTAAAATGCGATGATATTGATTTGCAATTTAGCAAGCATTTATCAGGAAAAGTGGTGCAGGGAACATTAATTACTCAAATTGTAGTATGAGCAAATGAGTGATTAGTGGTTGATGTCGGCACCACAGAATAATTGTGAGCTCTTAGAAAATGGCGTAGAGCCAATCATTGCATTATCAGGTGGATACCACTCACACGCAAGGAAATAAGGAGGAAAATCCACTAAAAAACCTGTGCCATTAATGAAAATAACTTGCAGAGTGCAAAAAAAAATCCTCACATAGGTGAATAGTAACCCTTTAAAATCAAATCGTCAATGTGAAAAGACCTGGCAAGTCAGAGGACTCGGATGGAGTCAATGACCATTGAAAAATCCACATCACAACCTGGGAAAAATAATAGCCAATCACACTCCTCACATTCAGGAACTCGCGACTAAGCACCAGGCCCCACCTAGCCCCCTCGTTCCATGGAGCCAAGCCATGTGTCACAAGCTCACAAACCTCACAGCATTTTCGAAAGCATTAATCCGCTTGTGCAAGGCCTACAAGGGACGATCATCATTAATCGTATCATTTAATATCCACCGTAGAAAAGACACCCACTTGTCACTATAGGCGCATTAGGATAGGCCCCACCTACCGTACTTGACAAATGGTGGCATCTTGCACACCTCACACCACTTTAGTGACATTAGTAGGAAACCTTGTGAGGTCTGTGAGGAATGGTCCAGATCAGAACCCATGATCCAATGGTCAGCCAAACTGCATAGGAAAAAATAATTATAACAGTGGGGTCGACAAGAAAAACCCTCTGAGGTAGAATAATTTAGGCCCACCCAAACCTAGGGAAAACCACCCAACATAGGAAAAATAATAATAACACCCAAATAGAAAGAAAAGATTGATCGGTCGGGTGAAAAGGGGCCGGTAAGAGCACGAAAAAATAGGCTGAGTCAGATGACTTAAGAGACCGGTGACCCCCAATAATAGGTCAATGCTAAAATATAATGCGAGAGTTTAAAAGGTATCAATCAAATTTATCATGGGTAACAAAAAACTCTAAACCCTAAGCATTATATCCCCAGCCATAAAAGGTAAACAAACATGCCCAAACCAGGCAAGATTTTGACAAATTTTAAAAGTCCCATCAATCCCTAAAAGGAAAAAACAAGAAAAAGGAAAAAAGGAAAAGGAAAGATTTTGGGTCAACATGGAAGAGACCTAACTTCTCCACACCTTATATCATACCGAAAATGAAAACCCAAGATAAATGAAAAATTCTTACGACGTAGAGAAGAGAGTAGGTACATATAGAGGAACTAGCTTTCATACCAATTGTTCGAAAAACAAGGATAGACAACTAAGAGGGGGGGTGAATCAGTTGTTACAAAATTTAAAATTATTCAACTTTAATCAACCTTTAATCTTAGATCTGATAATTAATAGTGAAATCATAAATCAACAACACATCAAAGACGCATGAACACCAAGATTTTATACATGGAAACCCTGTTAGGGGAAAAACCCTACTAGATGTTAGTCCACAAGATTATACCTTGTTAGAAGTATAATGAAAGAAATGAATAGGGAATGCACATGTATTTAGGCACACTACCTAGAGCTCACTGCTCAAAGGGAAGGCTCACTGCCTTACATAAAACAATTAGCTTCTACAAAAGCTTGATGTCAGTTCCCAGTTAGGCACAGAAACACTTCTTCAAACTTCGCTCAATCTTCTTCACACTCTGCTCTGAAATCAAATGGTCTGATCTTTATTCACATATTTTGCATATACACCACACATTCACACTTCCATACTTCTACAAAATGAGGAAAAAATCGCTCTTATATATCCGCTACTAGAATTTACATCAACTCTATTGGCCACAAATAAAGAATAAATTGCAACAGTTGGCCCAATTTCATGAAAAAATCTCAATGTGCATAGACCTAAGTTAGTCATACCATAGTGAGGACCTAAATCAACATCCTCAAACATTCCAAATAGTATAATATTAATCCATAAGGATCCGTAACACGCTACCATGATCATGTCAGCCAAGAACATGAAAACTCAAATACACAAAGGAAAATATTTGATCACGAACAGACCAATCAACGCAGGCATACCACACTAATAGAGAATGATCTAGAAACATCACTGAACATCTTAGGAATTTACATAACAACTCAATTCATCAGAATTGCAATTACATCTTCCAGAAACACCTTCTACAGTAGTTGAATAACTGTAGGAACACAAAACTTCATAACTTTCTCAATTCTTCATGTGCACCTCTGAAACTTTCAGAAAACATACTAGATAGGCTCAGTAATAAACCCTTTAATGTGTGCCTTTTTATCATCAACGTACAGAACTTTTCATCACTCTGACCTTATCACCTTCACAAATTGCCTGCAATATATTTATTACAATTTTCTCAATATCTTCGACATATACAACCTTCAGAATCATCAATGCTAATAGTGTTGACATCAATGAAAACCACAATATCCAACAATCTCCCCCTTTGGCATTGATGGCAACACATGATGTGAAAAATACCATCAACACAACTAAC
>CM021108.1:234627478-234639963 GCA_007115665.2 Sequoiadendron giganteum | reverse complement strand
AAAATACCATAATATAACCTTTCTGTACATAGCCTAAGCCTTATGATACAAAAATATGACTCCCAACAATGAGTCATGAAATCTCCTTTATAGAACAGGAGAGCAACAAGCATCGAGCTCCATTGTTCATTTCAAAATGAATTTCACTTTTTTACCAAATGAAATTCAAATTCACTTCAAAAAGGTCCTCATCATCAAAAATAACTGCAATACGTGCAGAGGAATCAAAAAATGGTTACACTCCTATAACTAGCCGAAAAAGACAAGAAACACTGCCACCCACGCGCACGTCTGCATCAAGCCTGAACCACTGAGACCAACATCAAAAAGAAAAAAAGCACTACCCTAGCAACACCACTCATTTTTTGACACCCCGAGTAACCACATGGCCCCGATACAAGCGACCGCTCCTGGTTCTCACTTCAATAAGAAGCAAGACGGGTTCTTTACCCTTGCTAGTACCATCACTAGAGCCAACAACATTACACGGTGCAACTGCAGTAATTGGAGAAACTGCGAGCATCTCCTCGTCAACTCCCATGAGTTCAGTCAGGGGCGTGAGGTAACTGCGGTAGGAAGAATCAGTTTTGGACCCCTCTCCATATGAGCTCGAAGAGAGCTCAATAGGTGATATGGAACATCCAAACCTCATCTCCACCCTTTGAGTGATTGTTCCAGAAGTATTGGGAACAATTTTTTTCTCCCTATGTTGCAAATTCGTTACTCACCTGAGCACTCTATCGTACTACTAACTTATCCATTGAAGATCCTAGCTCAAAATTAGCAAGAAAATCAATCCCTTGCAAGTGAACAACCTTAAAATGTGATGATACTGATGAGCAATTTAGCAGACATTTATCGAGCAAAGTGGTGCAGCGAACATTAATTGCTCAAATTGTAGTACGAGAAAATGAGCGATTAGTGGTTGATGTCGCCACCATAGAATAATTGTGAGCTCTTGGAAAATAGCGTAGAGCTAATCATTGCATTATCAAGTCAATACCGCTTGCACACAAGGAAATCAGGAGGAAAATCCACTAAAAAACTCATGCCATTAATGAAAATAACTTGCAGAGCGCAAAAAAGATCCTCACACACGTGAACAGTAACCCTTTAAAATCAAACTGTTGATGTGAAAAGACCTAGAAAGTCAAAGGACTTGGATTGAGTCAATGATCGTTGAAAAATCCACATCACCACCTAGGAAAAATAGCAGCCAATCACACCCCTCGCAATCAAGAACCTGCGATCGAGCAGCAGGCCCCACCTAGCCCCCTCATTCTGTAGAACCAAGCCATGTGTCACCGGCTCGCAAACCTTGTGACATTTTCAAAAACATTAATCCACTCATGCGAGACCTGTGAGGGACGGTCATCATTAATCCTCGTCATTTAATATCCACCATAGAAAAGACACCCACTTGTCACTACAGGTGCATCAGGATAGGCCCCACCTACCGTACTTGATAGATGGTAGCATCTCGCACACCTCGCACCACTTTAGTGACATCAGTAGGAAACCTTGTGAGGTCTGCGAGGAACGGTCCAGATCAGAACCCATGATCTGACGATCAGCCAAACAACATAGGAAAAAATAATTAGAACAGTGGGGCCGACTGAAAAAAGCCTCGGAGGCGCAATAATTTAGGCCCACCCAAACCTATGGAAAACCACCCGACATAGGCAAAATAATAATAACACCCAAATAGAAAAAAAAGACTGATAGGTCGGGTGAAAAGGGGCCTATAAGAGTATGAAAAAATAGGCTCAGTCGAATGACTTAAGAGACTGGTGACCCCCAATAATAGGTCAATGCTAAAATATAACGTGAGGGTTTAAAAGGTATCAATCAAATTTATCATGGGTAAGAAAAAACCCTAAACCCTAAGCATTAGATCCCCAGCCATAAAAGGTAAACAAACATGCCCAAACCAGGAAAGATTTTGACAAATTTTAAAAGTCCCATTAGTGGCTCCGACTGGGGATGTATTCCCCCTGTGGGCACAACAAGATTCTAGAATCTCTGGTTTCTCAGACCAGATCATTGAATCACACAAGTACCTTGAAGAATGTTTTACCATGTTTGTCAATTGGAAGTTGTTTACATCCCACTTGGTGGCCCCAGGCCCCCAAACAAGGTAAATCAGATTTTATCCCTATCAAAATCAAAATTCTCTGCTACTTGGAGTAAACCAAATCTGTAAATTTTACCTCTATCATGAATTTACCACAAATTAGCTTGGTTATTGACATGTCCCACTATAACACTGTGCTTTCCAATGCCACCAATAACTCTTTCAATCTGCAATATGCAATCTTTCATCAACTAAAATTCATAATCATAGTGACCTTCTACCTTAGGCTACTTCTGGTCATGTTTCACTAGAACTGAGAAATAGAAACATTCATAATCCATCTGATCCTTGACATCACACAACTCAGCATCAAAAAACATGGCATCAAAATCAGTTTGCACATCGAACTGAAAACCCTCATAAAAAACTTTGTGTATGTTGTACAAACCATTGTTGCATAAAATAGAAGATGCATAATTTGGGGAATCTTCACCCTAATGATTACAATATAAGCCTAACTGCCAATAGTTGTGTTCAGATGTCCTAGAACACTTCATGATATTATAGAAATGGGAATCCTAAGTCACATCTTGCTCCAAGAAATGTATGAACATGTTCATTTTAGGTGTCTCACAATACATCTCCTCATGCATTCCATCATCCATTCCCAAATGGAAAACCTCAATGGCAGGCTCTAGAAAACCAACTTCAACAAGGGAAATAGGTAAACAGTTGTGTGCATTAGCCTCCTTATGTTCAACATCACTTGCTGTATGCGTTAATTTATGAGTGAAAATTTTAGCACAAGCTGAAAACTTTTCACTAGCAATATCAATGACACTAGGTGACAACAATTCAATCTCAACTTCATACAAACAGTCAGGAATATCAATAGTACCAATATATTCATCAATATGTTGGTTACCTCCAGTATTATTCTTTAGATCACCGTATTGAACACACACCTCATTGTCTTCAAATTCCTTAATATTTACACATGTTCCATTGCCAACACATCTGGAGTGTACTCTAAGTATTCATCATTTGAAAATTTTCTCCTCATTTGAAAACAAATAAGATCATGAGGCTCTGTATTACCACAAAACTCTCGTAAGGGGAAAGGTTCCACTTCATCCTCGGTAATGCAATCATCACTTCGAAAATCATAATCACTAGCCTGTAACAAAACCTTGGTGACATGTGCATTATAATCATGACATTGAAAAGCAATGGGTGTCTTGCTTAATCCTCCATCACCTTGCCCCTCAAGCTTTTGTGCAACTATCCAACACTCTTCGAAAGGGCAAGCATCATCTTCATTTTGTACAAATATACTCTTGGCCGATTCTGCAATCTCTATATAATCAGGTACTTGATCAAAGCTATAGGGCTTCAATTCTTCTGCCAAAGTACTCAACCTAGGTTCATAAATCTCACAAAACAAATCAATGCACACAGACTCCTCAGGTCTGAAAACTTTGGGAATTTCTATCAAAGCATCCAAAAATCTCAAAAACAACTGATATGGAGATTCTCCCTCTTGTCTCTTCATTTCATACAATTCTTGCACAAAAGAGTTTTGATCATCACTACTGAATTTGAATTGACCTTCAACTTGGGTTTCAACTTGGGTTTCATCATTATCATCACTGTAATGGTGGATATATTACAGTTTCCAAAGCATTCTTATCACAATGAGCATTCCATGCAGCCAACTCTGGAATTTTACTAGTATGAGTTATGCTAGGGTAATCAACACTTACAGGTAGATACCCTTTCATCATAGAGTATTTCAAGTTTTTCTCAATGTCCATGGCAGTTTGGTATGCCTAAAGTAATGTTGCAGGCTCTTTATCCCTTAACAAGAATCCCATCTTACTGTCAAATGCACCAAGATACACAACCAAGCATGCATCATAATTTGGCCACATACTTTCTGGGATTTCCCTGATAGCCTTTGCAAATAAAAGATTGAAAACAGGGACCAACTCTTTTTCACTTATATGGATCTCCATAAATTGTTTCCTCACCTCACTTGGATTTACCCTTTCACCAAATTTCTCCACAAAGGCTGTCATAAACTAACACCATGAAGCTATAAAACATGATGGTAAATATGAAAACCAATCCCTAGCATCATCCTTCAAGGATTGAACAAACAGTTTCATAACAACGTCCTCATGATCTATCTCATAATCCCCCATCACATGCTTGAATGTTTGCAAATGCTTAGAGGCAGATTCTACACTTTGCCCCATATATTTAGGCAAATATTTCCTAATCTTCTTAAGAATTAAATTAGGGAAACCCTTAATACCACTGAAAACCAATGGCATATACCTTTGAATTACAAGATCCCCTGAAGGGCTTATTGAAACTTGTTTCCTTTGCATATTTTTTTCTGACATCTCATACGGAAACTCTCTTATACCCATTCAATCACTATCAACTTTATACATGGTTATCAAATACATCATTTACTAATTCGGCCATGATTCTAAAAATTGACAAAAATAATCATACCTTGAGCCTTTTAGAGGTATAATACAACATAAACATACTTCTCAAATCATTTTTCATATTACATTATTAGAAGTATGGAAAGACTAACCACTGTTCCTTTCTTAATACTAGAACATCTAATGAGGAACCATTAATCATCCCTAGTTACATATGTTTCTCATAATCAAAATATTGACCTGTTTAAATTAATGAGAATACCTGGAAATTAAGCAGTGCTTGTTAACCTTGTTGCCCTGATTGTAAATGTTACAGATTTGGGACTTTTCCTTGTGTATCAACTGATTCTTCAGACAGAGTCGCCACCTCTTCAACAGAGGACTGAATTTCAAAAGAATATGAAATTCCTTCTCAAAACTTATCACATCCTGGGTCTTCGTCCATAACAGAGTCACACCTCAAATACTCTGAAATCAAATTGCTACCAATAACTTCCAAATCCATAACCTTTCACCGTCCAAACTTAAAATTCAGGTCCACTAAACAAATGATTCTAGACAACCACCTCCTACTACCATGGTTTTTCTCTTCTCTTTTTTCTTTAAATTTCTTAGAATTTCTCCCCAATAAAATCATCACTCAGCTAATGACTCAGGAAGAAAACCTATCCCATCAATTTTAACCTTATGGTTACAAGTAATATGTCAGTATTATAATGACTGTATAACAACACCGTTTGCAACCAAAAATTTTGAGATTTTCCCCAGCGGAGCACCACATATTATAAAGCTTTTAGGTTCACTGCAACAACTGCTTCCTCCAGGGTTGAAATCCTTCAGTATTTGAATGAAATTTAGAATGACAAATCATTTGACTCTATGCAATGACCTTAAGGCTAGATTCTGCAATTAGAATTTCACAAATTTTCCCCATCAGAGTTGCCATTCTGTTGGTGTTTTAATTTACCCATTAAGGCTTCATAATGCTCTAAGAGGTTGCCAAACTCTATACTCAAGAAATTACGAAGCTAATGGCCAACTAACGAGATTCAGTCAACAACTGAGATATCCCACACTTTAGGCTCTGTGAAACCAAAGAGGGTTTTCCTAAATGTGTTCATAAAAATGGTTTATGTCTTAAGAACACTTCTACATATAGATACATTCCCCACTAAAGCAACTAGATAGAAATTACCCTATTTTTGGCAAAACAAAGAACAATAACAACTATCTAGAGCTAGGAAAACAAACTTAATGTAAGATTTGTATCTCAAAAGAGACAGACAATGATTTTTTTTAAATGTTCAGATCTTGAACCTTTACACTTAGGGCTACTATCTTGCACTTCTAAAAAAGATCCGGAATGAACTATCCAGTGCCTCATCCAATCGGGTGGGAGTCACATAAAACATAACCCTGATATTATGGAGCTCATCATTATAATGCCTTACATTATGAGATTTTCCATTAATTAAAACAATACTCCTTAGTAAATCCTTAGCACATTATCATAGACTTGTAATTCATTTTCAAGCATTTGATTAAATCATTAAGCTAAAGCAAGAAAACTAATTACACATCCAAATATACCATTGAAACTGAATGAAGAAACCATTGATAAATCCATTCATAATCCATGATATGTACATAGGAGAGCAATTGTCTTAATTGTTTTGTAGATTTATTGATACCACTTATTATAAAAGCATAGCATGCTTATTTTATACAACACCCAACATGGAATGATTTTCAAACTAGAACCCTCCAAAATACCACAATATAACCTTTCTATACACAACCTAAGCCTTATGATACAAAAATTTGACACCCAACAATGAGCCATGAAATCTCCTTTATAGAACAGGAGAGCAACAAGCATCGGGCTCGATTGTTCATTTCAAAATGAATTTCACTTTTTTACCAAATGAAATTCAAATTCACTTCAAAAAAACTCCTCATCATCAAAAATAACTGCAGTACGCACAGAGGAATCAAAAAATGGTTACACCCCTGTAACCAGCCAAAAAAGACAAGAAACACCACCACCCACGCGCATGTCTGCATCAAGCCCGAACCGCTAAGAGCAACATGAAAAGGGAAAAAAGCACTACCCTAGCAACACCATTCATTTCCCGGCACCCTTAGTAACCACATGGCTATGATACAAGAGACCAATCCTGGTTATCACTTTTGTAAGAAGTGAGACCAGTTCTTTACCCCTGCTAGTACCAACACTAGATCCAACAACATTACACAGTGCCACCGCAGTAATTGGAGAAATTGCGAGCACCTCCTCGTCAACTCCCATGAGTTCAGTCAGGGCTGCAAGGTAACTATGGTAGTCCGAATTAGTTTGAGACCCCTCTCCATCAGAGCCCGAAGAGAGCTTGACAGGTGATGTGGAATGTCCAAACCTCGTTTCCACCCTTTGAGGGATTGTTCTAGAAGTATTGGGAACAATTTGTTTCTCCCTGTGTTGCAAATTCGTTACACTCACCTGAGCACTCTATTGTACTACTGACTTATCCATTAAAGATGCTAGCTCAAACTCAGTAAGAAAATAAATCCCCTGCAAGCAAACAAACTTAAAATGCGATGATATTGATTTGCAATTTAGCAAGCATTTATCAGGAAAAGTGGTGCAGGGAACATTAATTACTCAAATTGTAGTATGAGCAAATGAGTGATTAGTGGTTGATGTCGGCACCACAGAATAATTGTGAGCTCTTAGAAAATGGCGTAGAGCCAATCATTGCATTATCAGGTGGATACCACTCACACGCAAGGAAATAAGGAGGAAAATCCACTAAAAAACCTGTGCCATTAATGAAAATAACTTGCAGAGTGCAAAAAAAAATCCTCACATAGGTGAATAGTAACCCTTTAAAATCAAATCGTCAATGTGAAAAGACCTGGCAAGTCAGAGGACTCGGATGGAGTCAATGACCATTGAAAAATCCACATCACAACCTGGGAAAAATAATAGCCAATCACACTCCTCACATTCAGGAACTCGCGACTAAGCACCAGGCCCCACCTAGCCCCCTCGTTCCATGGAGCCAAGCCATGTGTCACAAGCTCACAAACCTCACAGCATTTTCGAAAGCATTAATCCGCTTGTGCAAGGCCTACAAGGGACGATCATCATTAATCGTATCATTTAATATCCACCGTAGAAAAGACACCCACTTGTCACTATAGGCGCATTAGGATAGGCCCCACCTACCGTACTTGACAAATGGTGGCATCTTGCACACCTCACACCACTTTAGTGACATTAGTAGGAAACCTTGTGAGGTCTGTGAGGAATGGTCCAGATCAGAACCCATGATCCAATGGTCAGCCAAACTGCATAGGAAAAAATAATTATAACAGTGGGGTCGACAAGAAAAACCCTCTGAGGTAGAATAATTTAGGCCCACCCAAACCTAGGGAAAACCACCCAACATAGGAAAAATAATAATAACACCCAAATAGAAAGAAAAGATTGATCGGTCGGGTGAAAAGGGGCCGGTAAGAGCACGAAAAAATAGGCTGAGTCAGATGACTTAAGAGACCGGTGACCCCCAATAATAGGTCAATGCTAAAATATAATGCGAGAGTTTAAAAGGTATCAATCAAATTTATCATGGGTAACAAAAAACTCTAAACCCTAAGCATTATATCCCCAGCCATAAAAGGTAAACAAACATGCCCAAACCAGGCAAGATTTTGACAAATTTTAAAAGTCCCATCAATCCCTAAAAGGAAAAAACAAGAAAAAGGAAAAAAGGAAAAGGAAAGATTTTGGGTCAACATGGAAGAGACCTAACTTCTCCACACCTTATATCATACCGAAAATGAAAACCCAAGATAAATGAAAAATTCTTACGACGTAGAGAAGAGAGTAGGTACATATAGAGGAACTAGCTTTCATACCAATTGTTCGAAAAACAAGGATAGACAACTAAGAGGGGGGGTGAATCAGTTGTTACAAAATTTAAAATTATTCAACTTTAATCAACCTTTAATCTTAGATCTGATAATTAATAGTGAAATCATAAATCAACAACACATCAAAGACGCATGAACACCAAGATTTTATACATGGAAACCCTGTTAGGGGAAAAACCCTACTAGATGTTAGTCCACAAGATTATACCTTGTTAGAAGTATAATGAAAGAAATGAATAGGGAATGCACATGTATTTAGGCACACTACCTAGAGCTCACTGCTCAAAGGGAAGGCTCACTGCCTTACATAAAACAATTAGCTTCTACAAAAGCTTGATGTCAGTTCCCAGTTAGGCACAGAAACACTTCTTCAAACTTCGCTCAATCTTCTTCACACTCTGCTCTGAAATCAAATGGTCTGATCTTTATTCACATATTTTGCATATACACCACACATTCACACTTCCATACTTCTACAAAATGAGGAAAAAATCGCTCTTATATATCCGCTACTAGAATTTACATCAACTCTATTGGCCACAAATAAAGAATAAATTGCAACAGTTGGCCCAATTTCATGAAAAAATCTCAATGTGCATAGACCTAAGTTAGTCATACCATAGTGAGGACCTAAATCAACATCCTCAAACATTCCAAATAGTATAATATTAATCCATAAGGATCCGTAACACGCTACCATGATCATGTCAGCCAAGAACATGAAAACTCAAATACACAAAGGAAAATATTTGATCACGAACAGACCAATCAACGCAGGCATACCACACTAATAGAGAATGATCTAGAAACATCACTGAACATCTTAGGAATTTACATAACAACTCAATTCATCAGAATTGCAATTACATCTTCCAGAAACACCTTCTACAGTAGTTGAATAACTGTAGGAACACAAAACTTCATAACTTTCTCAATTCTTCATGTGCACCTCTGAAACTTTCAGAAAACATACTAGATAGGCTCAGTAATAAACCCTTTAATGTGTGCCTTTTTATCATCAACGTACAGAACTTTTCATCACTCTGACCTTATCACCTTCACAAATTGCCTGCAATATATTTATTACAATTTTCTCAATATCTTCGACATATACAACCTTCAGAATCATCAATGCTAATAGTGTTGACATCAATGAAAACCACAATATCCAACAATCTCCCCCTTTGGCATTGATGGCAACACATGATGTGAAAAATACCATCAACACAACTAACTTTTCTCAACCTGTTCTTCTCTTCCTTACATTGCTCTTCCATCTTCTCTCTCTTGGTACTTATTGCACTTCTCCCCCTGTCTTCTACAAAGGTTTTTTACATTACTCTTCTCCCCCTTTGACATCAATGGAAAAGGTACACAAACTCTAAACCACATATCATCTGAATCATCTAACTACTCCCCCTAAGTAGCAGCCACCATAACATCAATCTGAAACAAGATCTGATTGTAGGTGCATAGATTGATGTAAAGACTTGCATCTTTATTCAAATTAGGAGGGGAAATCACCCCTAACTTTCCTCTGAGATACTCAAAAGTATCCTTATGGAATAGTTTAGTAAAGATATTTGCAATTTGTTCCTTAGTGGGCACATATTCCATTTTGACCTCTTTATCACTCACTTTGTCTCTCAAAAAGTGATACTTGATAGATATATGTTTTGTCTTTGAGTGTAGCACCGAATTCTTAGAAATGTTTATGGAACTTGAATTTTCACAAAATATAGCAGCAGGCTCATCATACTCAACTCTTATATCTCTTAGCATTTGCTTCATCCACAACACTTGAGTATAGTTGTTTGCAACATCAATATATTTTTCCTCAATAGTAGATAAGGAGATCAAGTTCTAGTTTTTACTTAGCCAAGACACCAACTTCTTCCCTAAGAAGAACGCACCACCACTTGTACTTTTCCTTTCATCCACATCTCCTATCCAATCTACATTTTTAAAATCATTTAGAGAAAGATCATCATCCTTAGGATAGCAAAGACCAAAATCAATTGTTCCTTTTAAGTATCTGAAAATTCTCTTTATTGTAGTCACATGTCATTCCTTTGGATCAGCTTCATATCTAGCAACCATGCACACAACATCCATAATGTCTAGTCTAGTTTGAGTCAAATATAACAATCCACCAATCATTGACCTATATCTTGTTTGATTAGCCTTAGGACAATCATCATTCTGTGTTATCTTTCATTCGGTTACCATAGGTGTACCAACTGGCTTTGAGTCATCCATGCCAAACTCTTTTAGTAACTCTCTTACATATTTGGACTGAGAAATAAAGATTTCATCATCTAATTGAGTAATTTGCAATCCTAAGAAAAATTTTAGTTCTCCTATCATTGACATTTCAAATTCACTTTTCATTTCATCAACAAACTTCATGCATAAGTCATCATCACCTTCAAAAATAATGTCATCAACAAAGACTTCAATTATCAATTCTTTATCATGATCCAGCTTGAAATGCAGATTATTGTCAGTAGTACCTTTATTGAATCCAAGTTTCAACAAGTATTTATCCAGTCTAGCATACTATGCTCTAGGGGCTTGTTTGAGTCCATATAGTGCTTTCATCAATCGAAAAATAATGTATTTTTCATCAATCAGTTGAAATCCATCTGGTTGTTCAACATAGACTTCTTCTTCTATTTCACCATTCAGGAATGTTGACTTTACATCCATTTGATAGACTTTAATTCTTGAAAGTAGCATAAGCAAGAAATAACCTTACAGCTTCAATTCTAGCAATGGGGCCAAAGGTTTCTTCAAAATCAATACCTTCCATTTGTGAGTATCCTTTACATTCTAGTCTTGCTTTCTTTCTAACTACTTCACCTTGTTCATTCAACTTATTCTGAAAGACTCTTTTGGTTCCAATCACATTTTTGTCTTGAGGTCTAGGAACAAGAATCCAAGTATCATTTTTCTCTATCTGCATCAGTTCTTCCTTCATTGCTTCCATCCAATATTCATCTTTGCATGTTGCTTCAATGATATTGCTAGGATCAGTCTTGGATATCAGACAATATTCTTCTACAATTCTTCTTCTAGTCTACACACCTTTGTTCTTGTCTCCTATGATCTGACTTTTAGAATGACTTCAATTTACATACCTTGGAATTTTGGCTTCTTCTATTCTTTCTTCTATATTTCCACTATCTTCTCCTTCATGATTTTCTTGATCCATCGAAACACTTTGAATTTGATTCTATGTCTGCACATTCTTTCCATTCTCAGTGTTATCCTTTTGGTCATCTGAATCATATCCACAATACCTAGATGATTTGACAGTGTCTTCATCAACTCTAACATTTTCACTTTCAATCATTTTCTTCAATCTTTTATTGTAACATCATTATGCTTTGCTCTTAGTAGAGTAGCCTAGAAAGATTCCTTCATCACTTCTAGCATCAAACTTTCCAATATCTTCATCTCTCTTAATATAACATATACTTCCAAATATTTTGAAATATTTAATAGTAGGATTATGACCAAACCATAGCTCAAAAGGATTCTTACCAGAATTACCATTGACATTCACTCAGTTGATAGTATACACAACATTTCTTACAACTTCTCTCCAGTAGAAATGAGGAACATTACCTTCCAAAATCATAGTTCTAGCAGCATCTAAGATTTTTATGTTCTTTCTCTCAACAAATTTGTTTTGTTGTGGGGTTCAGGGAGCAGATGACTACCTTTTTATTCCATGCTCTTCACAAAATAAATTGAATTCTCAGGAAGTGAATTCACCACCTCTGTCTGATCTCAAACATTTAATCTTCAAACCTGTCTCATTCTCTACCAAATCTTTGAAGATTTTGAATTTCTCTAATACCTCATGTTTTTCTCTTAAGAAAGCAACCCATACCATTCTATAATAATCATCAATAAGCAACATGATGTACCTTTCTCCTTGTAGAATTTTGATTCTGGATGGACCACATAGACCAGTATGTACCAAATTCAGTACTCCATTGGAATGATGTTGT